>CM060255.1:47671794-48021471 GCA_030684275.1 Acipenser oxyrinchus oxyrinchus | reverse complement strand
TTCCACCCAGTAGTTAAACATACTGTACATATATGAAAACAGTGAAAAACAGGTGGAAATAGGGCTGAGTGTAAAGAGTTAAAAAAAGAAATGGAGCTGGTTTAAAAGAAAAGCACCTTTTTCTTCTGCTGCATGCAAAACTTCATGTCAGGCAATGGCAAAAGCAATGGAGAGTGCTCTGTCTCACAGTGATGAACAGCTGTTAGGTCTCCTGAAAGCAGCTTATTTTAAAGCAACATCAGTGTGAATGATGATGCAGTAAAATTTATATAGTTTTTATTTGCAAAAGTGCCTTTTTTTTGCCATGCGCCCTAAAATTTTGGAATCCCCCATTGGCTGCAGCATAGGAGGGAAATTCCCCCAGCACACAAAAATGAAATTCAAGCCCTGCAAGGACCTTCAAGGACCATTTTGACAATTTTCAAAGACCTAATTTAAGGAGTCTGACAATTTTCAATGTTGATGACTAATAACCAACTGTAAAAATAAAGCTTTTGCATTAAGTTTATTTAACTGTATAATAACAAAAGTCAAAACTAGATGGTAACAAGTTGTAGGGCTTGCTTTATTGGGAAAGTGGTCAAAGTAGCTGATTTGTGTCAAAAGTCACATTGTTTACTTATTGTCTCATGTTTAGAATGTGCTATAATTTGAAATTTCTCAAAGTTCTATGACAGTTAATTCAACAGTGGGAAGTAGCCTGCTGAAAGAAGTTGATGCGGTTGCTAAAACAGCTGTACGTCTTGATTGGTAGAAGCCATTCCTGTTTTGATTTCATATTTGAATAGCTGAGAAGTAGAGGAAGATGTCATACCCTCTAACTTTTTGTCTAGCTTGTGGGAAAGTGCTCAAAAATTCAGTTGTTTATAAAAAGTTAGAGAAAATGTAGCTGATGCGGTTACTAAAACAGCTGTACCTCTTGATTGGTAAAAGTTATTTATGTTTTGATTTCAGATTTGAAAAGCAGAGAAGTAGAGGAAGATTCCATATGCTCTAACTTTTTGTCTTACTTGTTGGGAAAGTGGTCAGCTGATTTGTGTCAAAAGTTACATCGTTTGTTTGAAGTTTGTTGGAGTTTTTAAACAATCGGGAGCTTTAGAATGTTGAAAATAGCCCCATTAAAGTGAATGAAGATGGACAAAAAAGGACAAAAAGCTTAACAGTTTAAAAAGTATAAAAGATAGCAAAAGTTGTATACAAGCACACTATTCCAGACCAGTCTACTCGTTTTAAAGCTTGAACAGCGTTTGTAGCTTAAACGGTTGTAAGAGGAGGAGCGTGCCAAAGAATAATAATAATAAGAAGAAGTATGTCGAAGATTTAAAGTGGGGACTCTTGCTTCGCAAGCCCCACTAATTATACTCACTTTTCAAGTATAGATAAGCTCTGGACCAGTAAACTTTCTTATTAAGTAACACAGAGTTAGTTTTGGTAACTACAGGCGAGTGTTTTATTCTAAAAGCAGTTTCAACAATTCAGTGCTTTAATCAATGTCAGAAGCAATAGTCCAAGAATTATGTGTCTCAATCATAGGAGCCTACCTTTGTGCCTAAAAAGTGGGGAGCAACCTGAATGATTAAGTGGATTTTACAATTAAGAAGCTCTAAGAAATCATGCAAACCTTGCTGTTGTGAAGTTATGGTTTTAGTAATTGCAAGCTGACAAAATTGGGCAGGTGTTTCAGCATAAAATGTTCAATATGTACTTACTGAGCACGCATTAATTACAAATACATGCAAGTGGCAAAATGGCACCAAATGACACAGCTAGTACCAATGGTGCCTCTGCACAGTGCTGCACCTAGAATTCCCACATGTAATTTATTAAGGAAAGTGTGAAACAAACACATAAAAGCAATTACTGTTCTTTTGAAGGCAAGTATTCCCTAAGTAAAGCAGTTCAAAATACTTGCCATGTCAGAAGCATTGGTTTACTATATATAAAATAAAGACTTCATTCTGAAGCAAATACTATAGATTTTTTTTGCTGAATAAAACAATTTCAGCAGTAACATTCAACAGTATAAATTTATTTGCAGAAAGGATCAGTCAGGAGTTGCTTTTTGTTTTATACCATTAAAATGATCGCATTCCTCTAAGAAACTGCATTTTGCTTTGTGCTTGCTTCTAAATATGGTCCATTGGGTCAGAGGGCAAAGTTTAATAAAATAATATGTAACTGCTGCTACTGCAACCAAGTCATTTCTTCCTAGTTTTGCATTTGCTTGGGATCAGGTACATTATTGTATATCTAACAAGGATCAACAGTGCGCAGAACGACAGGGGGGTATTTTAAGTTTTTAATGAAAAAAAAACAAACATTTTACCCTACTTCACTAAAGCAAAATACCACTGCTTCAGATTATTACTTTTTTCAATTGATTACTTGAATTAATAGAGAAAAAAACAAAATAAACTATCAACTACCTAGCCTATATTTAATGTATATTTTTTGTAGTCTCCACTGCTCAGCATCTTCTCTTGCAGTCAGACCGCTGCTAACGTTAGCTGTTGTAAACAGTGCAGTGCGGACTATGGGTCAAACCACTGTTTGTGTAGGGTGTGTTTTTTTTTTTTTTTTTTTTAAATCGATGTTGGACTACTGGCATCTTCTGAATGACTTTCCAGTTTTTTTTTTTAAATTACATTTTAAACCGATTTAAAGGCAAAACCATAACAAAACATTAAATAATAGTGTGTATACACTGAGCAAAATATACAGTTTGTCTCCCCATGTGCACTCTGGGTTAGGCGCCTATGGTCTCAGTCAAGTTACAGTTCAACAAGAGAAAAAAAAAACAAAACTGTGAAAAGGTCACAAAAATCAAGAACGTGAAAAACATTTTTCAGTTTTCCACAATTAACACCCCCAATTTTTTTTAAAATCATTTCTACATGAATCATAGTAATGGACCTGGGCCATTTTGATGGAATTCTGTCTACAGACTGAACATTTTCACCCATGCAAATCTATGTGAAGAATGTGACTGCGGCTTAATTGATTAATTGAGTATCAATTAGGTCCAGCCACATGCTATAAAAAGGACCAATAAATGTTTGGAGAGAGAGAAGAGATTAGTTGAGAGAGAAGACTGAGAAAAGAGATCAGCTGAGAGAAGACTGAGAGAAGAGATTAGTTGAGAGAAGACTGAGAGAAGAGATTAGTTGAAAGAGAAGACTGAGAGAAGAGATTAGTTGAGAGAGAAGACTGAGAGAAAAGATTATTTGAGAGAAGACTGAGAGAAAAGATTATTTGAGAGAAGACTGAGAGAAGAGATTAGTTGAGAGAGAAGACTGAGAGAAAAGATTATTTGAGAGAAGACTGAGAGAAGAGATTAGTTGAGAGAGAAGACTGAGAGAAGAGATTAGTTGAGAGAGAAGACTGAGAGAAAAGATTATTTGAGAGAAGACTGAGAGAAGAGATTAGTTGAGAGAGAAGACTGAGAGAAGAGATTAGTTGAGAGAGAAGACTGAGAGCAGCAGGTTGAGGCCGCTGTTCATGCACTGAGAGAGCCATTGTTTGGGTGCTGTTTTGTTTGTTTAAGCCTTTCATTTGTTGTTAATAAAGGTGTGCAAAAGTGCTAAACTGCAGTTTCTGAGGCTGGGTTCACTATTTCAAAGGTGCAGACCATGCATCAGTTATCATGTTTGCCTCATTACTGTGCAACAGCACTTCCAGAGCTTACCAGACATGAGGCACCCACCTGGTTCCCTTCACCCGTGTGGGAATATGCTCAGCCTGGACACCAAGTTCTGTAGCCACCGAATCTCTGCGACTTTTGCAATTAAAGTGATATGTCTTGTATATCAAGTCCATCATTTCAATAACGGTTATAGCAAGACTGTTTTTTTAAGCTTTTGGATACTGCCAATTCAAGCCAGTAGAGCATACACCAAGTATGTACTATGTGACTGGCTTTCTCTTTGAATTTAGCTTGTACACCTGCCTTCAGTGAATGCCACTATTTTTCCCATCACAATAGTAACGTTGTCTCAAAATGATGTCTTCAGTGTCTCTTTCCAGTGATTCTGCTATTGTTGAAATGAACTCTGCACATTTCACATCAGACATGTAGTTCATGCTGATAGGTACCCCTTTTTTCTTGTGCGTTTTCAGTCACAGTACACATTTAGTAAATGACTCTTCCTTTTTGGCTATTGTGTAGGCTGTGTTAAATTTTGCTTTTATGTCAGCAAGTGTTCTGTCATCAATTGTGGTGGAAGCTTTCTCGACTGCTTTTATTATAAGACCTTGCTGTTTCCATGTCAAAACATCAGGAGCTGCTCTGTGGTTATTGCTGTTGTTTGTCAAGTGTATCTTTGATAAACGTAGTGCATCCAGTAAGCATGTCGGATTTACCAGCAATCTTTTCTCCAGCGGATATGCACCGGTTACATAGCAGAACAAGGCCAGCCCTGGGGGATCCTGCTGCGCATGGATCTCCTCAGTCAGGCGCAAGGACCGGGCAGACTCCAACTGTGGGTCTGGCCCCTGAACGGGACCGTCTGTCCACCTTAGGGCTCTCAGACGCAGTTGTCAGTACACTTCAGAATGCTAGGGCCTCCTCCACTGGGGCGTTACACACCATATGTGGAACCATTTTCAAAATTGGTGCATGGTCAGAGGTCATGATCCCAACCCCTGCGTAGAAACCCTGCTTTCCTCCCTACATTCATCCGGCTTTGTAGTATACTGTAGTCTAAACCAAGCTTCTAAACCTGCAATCTTAGCAGTGTCTGAGGAAGATCATTTCAACCGATACAGTATTTTGATAATGGGTTTGAAGGAAACTGTCAACGACGCCTAGAAGTTTTAATATCTCAATTTTATTTATAGTATTCAAACTTTTTTTTTTAGGTAAGTGAATAAATTTTTTTTTTGGTACAAACTCCACGTGTAATAGTCATTAATTGGAAGCTTACTTAACATCAAATAACATACGTTTTTAGCATAAACTACATTTTAATGGTGTGGCTATACACTATTTTATTTATCCTGTGCCAAAAATAAACCACTCATCTCTGCTCTTAACTAATAGCCAGTATTAGTAAATATATTTGTATTTTAAGCAATATAACGTATCATTCTCTAATTGTGTTTACCACCAGCTGAAGAAAGTACTTTATTTATTTTACATGATACAATTTTTCTAACAAACTGCTGCAACACGTTGTTTTGAGCAAATTATAGATCTTAATAATAGAATAATTTATATATTGTGCAACTGTAGGGTTGTTTTAAAGTTTAAAAAAAAAAAGCTTTTTGGTGTAGTAAAATATGAAATGCGAAAGTTCAAATCATTGTGTGAAAGGAAGTGTTTAACAGCGTCTGGATACACGATCATTACACAAGAGAAGCACATCGGTTCCGTGTGCAGTATGGGAGTTTTTCTTTTTAATATGGTGGTGGGAACGCAAAGGGTCTGTTGTTTTAAAACATTTTATATATACTGTATATTAAAAAAAGTTCCCCTTCATCAGGGCCCCCTTCAGCGTTGGGCCCGGGAAATTTCCCCGTCCTCTCGGTGGGCCAGTTCCTCCCCAAGGTGATTAGAGCCTTCCACATGAATCAGTCTGTAGAACTGGAGTCTTTCCATCCACCTCCATTTTTTCTGTGTAATAAATTTGTGGTTTAAAATTCTAATATAATGTAGCGTGCACGGGGGAAGGCAGCAGTAGGGCTGGTAGGTGACGTAATCACACACAAAGACATGAGCCCGATATACGCTCCTTGCAAAGGGGCCGGCTCTTTTGTACAGCGGTATCGGTGCTATGCTTTGCGCCTGCCCTCCGCCTGTGTGTGGATTGCCTCGCCTTGTGTGATGCGCCTGCCTGCGGGAACCAAGATCGCTACAATAAATACATTTTTTTGTAATTACTTTTCATAGATACATATAAGTAACTTTTACTTGCTCTTTAAATCTGGACGCCTGAAAAATGAACAAAGTTATACACTTATTTTGAATTGTAGGTGCCTATTAAGACACATATTTAGGCCCAGGATATGCCATTTTCGACCCCTGCAAAACCGTAAAATTCATTTTTGGTGGGGTGGTGCCACCTGCACCCGCTCTGGGGAGGACCCCATACCCCCCTGCCTTCTACTTAGGATTTCTAGCCTCCTGCTTTTAAATGAAAATGAAAAGATTGTTCATTAGTGGAAGATGGTGTTTTTATTTGTTTTACTTTATTCCCCCAGTTTGCAAACACAGGTACAATTCATTCAACTAAATACAATACGAATCAATTTATAACAAGCAGCGAGACCTCTTTAAACAGCCGATAGACTGCAATACCCTACCATACAAAAAAAAAGACTGTAAACTAAAAATAATAATAGTAGATTGGAAAATTCTGCCTGTCATGCAGTACTACTCAGTTTAATTTTGAAATCAAACTTTTTTTTGTTGTTGCCATAATGTACTAAGCAACTGACCCGTCGCTGGTTTATTTTAGCCTGTTACAGATGCTGTTTTGTACGCTTGCTCCTTTTGATGATAATTTTGGACGATCCCTAAAAACATATTATTCTGTAGAAATTTGTCCTGGTTTCCAAAGATTTTTTTTTTTTAATGTGAGAATCATTTCCTTGATTGTTTATATTGTACCATTATTACAGCCATATTGAAATGTGTCTCTATTGTTTTCTAACTTGTTTACAGTGACTTTAATAGGCAAATACCTGAGCCAATGCTTAACCTGGTTGTCCAAGTCACAACCAATCACTGGTACAATAACACTGTTACTATCAAGTATCTATTCAGTTCCTGTGCTCAGGGTTAGATGGTACAGTATGATTATAGCAAGAACATTGGACATGAAGTGATTAGGAATCAGGAAGAGGTGTATTTGAGATATCTGCATATCCTAAATACTATATATATATATATATATATATATATATTCTGTTGTGTCATTCTACCTGATTGGATAGCACTCCTTTAATGCTAATGTTATGTGCACTACTCAGTAGGTGCTGTTCAATGGAGCAGGTTTCACTGAACTGTGTCAGAGGGCTGTGGCGTCTAGGAAGCTTACAGTTTAAGGAAGCGATATTGATTTCAAGCATCTCAATTGCAGTAGTATTGTGTACAAAATAAATGAGCAAAAAAATAATTCTATTCTTTATTACATTTTAATTTCCCTGTCCAATATGTAACACCTATTTTTACAGTAAGGATGGATTTTATACATCAAATACATTAACAATATACATACTACATTGTATTTATACAGTACATAACATAAACATGTATTCAATCGTATTTAAGCCACATTATAAAAACAAGATATTCAAGGTTGTGCATTAGTGTTAACATTATATACAAATATAAATCATGTCATGACTTATGGCTTATTTAATACATCTCTTTATTGTTTCTGAAATTATAAAACATGCATATTAACCTGTCCATGAATCTGCTTTGAAACGCTGACTGGAATTACTGTTTCTAATCACAAGACCAACAATGTATTTATCTATTTGCTTCATACATGTGTAATGTACTTGTGTTTAACATGGATATAAACTATTTCAGTTTAAAATACATTACATGAAATCATTAAATATTACTTTTCTTTACATCAGAAGCTGGTCTTATGCCTGCAGTACATGATTCCTTTGATGATACATTTTTCTATATAAAATGTGACGCTACCCTCAGAAAAGGGTGACTCTTAATAAATAAGCATTTTAGTTTATATTAACAAAACCAAGAAGGGTTCACAAAGAGGTTTACAATGAAGTTGAAAAAGTGCATCGGGTCCATTTAACTTACCTGATTCTGTTACTTTCTTGAGTCAATTACAAATTAAATAATCCTGTATGTATAAGCACATATCTTACTAAACTACTCAACTTTCTATCCGTTTTTCATTGCAATCGTGTGTGTCTCGTGAAATATTTAATAAGTTCTATTAATTATAGAAAACAATATACAATTAAAAGTTTTGATTTCTTATAAATGTAAGGCGATAGTAGCAACTACATCTGGAATCTATTAAGTGTGAATTACTTTGTTTCTGCTGCACATTCTTGTGACTTTGTTCCGGATCTTTTGAAGGTTTAAACCATAAATGAGGGGATTGAAAATAGGGGGGACGATCAGAAATTCCACTGACAGGAGATTGTGTAAAACCTGCGGCATATCATATGAACCGTATCTAGAGAACATAAAATCAAAAAGCAAGGCAATGAAGTAATTGATCACAGTCAACAAATGTGGCAAACAGGTCTGCAAACATTTACTCATTGCTATACTAGATGCCCGGCACGCTCTGAGTATTTTCATGTAGGAAAATAAAATAAAAAGGAAATGTGCAAAGAATATACATATTAGAACATATCCATATACATTATTAACAGTAGTATCTACACAAGATAATTTCACAATTGACGTGCTATCACAATACAGTTTTTTAATGTGGAAGCCACATAAGGGCAACCTGAAAGTCAACAGAGACCCAACACAAAAACAACAGAATGGAAAAATCCAAGAAAATAGTATTAATTTACCAGTCGTCAAAGGCGACATGATAGCATGGTACTCCAGGGGCCTGCATATTGCCACATACCTATCATATGCCATCACTGTTAAATTTGTTAACTCGCACGCAGAATAACTATAAATGACAAATATTTGAAGCAGGCACCCAGAATGCGAGATGACATGCGTATCAGACAGAAAATCAAACAGTAGTTTAGGAAAGAAACCAGCAGTTCCATACAGTGCATTAGCACTCAGATTACAGAGGAAGAAATACATGGGCTCATGAAGTGTCTTTTCAAGAGCTATTATTACAATTAGAGTTAAATTAACACAAATGATAAAGAGATAACCCAGGAGAGTGAAAGAAAAATAGATATATTTATTTGTGCTTGATTCATTTAATCCAGAAAGGGTAAACATTGTAACGTAGGATGAGTTATTTCTCTGCATAGCTTCTTCTTCAAAATACCTGTGAATAAATACATTAAAAACATATTAGTATGAAGATTAGAATGGGGATCATACAGGTGGTATAACTGTGCATTTGATTATCACATCATCTAAAGCATCTCAGTTAATAATTTAAATATGATATTCCTATTTTAAAAAGGGGATACATTTGTGCTGCAAATAGTAAAATCCGTGTGTATATTGTCCTCTTTCCAATTCATGCCTTTTTAAAAATTTTTGTACATGAAGTATAGTTGCTCCAATGGAATACATGTATAGATGAATACCAACATCATTTAAAAGAAGATGTCATCTTTAAATGATTAGACATTCAACCTTAAACCAAATGCATGTAAAAAGACAGAGACGGTAATATGCAAGTGATTACTCTTTAACAGCTGTGTCTCAACATCAGTCCAGTTTTGCTGAAGTGTTAGTCCACTATTTACAACATGTGTCCTATAGGTTACCAAGCTGTGTAATGAACTTCATCAGAAACCAGTCCCTGTGGGCTGTCAAGCTTGTTTACATTCCCTAAAGGTAGATTTAAGTACAGGCACACACATCTTGTCAAATCCTAACCCTTCATGTCATTGTGTAACTACACAGGCAGTCTCCTGCTGCTCTCTGAAGCAGCACTGGGAGCTGTCATCAACTGTACAAGCTCTCCCATAATCTAAGCACTCACTTATATAATCTGGGTAAAACTGCACACAACTTCTGGGGAATCAAAACAAAAAGTAGTTATCGCTTGAAGCACGTTAGCAGTATTATACAGAATATTTCTAATCCAATAAAGAGTTAATATTACATTATTATTGACTATTATCCCTGTTTGTGGTATTGTTGTTAAAACATCAACCTTTAAACCGTGCTGACACACAAACCAAAGACAGTTTCGTGGATGATAACAACTGGAAATCCCTTCTGCATTTGCCAGAGAGCAGCAATGTTTTAGGGGTGCAGCAAAGGTGCACTTTTTCAGACTGTTAAAGAAACTTAGAACAGTTCTATGATTAGCTAGCGTTCTTTAAATGACTCGCAGGTTTAAGCTTTGGGAATATACTTGATTTTAATCAATACTAATATTACAACTATATATATTATACACTACGACTAAGTCGTTGTAGATATAAATTGCTATCATCATAACTTGCATTTTATTTCATATTGTACTTTAGTAATTTAATTTGCACTTACTGTAAACTATACTGTATTTAAATATTGACCTTGCATTGTTACCCTGTGCTGCCCTGTAACACCTGTAAGTCGCCTTGGATAAAGGAATCTCCCAAATAAATAAATCAATAAACAAATAATAAAGATACATAGGATCAGGCTACAGGACCCAATAACATTTTTATAATAGCACAATAACAAGAGATTACACGCACACATACATTAAAACATTATTTCTGAAATTACCTCTCAGAGAGATCCTCAGGAGAAGCTGCTGGTGGAAGCATGCAGTGCTGTGTGGACAGTACTTCTGAGTCTGAAGAAATGTGCTGAGCTTTATATGCTTCCTTTGGGGGGGGGAGGGGAGGGAGGGTACTGCCTCTGAAACATCCAGGGGGATGTAGGAGCTTAATGAATAATCCATTGAAAACAAGATCTATTAGCAAGTCAGTGGCTTTGTTTACATGACCTTTCAGACCCAGAAGGGAATGTTTGATGTTCACAATCCTGCCCTGCAGAGCACAAGGCAACAGCAGCAAGAAAGATTACAGGCACCTGAGCACAAGCCTTGCATCACAGAGCTCCTGACCACTGATAAATCAGTCTAGTGTAATGTCTATGCCATGCATGTACAGGCACAATATAGGATAGACTCTTTTTGAGTCATTATGTTGAATGTTTAAACACTTTGTATGAATAAATGATACATTTTTTGATATCTTTTTAGCTTTGAGTTCTGTGATGTCATGATGAATAGAAAGCTGTGTGGTCCAGTGGTTAAAGAAAAGGGCATGTAAACAGGAGGTCTCTGGTTTAAATCCCAGCTCAGGCCTTGACTTGTTGTGTGACTCTGAGTAAGTCACTTAAAATTTTTGCCTCTGTCTTTTGGGTGAGATGTTGTGAGTGACTCTGCAGCTGATGCATCGTTCACACACCCTAGTCTCTGTAAGCTGCCTTGGATAAAGGCATCTGCTAAATAAATAAATAATAATAATTAAATAAGTAAAGAAAATGTAAGTGTTAATATTCAATATGTTTTTAATCTCATTCTTATGAACAATCAAGTTTCTGTAGTACACATTTGAGGGAACACAGAGCCACTTTGTTGCTTGGAACTTGGTTTCAGGAGACTAGGTTTCAAGCCACTGCGTGGTGCTCCAGTGGAGACTTGAGGAGACTAGTGGCGCCAAATCAGCCAATCAAAAGCCCACTTTTAAAATGGGAGAAAATAATTACTGAATAAAGAATAAAAAGATGAACAAATTCGGACATTATTTCTCAGTTTGTGTTATTATTGCTGTGACAGGATGGTCAAGTGGTGACGTCAGGCGAGATGCAGGAACAGAAAAACAAAGGCAGTACTGCAGGGCAAAAGAGACGCGTGGTGCCGTTTATAAAATACAAAAATAAAATAAAAGGTTTTACAAAAACATTGCTCACAGAGCCAAAACAAAAGTTTAAACAAAAACAAATCTCAAACACAAAACACAACAAAACCCAGGTCAGGCTGGGCAAGCACCTTCACTGATCCTATACTGTTTTGTTACTTGCGTTTCTCTTTCTCCTCTCTCGCTCCCGTTCCTCCTCCAAACACTTATATGCGGGTGACCATCTCCCGATTTAGCAATCAATTAATTAATTCGGGAGATGGCCACCATCTGCACAAGGTTTTGAATTATTCCTGTACATATATACAATAAAATCACAAATAAACAATAACACACAGTCATAAATACAATAAATTAATCATAATACACAAATACAAAACAACACAGGGGCGGAGGGGGAGACCCCGTTCTAAAAATAAATAAACAATACATTTAAACAGCAGGGCTTTGCCCTGCCCACTTTTCATGTGCAGGGCTTTCTTACCACCCTGCTACAATTGCGTACATCCGAAATGATACAAAATAAAGCTGACAGTTCTCTCATTTACACATTGCAGTCAAAGAGCCAGCTGCCCTAGAGCTAAAATGTTTCTTGCTCTTATGCTCTTAGCTTGTTTTTTTGCCAGGATTTTATTAAATAAAATAGCATTTTTTAATAGACCGTTTTTTTTTTTGGGGGTGGGGGGTAATTTCTTGATTTTTTATTGAAATGAATGGGTAGAACCTTTGAACATAAAACCTAAAGAAATCAAGAGCAGAGATATCATCATAATCGTTCAGTAATTGTAAATATAATTGTGTTTCTTATTTGCTCCACGTCTACCAGCTTGTTTTTATCATCAGAGCATGAGCATTAAGCAATGTGACGTCACTGGAATGACGAAGAAGGCGCCGTTACCGTTTACATGCAAGTGTCGAATTAAATGTCGCTGCAGTAAAAAATAAACACCTCTAGCGGCGACCTTGTCATGCGGTAAAAATAAAACCACCTCTAGCAAGCGAGCTTGTCATGCGAGTAAAAACTTCTTAAAAGTCGACTTAAACCCCTTTCCATCGTGTTTGTCGCTTATATTTTCTTATTCGCATAAGCTTTACCGAGCTTAAAAGTTGGATGGAAAAAGGCCTATAGGCGCCTAACCCACAGGGCAGCAGGGACACGTGCCCACCCACTTTGAATATAGGGGGGGCAATCTATATATTTTGTCCCTCCACTTTCTTTCATTCATTATACACACATTATACTATGTTTAACATTTTTTTCTCTTTAAAGGTTTAAAATAAAGTCTAAAAATTGAAATGTGTTTAGAGGATGGACCAAATTTATAAACACTCACAATCAATTCCCCCTACACTAAAATATTGGTTTGACCCAAGATCTGTGCGCCGTCAGCTAACAATTACAAATTAAAAAAACGTTGTTTATTATGGGAATGGCGGGAACGGCGGTCAAGAGAGATGAAGATGTTTTATTACAACCAAAAACTCTTAGAAAAATGTAAGGAAGAGAGAGTATCAGACCGTTATTAAAAATTAAATAAGAAGTTATCAGGTTCATCTTGCCACAGAGCCATGAAAGAGTTCAGTTCAATTCCCACCAAAATCTTTTATTTTTATTATTATTTTTTTTTAAAACTTAGATTAAGTAGTAGTACCTCTAGCAAATGGAATTTCAAAATCACATAACCTTGATTTTACTTTACTTGTCTACTTGCTAATAATTTAAACTCCCATTCATTTAATAATAAACATTTACGGTACATTATGTCCATAAATTATTCAAAAAATGTTGAAATAAAAAAAAGAAGCTCATTGTTTACAATTATTTATCCACTGGATGTCCATTTTAGTATCATAAACAAGTTATTATGCATTGTGCAAAATATTTAATGAATATTGTTTGCATTTTCATATTTTGTCATTTTAAATGTATTTTTTCAGATTTATTTAGCCTCGTATCAGCCTTCAGAATTATGATGTCATTATCCTTTCGTTGGGGAAAACACTTGTTTATGTTTGTTAACCCTTATGAAAATAACCTATAGGTTACCTATAGAATACTTCTATAGAATACCTATAGGCTATTGTATTGAATCTATAGGTTTCTATAGAGATTGGGACATTTGGCCGATAGGTCTAGTATAGAAACCTATAGGTTATTTTCGCAAGGGAATATTAATCACGTACTTGAAGTGTGCAAAATGCACAGAATTGCTTCATAAATATATAAAATGTATATTTTTCTTCAGGTGTTTCTGTTGTTGACAGTCGCTGTCATAAAAGTACTGTACTGCTGCAGCAGCATGGACTGAGCTATCGTGAATCATGCTACTTTCACGTTGTGTACTGTATATATTTAAGCTATTTCAGTTTGCTGTTATTTACACAGGCTGAAAAACAAAAGGCTTAGCATCAGTGGAGGTCTGCCGCTTAAAGACCTGACAATAACACATTTCAGATAGTTATAATGCTTGCAGACCAGCGTAGCAGGCAATCCAATGTTATTCATTTCTCTCTAAATGGGTCTGCTGAAGTACTTAAAAAGCAGCCCAATTCAGTAGCAGGGAAGAAGAGCAGGTGCCTCAGCATGAGGCAGAAGAATCTCAGGTAGGGATGGGGATTTAGGTAGTTCAGAAAAAGTAGGTATTGTCAAATGGTTTTGGACACAAAATGACCGGATCTTACAATCTCTCTTTCAAATCAGACCAGGGATTCATTCATATTAAAAAGGGATTCATGTTCAGATTTCATATACAAACGTGTGTACTTACTAATAATTTATTCTGATATTCGTTTAATAATAAACATTTAGGTATATTATGTACCTGAATGACTAAAAAATGTAGAAATAAATGCTGATTGATAAAAAGGATGACTCAGTTATTTACCAATGTAGCTCATTATGATATATGGAAATCTCTTAGGTCTGGGGCAGGTACAGTTTACATACTTGGCACATCACATTTTTTAAATTTATTTATTTATTTATTTTGGTGCCTAAGGAGGCGGGAAGTGGGAGTGTTGTCGGTGCGGCAGAACACACAACTGTACTCTTGTTTATCTTGTTATGAGCAGTGTATGGTTGATCTGCACTGCCTGCAATGTCATGAATGAGCTGTTTCAACCAATTATCATTGCTGTGTGAGGGCTGGGATTTAGTGTTTCAACCAATTAGCACTAAGCATTGCCCTGGTATAGGGAGCGTTTACTTTTCAGCATTGTGCAGATAGGTCACTGGAACTGGTTTTGCCGTTTGCTGTTACTTGTGTTTGCACTTAGTAAATGCACAGTGAGTGAATATTCTATATTTTATGTTGAAACATCTGTCCAATTTTGTGGGTTTACTATTACAAAAACAGTAACTTGAAAAAGATTGAACGGTTAAAATATGTTTTACCAGAGCTTGTTGGCAAATTTATTTTTGCCTCGCCACGCTTGCCTGTTATTCTTTACCTTTACCCCCCACTTTTAAACACAGTTAGGTGCCCCTGTTGTAACTAATACACCCCCATAAAATGCTGTTTTCAAATATTAAAAAACATTTCTGTATATAAATGTAATTTGTAGACCAAAGTGATTTTCCGTTTCAACATTACTCTTTTCCATTTGATAAGACATTTTCATGTTTTCCATCTCATATACCTATTAGGCCTACTTGATATTTATGTACAGGACTCTTACTTTCAAGCTACGTTGTTTAAGTAAATGCCAATATTATTTATTGTTATTTGTATTTATTTTAATCAAGCAACAGTTAACAGTATTAAAAAAATATTAAAAATGAAAAAATGAAAGAAAAATTAATACAACTTACTGTAGAAATTGCATTAATGTTTACAGAAAATGCAACAGAAACTAACTTCAAGCAGATTTTTAAAATGTTTTATTTATTTATTTATTAATGCACTTGTGTATTCTCGGACTCGGTAGTTAACGTCATGGGAAAGTACGTATACTCAGAATCTTGGAAGACAACAAATAAATGCAAGGACAGGTTGGTTCCATGAATATTTTTAGAAACTTAAAATTGTTCTTGTTTTTTCTTTTTGTATAAAATGCAAAAAAAAAATGGAATACATGAAAAATAGAAAACAACACACAGCTTATGGCTTACCTTTACGCTATTCAAATTTACTACCAATTAATACTGCTTCTTATATTTAAGAATTGCTTCACATTTTTCTCTTTTGGCTCACTTGGTATTGTGGTATCTATACACAGTAACGTGACTGTTTGTTTGTTTTTGTGCCTGAAATATCATTTCTCTCTTTCACTGGTGTCTGGTTCTGTCTTTCACCACCTTTTCTGTGTAATAAATTATTGCAAAACCAAACAGTTTGCTTAAATATGTGGACTTTACCTACTTTGAAATGTACTGTGTGCTAAGACAAGTTTGTGGTTTTAAAATTGTAATTTAAATATTTTTTTTTGCAATTACTTTTCAAAGACACATATAAGTAACTTTTACTTGCTCTTTAAATCTCTTTAAATCTGGACGCCTAAAATCATAGAAAATGAACAAAGTTATACACTTGTTTTGAATTGTGGATGCCTATTAGGCACATATTTAGGCCCAGGATATGCCGTTTTAGACCCCTGCAAAACCCTAAAATTCATTTTTGGTGGGGGTGGTGTCACCTGCACCCGCTCTGGGGGAGGACCCCCATACCCCCCTGCCTTCTACTTAGGATTTCTAGCCTCCTGCTTTAAATGAAAATGAAAAGACTGTTCATTAGTGGAAGATGGTGTTTTTATTTGTTTTACTTTATTCCCCCAGTTTGCAAACACAGGTACAATTCATTCAAATAAATACAATACAAATCAATTTATAACAAGCAGCGAGACCTCTTTAAACAGCTGATTATCATTTATTTCTTAGCAGACACACTTATCCAGGGCGACTTACAATTGTTACAAGATATCACATTATTTTTACATACAATTACCCATTTATACAGTTGTGTTTTTACTGGAGTAATCTAGGTAAAGTACCTTGGTTCAAGGGTACAGCAGCAGTGTCCCTTGTACCTGAGTCAATACTTAACCTGGTTGTCCAAGTCACAACCAATCACTCGTACAATAACACTGTTGCTATCAGGTATCTATTCAGTTCCTGTGCTCAGGGTTAGACGGTACAGTGTGATTATAGCAAGAACATTGGATATGAAGTGATTAGGTATCAGGAAGAGGTGTATTTGAAATATCTGCATATCCTAAATACTATATATATATATATATATATATATATATATATATATATATATATATATATATATATATATATATATATCTGTTGTGTCATTCTGCCTGATTGGATAGCACTCCTTTAATGCTAATGTTATGTGCACTACTCAGTAGGTGCTGCTCAATGGAGCAGGTTTCACTGAACTGTGTCAGAGGGCTGTGGCGTCTAGGAAGCTTACAGTTTAAGGAAGCAATATTGATTTCAAGCATCTCAATTGCAATAGTATTGTGTACAAAATAAATGTGCAAAAAAATAATTCTATTCTTTATTACATTTTAACATTTCCCTGTCCAATATGTAACACCGTTTTTTTACTGTAAGGATGCATTTTGTACATAAAATACATGAACAATATACATACATACTACATTGTATTTATACAGTACATAACATAAAATATGTATTCAATTGCATTTAAGCCATATTATAAAAACAAGATATACAAGGTTGTGCATTATATACAAATATAAATCATGTCATGACTTATGGCTTATTTAATACATCTCTTTATTGTTTCTGAAATTATAAAACATACATAATAACCTGTACATGAATCTGCTTTGAGAGGCTGACTGGAATTACTGTTTTTAACCACGAGACCAACAATGTATTTATCTATTTTCTTCGTACACATGTAATGTACTTGTGTTTAACATGGATATAAACTATTTCAGTTTAAAATACATTACATGAAATCATTAAATATTACATTCTTTTTTACATCAGAAGCTGGTCTTATGCCTGCAGTACATTTGGTTCCTTTGATGATACATTTTTCTATATAAAATGTGAAGCTATCCTCAGAAATGGATGACCCTTAATAAATTAGCATTTCAGCTTATATTAACAAAACCAAGAAGGGTTCAGGAAGAGATTTACAATGAAGTTGAAAAAGTGCATCGGGTCCATTTAACTTACCTGATTCTGTTACTTTATTGAGTCAATTACAAAATAAATAAGCCGGTATGTGTAAGCACATATCTTACTAAACTACTCAACTTTCTATCCATTTTGTATTGCAATCTTTCATGAAAAATATTTTATATGCTCTATTATTAATCATAGAAAACAATATCCAATTAAAAGTTTTGATTTCTTATAAATGTAAGGTGATATTAGCAACCACATCTGGAATCTATTAAGTGTGAATTACTTTGTTTCTGCTGCACATTCTTGTGACTTTGTTCGGATCTTTTGAAAGTTTAAACCATAAATGAGAGGATTGAAAATAGGGGGACGATCAGAAATTCCACTGACAGGAGATTGTGTAAAACCTGTGGCATATCATTTGAGCCGTATTTACTGTACATTACATCAAAAAGCAAGGCAATGTTGTAATTGATCACAGTCAACAAATGTGGCAAACAGGTCTGCAAACATTTACTCATTGCTATACTAGATGCCCGGCACGCTCTGAGTATTTTCATGTAGGAAAGTAAAATGAAAAGGAAATGTGCAAAGAATATACATGCTACAACATATCCATATACATTATTAACAGTAGTCTCTACACAAGATAATTTCACAATTGACCAGTTATCACAATATAGTTTTTCAATGTGGGAGCCACATAAGGGCAACCTGATAGTCAATAGAATAGCAACACATAAACAACAGAATGGAAAAATCCAAGAAAACAGTATTAATTTACCAGTCGTCAAAGGCGACATGATAGCATGGTACTCCAGGGGCCTGCATATTGCCACATACCTATCATATGCCATTGCTGTTAAATTTGATAATTCACACGTGGAAAAACTGTAGATGATAAATATTTGAACCAGGCACCCAGAATATGAGATGACATGCGTATCAGACAGAAAATCAAACAGTAGTTTAGGATAGAAACCAGCAGTACCATACAGTGCATTAGCACTCAGATTACAGAGGAAGAAATACATGGGCTCATGAAGTGTCTTTTCAAGAGCTATTATTACAATTAGAGTTAAATTAACAAAAATGATAAAGAGATAACCTAGGAGAGTGAAAGAAAAATAGCTATATTTATTTGTGCTTGATTCATTTAATCCAGAAAGGGTAAACATTGTAGTGTAGGATGAGTTATTTTTCTGCATAGCTGCTTCTTGAAAATACCTGTGAATAAATACATTAAAAAATACATTATTATTCATTTTATTTCTTAGCAGCTGCCCCTACCAGGGTGACTTCCAGTTGTATACAAAAAATAGTATGAAGTCTAACATGGGGATCATACAGGTGGTATAGCTATGCATTTGATTATCACATCATCTAAAGCAATCAGTTAATAATACTTTAAATATAATATTCCTAATTAAAAAGGGGATGCATTTGTCCTGCAAATAATGAAATCCGTGTATATATTGTCCTCTTTCCAATTCATGTCCTTTTTAAATTTTGAAGTGTACATGATGAAGTATAGTTGCTATAATGGAATACATGTGTTGATGCATACAAACATCATTTAAAAGGAGATGTCATCTTTAAATGGTTAGACATTCAACCCTAAACCAAATGCATGTAAAAAGACAGAGACTGTAATATGCAAGTGATTACTCTTTAACAGCTGTGTCTCAACATCAGTCCAGTTTTGCTGAAGTGTTAGTCCACTATTTACAACATGTGTCCTATAGTTTACCAAGCTGTGTAATGAACTTCATCAGAAACCAGACCCTGTGGGCTGTCAAGCTTGTTTACATTCCCTAAAGGTAGATTTAAGTACAGATTTAAGTTTGTGGTATTGTTGTTATAACATCAACCTTTAAACCTTGCTGACACACAAACCCAAGCCTGTTTCGTGGATGATAGCAACTGGAAATCCCTTCTGCATTGGCCAGAGAGCAGCAATGTTTTAGGGTGCAGCAAAGGTGCACTTTTTCAGACTGTTAAAGAAGCTTAGAACAGTTCTATGATTAGCTAGCGTTCTTTAAATGACTCAAGTTTAAGCTTTGTGACTATAAATGATTTTAATCAACACTAATACTAGTATTACAACTATATATTAATAATAAAAAAACATGCATCGCTGATGCACTATTATTGCAGTACGACTAAGTCATTGTAGATATAAATAGTTGTCATCCTAACTTGCATCTTATTTCATATTGTACTTCAGTAATTTAATTTGCACTTACTGTAAACTATACTGTATTTAAATATTGACCTTGCATTGTAACCCTGTGCTGCCCTGTAACACCTATAAGTCGTCTTGGATAAAGGCATCTCCCAAATAAATAAATCAATAAACAAATAATAAAGATACATAGGATCAGGCTACAGGACCCAATAACATTTTTATAATAGCACAATAACAAGAGATTGCACGCACACATAATTTAAAACATTATTTCTGAAATTACCTCTCAGAGAGATCCTCAGGAGAAGCTGCTGGTAGAAGCATGCAGTGCTGTGTGGACAGTACTTCTGAGTCTGAAGAAATGTGCTGAGCTTTATATGCTTTCTTTAGGGCGGGGAGGGAGAGGGGTACTGCCTCTGAAACATCTAGGGGATGTAGGTGCTTAATGAATAATCCATTGAAAACAAGATCTATTAGCAAGTCAGTGGCTCTGTTTACATGACCTTTCAGACCCAGAAGGGAATGTTTGATGTTCAAAATCCTGCCCTGAAGAGCACAAGGCAACAGCATGCATGTACAGGCACAATATAGGATAGACTCTTTTTTAGTCATTATGTTGAATGTTTAAACACTTTGTATAATAAAGGATACATTTTTGATACCTTTTACCTTTAAGTTCGGTGATGTCATGATGAATAGAAGGCTGTGTGGTCCAGTGGTTAAAGAAACGCACATATAAGCAGGAGGTCTCTGGTTCAAATCCCAGCTCAGCCATTGACTTGTTGTGTGTCTCTGAGTAAGTCACTTAAAATTCTTGTGCTCTGTCTTTGGGTGAGACATTGTGAGTGACTCTGCAGGTGATGCATCGTTCACACACCCTAGTCTCTGTAAGCTGCCTTGGATAAAGGCATCTACTAAATAAACAGATAATAATAATAATTAAATAAGTAAAGAAAATGTAATATTCAATATGTTTTTAATTTCATTCTTATTAACAATGAATTTTCTGTAGTACACATTTGAGGGAACAGAGAGCCACTTTGTTTCTTGGGAACTTGGTTTCAGGAGACTAGGTTTCAAGCCACTGCGTGGTGCTCCAGTGGAGACTTGAGGAGACTAGTGGCCAAATCAGCCAATCAAAAGCCCACTTTTAAAATGTGAGAAAATAATTACTGAATAAAGAATAAAAAGATGAACAAATTCGACATTATTTCTAAGTTTGTGTTATTATTGCATACATCCGAAATGATACAAAATAATGCTGACAGTTCTCTCATTTACAAATTGCAGTCGAGGGGTTACTAAGTAATTTATGTTAAATTAATATCTTTAGCAAAAGGTGACACATTCAATAAAATTTGCTTGTGTGATTGTCAGCCAAATCAGCGCATTTTTGGCAGTGATACAATAAAATAAAAATACTAATACTTCTGATTGGTTTATATATTTTTATATATATATATATATATATATATATATATATATACAGTACTGTGCAAAAGTTTTAGGCAGGTGTGAAAAATGCTGTAAAGTAAGAATGCTTTCAAAATAGACATGTTAATAGATTATATTTATCAATTAACTAAATGCAAAGTGAGTGAACAGAAGAAAAATCTAAATCAAATCCATATTTGGTGTGACCACCCTTTGCCTTCAAAACAGCATCAAGCATCAATTCTTCTAGGTACACTTGCACACAGTTTTTGAAGGAACTCGGCAGGTAGGTTGGCCCAAACATCTTGGAGAACTAACCACAGTTCTTCTGTGGATTTAGGCAGCCTCAGTTGCTTCTCTCTCTTCATGTAATCCCAGACAGACTCGATGATGTTGAGATCAGGGCTCTGTGGGGCCATACCATCACTTCCAGGACTCCTTGTTCTTCTTTACACTGAAGATAGTTCTTAATGACTTTCGCTCTATGTTTGGGGTCGTTGTCATGCTGCAGAATAAATTTGGGGCCAATCAGATGCCTCCCTGATGGTATTGCATGATGGATAAGTATCTGCCTGTACTTCTCAGCATTGAGGAGACCATTAATTCTGACCAAATCCCCAACTCCATTTGCAGAAATGCAGCCCCAAACTTGCAAGGAACCTCCACCATGCTTCACTGTTGCCTGCAGACACTCATTCGTGTACGCTCTCCAGCCCTTCGGTGAACAAACTGCCTTCTGCTACAGCCAAATATTTCAAATTTTGACTCATCAGTCCAGAGCACCTGCTGCCATTTTTCTGCACCCCAGTTCCTGTGTTTTCGTGCATAGTTGAGTCGCTTGGCCTTGTTTCCAAGATGGAGGTACGGCTTTTTGTCCGTAAGTCTTCCATGAAGGCCACTTCTGACCAGACTTCTCCGGACAGTAGATGGGTGTACCAGGGTCCCACTATTTTTTGCCAGTTCTGAGCTGATGGCACTGCTGGACATCTTACGATTGTGAAGGGAAGTAAGCATGATGTGTCTTTCATCTGCTGCAGTAAGTTTCCTTGGCCGACCACTGCATCTACGGTCCTCAACGTTGCCCGTTTCTTTGTGCTTCTTCAAAAGAGCTTGGACAGCACATCTGGAAACCCCTGTCTGCCTTGAAATTTCTGCCTGGGAGAGACCTTGCTGATGCAGTATAACTACCTTGTGTCTTGTTGCTGTGCTCAGTCTTGCCATGGTGTATGACTTTTGACAGTAAACTGTCTTCAGCAACCTCACCTTGTTAGCTGAGTTTGGCTGTTCCTCACCCAGTGTTATTCCTCCTACACAGCTGTTTCTGTTTCAGTTAATGATTGTGTTTCAACCTACATATTGAATTGATGATCATTAGCACCTGTTTGGTATAATTGTTTAATCATACACCTGACTATATGCCTACAAAATCCCAGACTTTGTGCAAGTGTACCTAGAAGAATTGATGCTGTTTTGAAGGCAAAGGGTTGTCACACCAAATATGGATTTGATTTAGATTTTTCTTCTGTTCACTCACTTTGCATTTAGTTAATTGATAAATATAATCTATTAACATGTCTATTTTTGAAAGCATTCTTACTTTACAGCATTTTTTCACACCTGCCTAAAACTTTTGCACAGTACTGTATATATATATATATATATATATATATATATATATATATATATATATATTAAATGAAAGGGTAGAAACTTTGAACTTAAAACCAAAAAAAATTCGAGTCCAGGCTATTCCTCCTTTGCCGACCGAGGACAGGAGCTCCCAGGGCCGGCTCAATTGGCGGAGCGTTGCCCGGGGGGAGGGAGGGTTGGGTCGGCCAGGGTGTCCTCAGCTCACCGCACACCAGCGACCCCTGTAGTCTGGCCGGGCGCCTGCGGGCTTGCCTGCAAGGTGCCCGAGAGCTGCGTTGTCCTCCGACGCTGTAGCTCTTGGATGACTGCATAGTGAGTCTGCAGTGTGAAAAAAAAGCGGTCGGCTGACGGAACACACTTCGGAGGACAGCGTGTGTTCGTCTTCGCCCTCCCGAGTCAGCACAGGGGTGGTAGCGGTGAGCTGAGCTTAATGTAATAATTGGCCATTCCAAATTGGGAGAAAATAATAAAAATAATTGGCAACGTCTAAATTTTATTTAAAAAAAAAACCTAAACAAATCAAGTGCAGAGACATCATCATATTTGTTCAGTAATGGTAAAAATTATTGTGTTTCTTATTTGCTCCACGTCTGCCAGCTTGTTTTTCTCATCAGAGCATGCGTATTAAACAATGTGACGTCACTGGAATGGTGAAGGGCGCTAGGACCAGAAACACGCTTGTTATGGTTTATATGCAAGTGTCGAATAAAGTGTCAATGCGATTAAAAAATAAAAGCACCTCTAGCGAGCTAGCTTGTCATGCGAGTAAAAACTTCTTAAAAGTCGACTTAAACCATTTTCCATAACGTTTGTTGCATATATTTTCTTATTCACGTAAGTTTGACCGAGCTTAAAAGTTGGAAAAAGGCCTATAGGCGCCTAACCCATGGGGCAGCAGGGACACGTGCCCACCCACTTTGAATATAGGGGGCAATCTATATATTTTGCACCCTCCACTTTTTTTGTTCATTATATACACATTATACTATGTTTAACATTTCTTTTGTCTTTTAAAGGTTTAAAATAGTCTAAAATTGAAAGGTATTTAGAGGATGGACCAAATTTATAAACTCGCAATCAATTCCACCACACTAACATATTGGTTTGACCCAAGATCTGTGCGCCGTCAGTTAACAATTACAAATTAAAAAACATTGTTTATTATGGGAATGGCAATCAAGAGAGATGATGTTTTATTACTACCAAAAGCTCTTAGAAAAATGTAAGGAAGAGAAAGTATGAGACCGTTACTAAAAATGAAATAAGAAGTTATCAGGTTAATCTTGCCACAGAGCCATGAAAGAGTTCAGTTCAATTCCCACCAAAATCTTTTATTTTTATTATTTAAAAAAAAAAAACTTAGATTAAGTAGTAGTACCTCTAGCAAATGGAATTTCAAAATCACATAAGCCTGATTTTACTTTACTTGTCAACTTGCTAATAATTTAAACTCCCATTCATTTAATAATAAAGATTTACGGTACATTATGTCCATAAATTATTCTAAAAATGTTGAAATAAAAAATAAGCTTATTTTTTTATAATTATTTATCCACTGGCTGTCCATTTTAGTATCATAAACAAGTTATTATGCATTGTGCAAAATATTTAATGACTATTGCTTGCATTTTTATATTCTGTCATTTAAATGCATTTTTTCAGATTTATTGCATATCAAGATTTATCCGACGCCTTTATCCAAGGCAACTTACAGAGACAAGGGTGTGTGAACTATGCATCAGCTGCAGTGTCACTTACAATTACATCTCACCCGAAAGATGGAGCACAAGGAGGTTAAGTGACTTGCTCAGGGTCACACAATGAGTCAGTGGCTGAGGTGGGATTTGAACCGGGGACCTCCTGGTTACAAGCCCATTTCTTTAACCACTGGACCACACAGCCTCCTATCACGTTTCTGAAGCACGTTTCAGATAGTTTTGTATTCAGTTCTTCAAGGCTTCAACTCAATCCCGATAGCTGAATATAATTAGAATGCTTCGCTGTGCAATGATGTAGATCTTGACATACCGGCATCAACTGTAAACAAAACCAGTTTGAACAAGCCTAAGTACACAGATCAACATTAGCGAATTTTAACACCACTAGATCAGTCCATTTTGTACAAAAAATATATATATGTATATATTTAAGCTATTTCAGTTTGCTGTTATTTACACAGGCTGAAAAACAAAAGGCTTAGCATCAGTGGAGGTCTGCCGCTTAAAGACATGACAATAACACATTTCAGATAGTTATAATGCTTGCAGACCAGCGTAACAGGCAAGCCAATGTTATTCATTTCTGTCTAAATGGGTCTGCTGAAGTACTTAAAAAGCAGCCCAATTCAGTAGCAGGGAGAAGAGCAGGTGCCTCAGCATGAGGCAGAAGAATCTCAGGTAGGGATGGGGATTTAGGTAGTTGGTATTGTTAAATGGTTTTGGACACAAAATGACCGGATCTTACAATCTCTCTTTCAAATCAGACCAGGGATTCAATTAACCCAACTTGGTTATATTAAAAAGGGATTAATGTTCAGATTTCATATACAAACGTGTGTACTTACTAATAATTTAAAATAACATTTGTTTAATAAACATTTAGGTATATTATGTACCTGAATGACTAAAAAAAAATGTAGAAATATAGGCCAATTGATAAAAAGGATGACTCAGTTATTTATTAATGTAGCTCATTATGATATACTGAAATCTTAGGTCTGGGGCAGGTACATTTTACATACTTGGTGCATCAATTTTTTAAATTAATTTATTTTGGTGCCTAAGGAGGCGGGAAGTGGGAGTGTTGTCGGTGCGGCAGAACACACAACTGTACTCTTGTTAACATATGAGCAGTGTATGGTTGATCTGCACTGCCTGTAGTGTCATGAATTAGCTGTTTCAACCAATTAGCATTGCTGTGTGAGGGTTGGCATTTAGTGTTTCAACCAATCAGCACTAAGCATTGCCATGTGCGGCCAGGTTCTTATTGTTTCAACCTATCAGCACTACATTGCACTGCTATAGGGAAGGTTTACTTTCCAAAAGTCTCGTAGCAGCTGGTTTCACTGATAATTGAGCTCAGTAACGTCTGATAGGAAAACGTGAAAAACTGTAGCATCCAGCACTACATTTAAAACAAATCCGTGCAAGGAATATTTTAACTGTTGACATACATATGCCAATATATCTATCAATAAACAAGCCATATTATAACATTTTGTACATGTTATTGTAGTGGATTTATTCTCCTTTATCCAAAGAGACTCAGGATTGAGGTTTATTGTCAGCTCTAGATATTTTAATAAATGTAAACAAGGGAAGAGTCTACAAGAGACTTAACGTACACAAGGGTTGCAGTAGATTTTATACAGTGTTTTACTGGGTAGGGTGTGTCTCTGGGTAGGATGTCACAGAAGTTTGTGATGAGGCCTTTTGTTCATTATATGTCATTCTAGCTGTGCTGTAGCCTACCAGAGCCAATTGTCCTGGGCAGTTCTTTCCTGGGGCCAGGGTGTAAATCCTTTGATCTAATGGGGTGTCGACTGTGGTGTAACTTCTCTCCTGTCTGAGGCAATCCTTCGTTATCACAGCACAATATAGAATCAGAACAGAGAGTGTCTCAGAGTTATCAAAGTTGTTGTCCTGGGGATGGGGGGACACTGTTGTTCACAAGCCCGAAGGGCCAGCTGCAGCTGATGCAATCACTGCTTGCTACAGTCTCAAAGACACCTTTAGACATACATTTCTGCAAAATTTTCAATTACTCTCTTAATGTGTTTTCTTGCTGTATGGTTTTTGCTTTATCCAATGTACTCCTCAGTGCCCCTTAAACATGCAGCAACAGGCTACATACAATTACAATTCCCTTGTCAGTCCTATCCTTATTCTGTTTATTCCACCATTCACGCTGTTAGCTTGGGGACCTATTTCAGGTCCCAGCCACTTTAAACAATGTGTTCTTGTATTTTGCTATTTTTGTTTTTCATGTATTCAGTTACTTCATTCATGACTGATTGTGTTTACAACCCTTAATAAAAATAATGAACAATTACAACAATTAAATTATTAAGCACAACTACAGTCACACCATCTACATGGAATTATAAACCTAGCAATACTATGGGTTAATTATTAATCAGTTATGGGAATTATGGTCACACCATCTATTGATTAACTAATTACACCCTTCACCAAAAATCTACATACGGTACAATAATCAAACAGTAGGCCTACACAGTTATTCCATTCATCACAGTTATTTTACCTTACATACAATAGTTACAGTTCTCATATAGCTACTCAGTTATTTTCTCACCTACAGTAGCTACAGTTTAGAGAGTGACAATTGGAAACCATGTATACCAATTAACCCTGAAGCCACACTACACCACTGAAGGTATTATGCCTTCAGAGTTTACCAGATCACTCAAAATACACAGGTTTGTTATATAGGGCAATTAAAACATTATACTGGGCAAAGACAAGGAGCGACAAACAAAAGATGAAAGTATAAACTATATGAAACATGGCTTCTGTTAAAAGATCACATGCATGATTAAAATTCAGAACTCACAATAGCAGACAAGTAACAAGAGTATATTACAATTAGCATCAATTAAGTAATCCACAATCAGGTTTCAAAACAGGTAGGCTACAATTACCAGCAATGGGACAATTAGAACTTGAATTCAGTGCAAATACAATTAGCATCAATGAAGTAGTTAAAGATTGAATTTCTTAGAGAATTATACAGTTAAACAGGCAGCTCATAGAATCAGGATAACTGTGGTAAAACAAGTAATTAGTACATTAAACAATTAAACATAATACTACAACCAAATAACTGGTACACTCCAAACCAAACGAATATCACACAAAATAATCCACCAAAACAAAAATAACCCACAATACAGCGAATCACTCTCCAATAACATTGCTACCAGTGTTACGCTCATTCAATAAGACTACAGATTAACATGGGGCAATATAGTAAGCACTGAATTACTCGAGTTCACTCTAACCCAGTATAACACAAATCAATCCCCTTTAAGTAAAGTAATTTAAGAAAGTGCACAATTTCCTTCCTAACGGGCAGCGTACAAGGCTCCGGGAATACAGACGCACACAACTCATTTCAAAATGCTTATACGCTTAACTCCTATAAGGACTGTCAAATACCACATGTTTTTGTGCCTGAAATATGATTTCTCTATTTCATTAGTGTCTGGTTCTGTCTTTTTCTGTGTAATAAATTATTGCAAAACCAAACAGTTTGCTTAAATATGTGGACTTTACCTACAAAACCCTAAAATTCGCTTTTGGTGGGAGTGCTGCCACCTGCACCAGCTGGGGAAGACCCCATACCCCCTGCCTTCTACTTAGGATTTCTAGCCTCCTAAAGATTGTTGTTTAATAGCGGAAGATGGTGTTTTTCTTTGTTTTACTTTATTCCCCAGTTTGCAAACACAGGCACAATTCATTCAAATAAATACAATACAAATCAATGTATAACAAGCAGCGAGACCTCTTTAAACAGCCGATAGACTGAAGTACCCTACCATACAATAAAAAAGGCTCTGTAAACTAAAAATAATAATAGTAGATTGGAAAATTCTGCCTGTTATGCAATACTCGGTTTCATTGTGAAATCAAACTAGAAAACACAATGTATTTTGTGCTTTTTTTCTGATGCCATAATGTATCCTCTTGTATAAAGCAACTTGTCCCGTCGCTGGTTTATTTTAGCCTGTTACAGATGCTGTTGTGTACGCTTGCTCCTTTTAATGATAATTTTGGACGACTCCTAAAAACATATTATTCTGTAGAAATTTGTCCTAGTTTCCAGTCTTTTCTAATATGAGAATCATTTCCTTGATTGTTTATATTGTACCATTATTACAGCCATATTGAAATGTATCTCTATTGTTTTCTAACTTGTTTACAGTGACTTTAATCGGCAAATATCTGAGCCAATGCTTAACCTGGTTATCCAAGTCACAGCCAATCACTGGTACAATAACACTGTTGCTATCAGGTATCTATTCAGTTCCTGTGCTCAGGGTTAGATGGTACAGTATGATTATAGCAAGAACATTGGACATGAAGTGATTAGGTATCAGGAAGAGGTGTATTTGAAATATCTGCATATCCTAAATACTATATATATTATATTCTGTTGTGTCATTCTGATTGGATAGCACTCCTTTTATGCTAATGTTATGTGCACTACTCAGTAGGTGCTGCTCAACGGAGCAGGTTTCACTGAACTGTGTCAGAGGGCTGTGGCGTCTAGGAAGCTTACAGTTTAAGGAAGCGATATTGATTTCAAGCATCTCAATTGCAGTAGTATTGTGTACAAAATAAATGTGCAAAAAAATAATTCTATTCTTTATTACATTTTAACATTTCCCTGTCCAATATGCAACACCTATTTTTACTGTAAGGATGCATTTTATACATCAAATACATTAACAATATACACACATACTACATTGTATTTATACAGTACATAACATAAATTATGTATTCAACCGTATTTAAGCCATATTATAAAAACAAGATATACAAGGTTGTGCATTAGTGTTAACATTATATACAAATATAAATCATGTCATGACTTATGGCTTATTTAATACATCTCTTTACTGTTTTTGATATTATAAAACATGCATATTAGCCTGTATATGAATCTGCTTTGAAAGTCTGACTGGAATTACTGTTTTTAACCACGAGACCAACAATGTATTTGCTTCGTACACATGTACTGTACTTGTGTTTAACAAGGATATAAACTATTTCAGTTTAAAATACATTACATGAAATCATTAAATATTACTTTTCTTTACATCAGAAGCTGGTGTTATGCCTGCAGTACATTTGATTCCTTTGATGATACATTTTTCTATATAAAAGAAAAGGGTGACTCTTAATAAATAAGCATTTCAGTTTATATTAACAATATTAACAAAACCAAGAAGGGTTCACAAAGAGGTTTACAATGAAGTTGAAAAAGTGCATCGGGTCCATTTAACTTACCTGATTCTGTTACTTTCTTGAGTCAATTACAAATTAAATAATCCTATATGTATAAGCACATATCTTACTAAACTACTCAACTTTCTATCCGTTTTTCATTGCAATCGTGTGTGTCTCATGAAATATTTAATAAGTTCTATTAATTATAGAAAACGATATACAATTAAAAGTTTTGATTTCTTATAAATGTAAGGCGATAGTAGCAACTACATCTGGAATCTATTAAGTGTGAATTACTTTGTTTCTGCTGCACATTCTTGTGACTTTGTTCCGGATCTTTTGAAGGTTTAAACCATAAATGACAGGATTGAAAATAGGGGGGGCGATCAGAAATTCCACCGACAGGAGATTGTGTAAAACCTGCGGCATATCATTTGAACCGTATCTAGAGTACATTAAATCAAAAAGCAAGGCAATGAAGTAATTGATCACCGTCAATAAATGTGGCAAACAGGTCTGCAAACATTTACTCATTGCTATACTAGATGCCCGGCACGCTCTGAGTATTTTCATGTAGGAAAATAAAATAAAAAGGAAATGTGCAAAGAATATGCATATTAGAACATATCCATATACAGTGTTAACAGTAGTATCTACACAAGATAATTTCACAATTGACGTGCTATCACAATACAGTTTTTTAATGTGGAAGCCACATAAGGGCAACCTGAAAGTCAACAGAGACCCAACACAAAAACAACAGAATGGAAAAATCCAAGAAAATAGTATTAATTTACCAGTCATCAAAGGCGACATGATAGCATGGTACTCCAGGGGCCTGCATATTGCCACATACCTATCATATGCCATCATTGTTAAATTTGTTAACTCGCACGCAGAATAACTATAAATGACAAATATTTGAAGCAGGCACCCAGAATGCGAGATGACATGCGTATCAGACAGAAAGTCAAACAGTAGTTTAGGAAAGAAACCAGCAGTTCCATACAGTGCATTAGCACTCAGATTACAGAGGAAGAAATACATGGGCTCATGAAGTGTCTTTTCAAGAGCTATTATTACAATTAGAATTAAATTAACACAAATGATAAAGAGATAACCTAGGAGAGTGAAAGAAAAATAGATGTATTTATTTGTGCTTGATTCATTTAATCCAGAAAGGGTCAACATTGTAACGTAGCATGAGTTATTTGTCTGCATAGCTTCTTCAAAATACCTGTGAATAAATACATTAAAAAAAACACATTAGTATTAAGATTAGAATGGGGATCATACAGGTGGTATAACTGTGCATTTGATTATCACATCATCTAAAGCATCTCAGTTAATAATTTAAATATGATATTCCTATTTTAAAAAGGGGATACATTTGTGCTGCAAATAGTAAAATCAGTGTGTATATTGTCCTCTTTCCAATTCATGCCTTTTTTAAAATTTTTGTACATGATGAAGTATAGTTGCTACAATGGAATACATGTATAGATGAATACCAACATCATTTAAAAGGAGATGTCATCTTTAAATGGTTAGACATTCAACCCTAAACCAAATGCATGTAAAAAGACAGACTGTAATATGCTCTAAATATTATGTAATATTACTCTTTAACAGCTGTGTCTTAACATCAGTCCAGTTTTGCTGAAGTGTTAGTCCACTATTTACAACATGTGTCCTATAGTTTACCAAGCTGTGTAATGAACTTCATCAGAAACCAGACCCTGTGGGCTGTCAAGCTTGTTTACATTCCCTAAAGGTAGATTTAAGTGCAGACACACACATCTTGTCAAATCCTAACCCTTCATGTCATTGTGTAACTACACAGGCAGTCTCCTGCTGCTCTCTGAAGCAGCACTGGGAGCTGTCATCAACTGTACAAGCTCTCCCATAATCTATGCACTCACTCATATAATCTGGGTAAAACTACACACAACTTCTGGGGAATCAAAACAAAAAAGTAGTTAATCGCTTGAAGCACGTTAGCAGTATTATACAGAATATTTCTAATCCAATAAAGAGTTAATATTACAGTATTATTGACTATTATCCCTGTTTGTGCTATTGTTGCTAAAACATCAACCTTTAAACCGTGCTGACACACAAACCCAATGTGGATGATAACTGAAAATCCCTTCTGCATTGGCCAGAGAGCAGCAATGTTTTAGGGGTGCAGCAAAGGTGCACTTTTTCAGAGTGTTAAAGAAGCTTAGAAGAGTTCTATGATTAGCAAGCGTTCTTTAAATGACTCACAAGTTTAAGTTTTGTGAATATATTTGATTTTAATAAATACTAATATTACAACTCTCTCTCTCTCTCTCTCTCTCTCTCTCTCTCTCTCTCTCTCTCTATATATATATATATATATATAAACAACATGCATAGCTGATGCACTATTATTACACTACGGCTGTCGTTGTAGATATAAAATTGCTGTCATCCTAACTTGCATTTTATTTAATTTAATTTGCACTTACTGTAAACTATAGTGTATTTAAATATTGACCTTGCATTTTAACCCTGTGCTGCCCTGTAACACCTGTAAGTCGCCTTGGATAAAGGAATCTCCCAAATAAATAAATCAATAAACAAATAATAAAGATACATAGGATCAGGGTACAGGACCCAATAACATGTTTACAATAGCACAATAACAAGAGATTAAAGGCACACATACATTAAAACATTATTTCTGAAATTACCTCTCAGAGAGATCCTCAGGAGAAGCTGGTGGTGGAAGCATGCAGTGCTGTGTGGACAGTACTTCTGAGTCTGAAGAAATGTGCTGAGCTTTATATGCTTCCTTCAATGAGGGGGGGGGGGGGGGTACTGCCTCTGAAACATCCAGGGGGATGTAGGTGCTTAATGAATAATCCATTGAAAACAAGAGCAACAGCAGCAAGAAAGATTACAGGCACCTGAGCACAAGCCTTGCATCACACAGCTCCTGACCACTGATAAATCAGTCTAGTGTAATGTCTATGCCATGCATGTACAGGCACAATATAGGATAGACTCTTTAGTCATAATGGTTAAACACTTTGTATGAATAATAAAGGATACATTTTTTGATATCTTTTTACCTTTGAGTTCTGTGATGTCATGATGAATAGTAGCCTGTGTGGTCCAGTGGTTAAAGAAAAGGCCATGTAAGCAGGTGGTCTCCGGTTCAAATCCCAGCTCAGGCCTTGACTTGTTGTGTGACTCTGAGTAAGTCATTTAAAATTCTTGCGCTCTGTCTTTTGGGTGAGATGTTGTGAGTGACTCTGCAGGTGATGCATCGTTCACACACCCTAGTCTTTGTAAGCTGCCTTGGATAAAGGCATCTGCTAAATAAACAAATAATAATAATTAAATAAGTAAAGAAAATGTAAGTGTTAATATTCAATATGTTTTTAATCTCATTCTTATTAACAATCAAGTTTCTGTAGTACACATTTGAGGGAACACAGAGCCACTTTGTTGCTTGGAACTTGGTTTCAGGAGACTAGGTTTCAAGCCACTGCGTGGTGCTCCAGTGGAGACTTGAGGAGACTAGTGGCGCCAAATCAGCCAATCAAAAGCCCACTTTTAAAATGGGAGAAAACAATTACTGAATGAAGAATAAAAAGATGAACAAATTCGGACATTATTTCCCAGTTTGTGTTATTATTGCTGTGACAGGATGGTCAAGTGGTGACGTCAGGCCAGATGCATGACAAGATGCAGGGCAAAAAGAGACACGTGGTGCGCCGTTTATAAAAATACAAAAATAAAATAAAACAAAAACATTGCTCACAGAGCCAAAACAAAAGTTTAAACAAAAACAAATCTCAAACACAAAACACAACAAAACCCAGGTCAGGCTGGGCAAGCGCCTTCACTGATCCTATACCGTTTTGTTACTTTCTCTTTCTCCTCTCTCGCTCCCGTTCCTCCTCCAAACACCCAACCCGAACTGAGAGCGCTGCAGGTTTATATGCAGGTGACCATCTCCCGATTTAGCAACAAATTAATCACTTAATTCATTCGGGAGATGGCCACCTTCTGCACAAGGTTTTGAATTATTCCTGGCAGAGGACGAGCACCCAACCTCACCTCTGCCAGAACACATTTATACATATATACAATAAAAATCACAAATAAACAATAACACACCATCATAAAAACAATAAATTAATCATAATACACAAATACAAAACAACACAGGGGCGGAGGGGGAGACCCCGTTCTAAAAATAGATAAACAATACATTTAAACAGCAGGGCTTTGCCCTGCCCACTTTTCATGTGCAAAATAGCATTTTTCTGGGGCGGGGGGGTAATTTCATTTTTTTTTTTTTTTTAATTGAAAAGAATGGGTAGAAACTTTGAACTTAAAAACTAAACAAAAAGTGCAGAGACATCACCATAATCGTTCAGTAATTGTAAAAATAATTGTGTTTCTTATTTGCTCCACGGCTGCCAGCTTGTTTTTATCATCAGAGCATGTGAATTAAACAATTTGACGTCACTGGAATGGTGAAGAAGGGCGCTAGGACCAGAAATACGCTTGTTACGGTTTACATGCAAAAATAAAACCACCTCTAGCGAGCGAGCTTGTCATGCGAGTAAAAACTTCTAAAAAATCGACTTAAACCCATTTCCATAGTGTCTGTTGCATATATTCTTATTCGCATAAGTTTTACCGATCTAAAATGTTGGATCGAAAAATGCCTATAGGCGCCTAACCCATGGGGCAGAAGGGGCACATGCCCACCCACTTTGAATATAGGGGGGCAATCTATATATTTTGCCCCTCCACTTTTTTTCGTTCATTATACACACATTGTACTATGTTTAACCTTTTATTTTGCCTTTAAAGGTTTAAAATAAAATCTAAAAATGGAAAGGTGTTTAGAGGATGGGCCAAATTTATAAACACTCACAATCAATTCCCCCTACACTAACATATTGGTTTGACCCAAGATCTGTGTGCGTTAGCTAACAATTACAAATAAAAAAAAAACGTTGTTTATTATGGGAATATCGGACAAGGGAGATGAAGGTGTTTTATTACTACCAAAAGCTCTTAGAAAAATGTAAGGAAGAGAGAGTATCAGACCGTTATTAAAAATGAAATAAGAAGTTATCAGGTTCATCTTGCCACGGAGCCATGAAAGAGTTCAGTTCAATTCCCACCAAAATCTTTTATTTTTTAACTTCGATTAAGTAGTAGTACCTCTAGCAAATGGCATTTCAAAATCACATAAGCCTGATTTTACTTTACTTGTCTACTTGCTAATAATTTAAACTCCCATTAATTTAATAGTACACATTTACGGTACATTATGTCCATAAACGATTCAAAAAATGTTGAAATAAAAATTACAATTATTTGTCCACTGGTGGTCCATTTTAGTATCATAAACAAGTTATTATGCATTGTTCAAAAGATTTAATGAATCTTGTTTGCATTTTAAATGCATTTTTTTCAGATTTATTTAGCCTTGTTTAAAACGCTGCCCGGCATTTGTACAATACACGTCCCTGTCAGCCTTCTGAATTATGATGTAATTATCCTTTCGTTGGGGAAAACACTTGTTTATGTTTGTTAACCCTAGATAATTGGGACATTTGGCCTATAGGCAATAGAAACGTATAGGTGCCTATAGAGAATTGGGACATAGAAACCTATAGGTTATTTTTGTAAGGGAATATTAATTGCTTCATAAATATATAAAATGTATATTTTTGTTTAGGTGTATCTGTGGTTGACAGTCGCTGTCATAAAAGTAGTGTACTGCTGCAGCAGCATGGACTGAGCTATCGTGAATCATGGTACTTTCACGTTGTGTACTGTATATATTTAAGCTATTTCAGTTTGCTGTTATTTACACAGGCTGAAAAACAAAAGGCTTAGCATCAGTGGAGGTCTGCCGCTTAAAGACATGACAATAACACATTTCAGATAGTTATAATGCTTGCAGACCAGCGTAGCAGGCAATCCAATGTTATTCATTTCTGTCTAAATGGGTCTGCTGAAGTACTTAAAAAGCAGCCCAATTCAGTAGCAGAGAAGAAGAGCAGGTGCCTCAGCATGAGGCAGAAGAATCTCAGGTAGGGATGGGGATTTAGGTAGTTGGTATTGTTAAATGGTTTTGGACACAAAATGACCGGATCTTACAATCTCTCTTTTAAATCAGACCAGGGATTCAATTCACCCAACTTGGTTATATTAAAAAGGGATTAATGTTCAGATTTCATATACAAACGTGTGTACTTACTAATAATTTAAGATAACATTCGTTTAATAAACATTTAGGTATATTATGAACCTGAATGACTAAAAAAATGTAGAAATAAATGCTGATTGATAAAAAGGATGACTCAGTATTTACCAATGTAGCTCATTATGATATACTGAAATCTCTTAGTTCTGGGGCAGGTACATTTTACATACTTGGCGCATGAGCAGTGTATGGTTGATCTGCACTGCCTGTAATGTCATGAATGAGCTGTTTCAACCAATTAGCATTGCTGTGTGCGGGCTGGCATTTAGTGTTTCAACCAATTAGCACTACGCATTGCCACCTGCGGCCGGGTTCTTATTGTTTCAACCTATCAGCACCACATTGCACTGCTATAGGGAGTGTTTACTTTCCAAAAGTCTCGTAGCAGCTGGTTTCGCTGTGATAATTGAGCTCAGTAACGACTGATAGGAAAACGTGAAAAACTGTAGCATCAGCACTACATTTAAAACAAAGCCAAGCAAGGAATATTTTAACTGTTGACACACATATGCCAATAAATCTATCAATAAACAAGCCATATTATAACATTTTGTACATGTTATTGTTTGTTTTGCACGTCTCTTTAATAAGCTGCATGTTGGAATTATAGGTACTGTACAGCATTGAGCAGATATGCCTCAAACTGGTTTTGCCATTTGGTGTTACTTGTGTTTGTACTTAATAAATGCTCAGTTACTGAATATTCTATATATTATGTTGAAACGTCTGTCCAATTTTGTGGGTTTACTATTACAAAAACAGTAACTTGAAAAAGATTGAACGGTAAACATATGCTTTACCAGAGCTTGTTGGCAAATTTATTTTTTGCCTCGCTACGCTTGCCTGTTATTCTTTACCTTTACCCCCCCCACACACTTTTAAACAAAGTTAGGTGCCCCTGTTGTAACTAATACAGCCCCTCCCCCCATAAATTGCTGTTTTCAAATATCCAAAACCATTTCTGTATATAAATGTAATTTGTAGACCAAAGTGATTTTCCGTTTCAACATTACTCTTTTCCATTTGATAAGACATTTCCATGTTTTTCCATTTCATATACCTATTATGCCTACTTGATATTTATGTACTGGACTTTTACTTTCAAGCTACGTTGTTTAAGTAAATGCCAATATTATTTATTGTTATTTGTATTTATTTTAAGCAAGCAACAGTTAACAGAATTGAAAAAAAAATATTAAAAATGAAAAAAATGAAAGAAAAATTAATACAACTTACTGTAGAAATTGCATTAATACTTACAAGCACATTTTTTAAAATGTATTATTTATTTATTTATTAATGCACTTGTGCATTCTCGGACTCGGTAGTTAACGCATGGGAAAGTATGTATACTCAGAATCTTGGAAGACAACAAATAAATGCAAGGACAGGTTGGTTCCATGAATATTTTTAGAAATTTAAAATTTATTCTTTATTTTTATGTAAAATGCAAAAGAAAAAAATGGAATACATGAAAAAATAGAAAACACCACACAGCTTATGGCTTACCTTTACTCTATTCAAATTTACTACCAATTAATACCGCTTCTTATATTTAGGAATTGCTTCACATTTTTCTCTTCTGGCTCACTTGGTATTGTGGTATCTATACAGGGTAATGTGACTGCTTGTTTTTGTGCCTGAAATATCATTTCTCTCTTTCATTGGTGTCTGTTTCTGTCTTTTTCTGTGTAATAAATTATTGCAAAACCAAACTTAAATATTTTTGCTTAAATATGTGGACTTTACCTACTTTGAAATGTACTGTGTGCTAAGACAAGTTTGTGGTTTTAAAATTCTAATATAAATACATTTTTTGTAATTACTTTGCATAGGTACATATAAGTAACTTTTACTTGCTCTTCAAATCTCTTTAAATCTGGACACCTAAAATCATTGAAAATGAACAAAGTTATACACTTATTTTGAATTGTGGGTGCCTATTAGGCACATATTTAGGCCCAGGATATGCAGTTTTCGACCCCTGCAAAAACCTAAAATTCGTTTTTGGTGGGGGTGGTGCCACCTGCACCCGCTCTGGGGGAGGACCCCCATACCCCACTGCCTTCTACTTAGGATTTCTAGCCTCCTGCTTTTAAATGAAAATGAAAAGACTGTTCATTAGTGGAAGATGGTGTTTGTATTTGTTTTACTTTATTCCCCCAGTTTGCAAACACAGGCACAATTCATTCAAATAAATACAATACAAATCAATTTATAACAAGCAGCAAGACCTCTTTAAACAGGCTGATAGACTCTGCAGTACTGTACCATACAAAAAAAAAAAAAACCTCTATACTAAAAATAAAAAAAATAAAAATAATTATAGTAGATTGGAAAATTCTGCCTGTCATGCAGTACTAGTCAGTTTCATTTTGAACAAACTTTTTTTTTTTTGTTGTTGCCATAACGTACTAAGCAACTGTCCCGTCGCTGGTTTATTTTAGCCTGTTACAGACGCTGTTGTGTACGCTTGCTCCTTTTGATGATAATTTTGGACGATCCCTAAAAACATATTATTCTGTAGAAATTTGTCCTAGTTTCCAAAGTTTTTTTTTTTATTGTGAGAATCATTTTCCTTGATTGTTTATATTGTATTATTATGATTATTATTATTATTTATTTCTTAGCAGACACCCTTATCCAGACCGACTTACAATCGTAAGCAAATACAATTCAAGTATCACAGTACAAGTAATAATACAAGTAATAATACTAATACAGTAATACATTGTACCATTATTACAGCCATATTGAAATGTATCTCTATTGTTTTCTAACTTGTTTACAGTGACTTTAATAGGCAAATACCTGAGCCAATGCTTAACCTGGTTGTCCAAGTCACAGCCAATCACTGGTACAATAACACTGTTGCTATCAGGTATCTATTCAGTTCCTGTGCTCAGGGTTAGACGGTACAGTGTGATTATAGCAAGAACATTGGACATGAAGTGATTAGGTATCAGGAAGAGGTGTATTTGAAATATCTGCATATCCTAAATACTATATATATTCTGTTGTGTCATTCTACCTGATTGGATAGCACTCCTTTAATGCTAATGTTATGTGCTCTACTCAGTAGGTGTTGCTCAATGGAGCAGGTTTCACTGAACTGTGTCAGAGGGCTGTGGCGTCTAGGAAGCTTACAGTTTAAGGAAGCGATATTGATTTCAAGCATCTCAATTGCAGTAGTATTGTGTACAAAATAAATGAGCAAAAAAATAATTCTATTCTTTATTACATTTTAACATTTCCCTGTCGAATATGTAACAACTTTTTTTACTGTAAGGATGCATTTTATACATCAAATACATGAACAATATACATACATAATACATTGTATTTATACAGTACATAACATAAAATATGTATTCAATTGTATTTAAGCCACAGTATAAAAACAAGATATTCAAGGTTGTGCATTAGTGTTAACATTATATACAAATATAAATCATGTCATGAATTATGGCTTATTTAATACATCTCTTTATTGTTTCTGAAATGATAAAACATGCATATTAACCTGTCCATGAATCTGCTTTGAAACGCTGACTGGAATTACTGTTTCTAATCACAAGACCAACAATGTATTTATCTATTTGCTTCGTACACATGTAATGTACTTGTGTTTAACATGGATATAAACTATTTCAGTTTAAGATACATGACATTAAAATGAAACATTAAATATTACATTATTTTTTACATCAGAAGCTGGTCTTATGCCTGCAGTACATTTGATTCCTTTGATGATACATTTTTCTATATAAAATGTGAAGCTACCCTCAGAAATGGGTGACCCTTAATAAATAAGCATTTCAGCTTATATTAACAAAACCAAGAAGGGTTCAGGAAGAGGTTTACAATGAAGTTGAAAAAGTGCATCGGGTCCATTTAACTTACCTGTTTCTGTTACTTTATTGAGTCAATTACAAATGAAATAATACTGTATATCTATTAAACTACTCAACTTTCTTTCCATTTTGTATTAAAATCTTTCATGAAAAATATTTAATATGCTATATTATTAATTATAGAATATGATATTGATTTCTTATAAATGTAAGGTGATAGTAGCAACTACATCTGGAATTAAGTGTGAATTACTTTGTTTCTGCTGCACATTTTTGTGACTTTGTTCCGGATCTTTTGAAAGTTTAAACCATAAATGACAGGATTGAAAATAGGGGGGACGATCAGAAATTCCACTGACAGGAGATTGTGTAAAACCTGTGGCATATCATATGAACCATATCTTGTGTACATTAAATCAAAAAGCAAGGCAATTGAGTAATTGATCACCGTCAACAAATGTGGCAGACAGGTCTGCAAACATTTACTCATTGCTATACTAGATGCCCGGCACGCTCTGAGTATTTTCATGTAGGAAAATAAAATAAAAACGAAATGTGCAAAGAATATACATATTATAACATATCCATATACATTATTAACAGTAGTCCCTACACAAGATAATTTCACAATTGACCAGTTATCACAATATAGTTTTTCAATGTGGGAGCCACATAAGGGCAACCTGATAGTCAATAGAATAAGAACACATAAACAACAGAATGGAAAAATCCAAGAAAACAGTATTAATTTACCAGTCGTTAAAGGCGACATGATAGCATGGTACTCCAGGGGTCTGCATATTGCCACATACCTATCATATGCCATCACTGTTAAATTTGATAATTCACATGCAGAAAAACTGTAGATGACAAATATTTGTAGCAGGCACCCAGAATATGAGATGACATGCATATCAGACAGAAAATCAAACAGTAGTTTAGGAAAGAAACCAGCAGTTCCATACAGTGCATTAGCACTCAGATTACAGAGGAAGAAATACATGGGCTCATGAAGTGTCTTTTCAAGAGCTATTATTACAATTAGAATTAAATTAACACAAATGATAAAGAGATAACCTAGGAGAGTGAAAGAAAAATAGCTATATTTATTTGTGCTTGATTCATTTAATCCAGAAAGGGTAAACATTGTAGTGTAGGATGAGTTATTTTTCTGCATAGCTGCTTCTTGAAAATACCTGTGAATAAATACATTAAAAAAAACAAAAAAACATTATTTATTTTATTTCTTAGCAGCTGCCTTTACCCAGGGTGACTTAAAGCTGTATACAAAAAATAGTATGAAGTCTAACATGGGGATCATACAGGTGGTATAGCTATGCATTTGATTATCACATCATCTAAAGCGATCAGTTAATAATACCAATACTTTATAATAATAATACTTGAAATATTCCTAATTAAAAAGGGGGATATACTTGTACTGCAAACAGTGAAATCAGTGTATATATTGTCCTCTTTCCAATTCATGCCTTTTCTAATTTTGAAATGTACATGAAGTATAGTTGCTACATGGAATACATGTATGGATGCATATCAACATAATTTAAAAGGAGATGCTAAAGAGTTAATATTACAGTATTATTGACTATTATCCCTGTTTGTAGTATTGTTGTTAAAACATCAACCTTTAAACCTTGCTGACACACAAACCCAAGACAGTTTCTTGGATGATAACAACTGGAAATCCCTTCTGCATTGACCAGAGAGCAGCAATGTTTTAAGGGTGCAGCAAAGGTGCACTTTTTCAGTGTTAAAGAAGCTTAGAAGAGTTCTATGATTAGCTAGCGTTCTTTAAATGACTCACAAGTTTAAGCTTTGTGAATATACTTGATTTTAATCAATACTAATACTAGCATTGCATATATATATATATATATATATATATATATATATATATATATATATATATATATATATATATATATATAATAAAAACATGCACAGCTGATGCACTATTATTGCACTATTGCACTACGACTAAGTCATATAAATAGTTGTCATCCTAACTTGCATCTTATTTCATATTGTACTTCAGTAATTTAATTTGCACTTACTGTAAACTATACTGTATTTAAATATTGACCTTGCATTGTAACCCTGTGCTGCCCTGTAACACCTGGAAGTCATCTTGGATAAAGGAATCTCCCAAATAAATAAATCAATAAACAAATAATAAAGATACATAGGATCAGGGTGCAGGACACAATAACATGTTTACAATAGCACAATAACAAGAGATTAAAGGCACACATACATTAAAACATTATTTCTCAAATTACCTCTCAGAGAGATCCTCAGGAGTAGCTGCTGGTAGAAGCATGCAGTGCTGTGTGGACAGTACTTCTGAGTCTGAAGAAATGTGCTGAGCTTTATATGCTTCCTTTGGGGGGGAGGGGGATGGGGAGGGGGTACTGCCTCTGAAACATCCAGGGGGATGTAGGAGCTTAATGAATAATCCACTGAAAACAAGAGCTATTAACAAGTCAGTGGCTCTGTTTACATGACCTTTCAGACCCAGAAGGGAATGTTTGATGTTCACAATCCTGCCATGCAGAGCACAAGGCAACAGCAGGAAGAAAGATTGCAGGCACCTGAGCACAAGCCTTGCACCACAGAGCTCCTGACCACTGATAAATCAGTCTAGTGTAATGTTTATGCCATGCATGTACAGGCACAATATAGGATAGACTCTTTTTTAGTCATTATGTTGAATGTTTAAACACTTTGTATGAATAAGAAAGGATACATTTTTTGACACCTTTTAGTTCCGTGATGTCATTGTGAATAGAAGGCTGTGTGGTCCAGTGTTTAAAGAAAAGGGCATGTAAGCAGGAGGTCTCTGGTTCAAATCCCAGCTCAGGCCTTGACTTGTTGTGTGACTCTGTCTTTTGGATGAGACGTTGTGAGTGACTCTGCAGCTGATGCATCGTTCACACACCCTTGTCTCTGTAAGCTGCCTTGGATAAAGGCATCTGCTAAATAAATAAATAATAATAATTAAATAAGTAAAGAAAATGTAAGTGTTAATATTCAATATGTTTTTAATCTCATTCTTATTAACAATCAAGTGTCTGTAGTACACATTTGAGGGAACACAGAGCCACTTTGTTGCTTGGAACTTGGTTTCAAGCCACTGCGTGGTGCTCCAGTGGAGACTTGAGGAGACTAGTGGCGCCAAATCAGCCAATCAAAAGCCCACTTTTAAAATGGGAGAAAATAATTACTGAATAAAGAATAAAAAGATGAACAAATTCGGACATTATTTCTCAGTTTGTGTTATTATTGCTGTGACAGGATGGTCAAGTGGTGACGTCAGGCCAGATGCAGGAACAGAAAAAAACAAAGGCAGTACTGCAGGGCAAAAAGAGACGCGTGGTGTGCCGTTTATAAAAATACAAAAATAAAATAAAAGGTTTTACAAAAACATTGCTCACAGAGCCAGAACAAAAGTTTAAACAAAAACAAATCTCAAACGCAAAACACAACAAAACCCAGGTCAGGCTGGGCAAGAGCCTTCACTGATCCTATACCGTTTTGTTACTTTCATTTCTCTTTCTCCTCTCTCGCTCCCATTCCTCCTCCAAACACCCACCTGGAACAGACAGCGCTGCAGGTTTATATGCAGGTAACCATCTCCCGATTTAACAACAAATTAATCACTTAATTAATTCGGGAGATGGCCACCTTCTGCACGAGGTTTTGGATTATTCCTGGCAGAGGACGAGCACCCAACCTCGCCTCTGCCAGAACACATTTCTACATATATACAATAAAATCTAGCGAGCAAGCTGTCATGCAAGCAAAAAATAAAAGCACCTCTAATGAGCAAGCTTGTCATGCGATTAAAAACTTCTTAAAAGTCGACTTGAACCCTTTTCCATAGTGTTTGTCGCATATATTTTCTTATTTATTTATTTATTTCTTATCTAAGTTTTACCAAGCTTAAAAGTTGGATGGAAAAAGGCCTATAGGCGCCTAACCCACGGGGCAGCAGGGGCACGTGCCCACCCACTTTGAATATAGGGGGGGCAATCTATATATTTTGCACCCCCACTTTCTTTCATTCATTATACACACATTATACTATGTTTAACATTTTTTTCTCTTTAAAGGTTTAAAATAAAGTCTAAAAATTGAAAGGTGTTTAGAGGATGGACCAAATTTATAAACACTCACAATCAATTCCCCCTACACTAACATACTGGTTTGACCCAAGATCTGTGTGCCGTCAGCTAACAATTACAAATTTAAAAAATTTGTTTATTATGGGAATGGCGGGAACGGCAGTCAAGAGAGATGAAGATGTTTTGTTACAACCAAAAGCTCTTAGAAAAATGTAAGGAAGAGAGAGTATCAGACCGTTATTAAAAATGAAATAAGAAGTTATCAGGTTCATCTTGCCACGGAGCCATGAAAAAGTTCAAGTTCAATTCCCACCAAAATCTTTTATTTTTAAACTTCGATTAAGTAGTCGTACCTCTAGCAAATGGCATTTCAAAATCACATAAGCCTGATTTTACTTTACTTGTATACTTGCTAATAATTTAAACTCCCATCCATTTAATAATAAATATTTACGGTACATTATGTCCATACAATATTCTAAAAATGTTGAAATAAAAAAGAAGCTCATTGCTTACAATTATTTTATCCACTGGCTGTCCATTTTAGTATCATAAACAAGTTATTATGCATTGTGCAAAAGATTAAATCTATATTGTTTGCATTTTTATAATCTTTCATTTCAATGCATTTTTTCAGATTTATTTAGCCTCGTGTCAGCTTTCGGAATTATGATGTCATTATCCTTTCGTTGGGGAAAACACTTGATTATCTTTGTTAACCCTAGATAATTGGGACATTTGGCCTATAGGCAATAGAAACGTATAGTTGCCTATAGAGAATTGGGACATAGAAACCTATAGGTTATTTTTGTAAGGGAATATTAATCACGTACTTGAAGTGTGCAAAATGCACAGAATTGCTTCATAAATGTATATTTTTGTTTAGGTGTGGTTGACAGTCGCTGTCATAAAAGTACTGTACTGCTGCAGCAGCATGGACTGAGCTATCGTGAATCATGCTACTTTCACGTTGTGTACTGTATATATTTAAGCTATTTCTGTTTGCTGTTATTTACACAGGCTGAAAAACAAAAGGCTTAGCATCAGTGGAGGTCTGCCGCTTAAAGACATGACAATAACACATTTCAGATAGTGATAATGCTTGCAGACCAGCGTAGCAGGCAATCCAGTGTTATTCATTTCTGTCTAAATGGGTCTGCTGAAATACTTAAAAAGCAGCCCAATTCAGTAGCGGGGAAGAAGAGCTGGTGCCTCAGCATGAGGCAGAAGAATCTCAGGTAGGGATGGGGATTTAGGTAGTTAAGTAAAAGTAGGTATTATCAAATGGTTTTGGACACAAAATGACCGGATCTTACAATCTCTCTTTCAAATCAGACCAGGGATTCAATTAACCCAACTCGGTTATATTAAAAAGGGATTCTTGTTCAGATTTCATATACAAACGTGTATACTTAGTAATAATTTAGGCTCATATTCGTTTAATAATAAACATTTAGGTATATTATGTACCTGAATGACTAAAAAATGTAGAAATAAATGCTGATTGATAAAAAGGATGACTCAGTATTTACCAATGTAGCTCATTATGATATACGGAAATCTCTTAGTTCTGGGGCAGGTACATTTTACATACTTGGCGCATGAGCAGTGTATGGTTGATCTGCACTGCCTGTAGTGTCATGAATTAGCTGTTTCAACCAATTAGCATTGCTGTGTGCGGGCTGGCATTTAGTGTTTCAACCAATTAGCATTAAGCATTGCCACCTGCGGCCGGGTTCTTATTGTTTCAACCTATCAGCACCACATTGCACTGGTATAGGGAATGTTTACTTTCCAAAAGTCTCGTAGCAGCTGGTTTCGCTGTGATAATTGAGCTCAGTAACGAGTGATAGGAAAACGTGAAAAACTGTAGCATCAGCACTACATTTAAAACAAAGACGAGCAAGGAATATTTTAACTGTTGACACACATATGCCAATATATCTATCAATAAACAAGCCATATTATAACATTCTGTGCATGTTATTGTTTGTTTCGCACGTCCCTTTAATAAGATGCATGTTGGAATTATAGGTACTGTACAGCATTGTGCAGATAAGCCACAAACTGGTTTTGCCGTTTGGTGTTACTTGTGTTTGTACTTAATAAATGCTCAGTTAGTGAATATTCTATATATTATGTTGAAACGTCTGTCCAATTTTGTGGGTTTACTATTACAAAAACAGTAACTTGAAAAAGATTGAACGGTAAAAATATGTTTTACCAGAGCTTGTAGGCAGATTTATTTTTTGCCTCGCTACGCTAGTCGGTAGTTAGCGTCATGGGAAAGTACGTATATTCAGAATCTTGGAAGACAACAAATAAATGCAACGACAGGTTGGTTCCATGAATATTTTTAGAAACTTAAAATTATTCTTGTTTTTATTCTTTATTTTTATGTAAAATGCAAAAGAAAAAAATGGAATACATGAAAAAATAGAAAAGAACACACAGCTTATGGCTTACCTTTACTCTATTCAAATTTACTACCAATTAATACCGCTTCTTATATTTAGGAATTGCTTCACATTTTTCTCTTCTGGCTCACTTGGTATTGTGGTATCTATACAGGGTAATGTGACTGTTTGTTTTTGTGCCTGAAATATCATTTCTCTCTTTCATTGGTGTCTGTTTCTGTCTTTTTCTGTGTAATAAATTATTGCAAAACCAAACTTAAATATTTTTGCTAAAATATCTGGATTTTACCTACTTTGAAATGTACTGTGTGCCAAGACAAGTTTGTGGTTTTAAAATTCTAATATAAATACATTTTTTGTAATTACTTTGCATAGATACATATAAGTAACTTTTACTTGCTCTTCAAATCTTTTTAAATCTGGACACGTAAAATCATTGAAAATGAACAAAGTTATACACTTATTTTGAATTGTGGGTGCCTATTAGGCACATATTTAGGCCCAGGATATGCAGTTTTAGACCCCTGCAAAACCCTAAAATTCATTTTTGGTGGGGGTGGTGCCATCTGCACCCGCTCTGGAGGAGGACCCCCATACCCCCCTGCCTTCTACTTAGGATTTCTAGCCTCCTGCTTTTAAATTAAAATGAAGATTGTTCATTAGTGGAAGATGGAGTTTTTCTTTGTTTTACTTTATTCCCCCAGTTTGCAAACACAGGTACAATTCATTCAAATAAATAGAATACAAATCAATTTATAACAAGCAGCGAGACCTCTTTAAACAGCCTGACCTCTTTAAACAGCCTGATAGACTCTGCAGTACTGTACCATACAAAAAAAAACAAAAAACTCTATACTAAAAATAAAAAAAATAAAAATAATTATAGTAGATTGGAAAATTCTGCCTGTCATGCAGTACTAGTCAGTTTCATTTTGAACAAACTTTTTTTTTTTTTGTAGCCATAATGTGCTAAGCAACTGGCCCAGCACTGGTTTATTTTAGCCTGTTACAGACGCTGTTGTGTACGCTTGCTCCTTTTGATGATAATTTTGGACAACCCTTACAAACGTATTATTCTGTAGAAATCTGTCCTAGTTTCCAAAGTTTTTTTTAATGTGAGAATCATTTTCCCTGATTGTTTATATTCTACCATTATTACAGCCATATTGAAATGTATCTCTATTGTTTTCTAACTTGTTTACAGTGACTTTAATAGGCAAATATCTGAGCCAATGCTTACCCTGGTTGTCCAAGTCACAGCCAATCACTGGTACAATAACATTGTTGCTATCAGGTATCTATTCAGTTCCTGTGCTCTGGGTTAGATGGTACAGTATGATTATAGCTAGACCATTAGACATGAAGTGATTAAGTATCAGGAAGAGATGTATTTAAAATCTCATCTGCATATCCTAAACACTAATATATATATATGAACAATAAGTTCTGAATTTGATTGTGGTAGCCAACTGACAGTAGGAGAGGTGACTCAAGTAGACAGAAGTTCAGGGTGAAAATAGGCACTTATTTAAGCAATTATTTTCAGTTATCACCCTTAATGAAAATAGAAGAAAACAAAATAAAATCTGTCCGTTAAACTCACTTCTTCGTCCCTCTCTAGTACCTTGCCCGAGCTGACCTCGTGGCAAGTAAATCTACTGGTATTGCTTCCAGCAATGGTATAATCAGACCGGTTTTTTTTAAATTTTGTTGTCCAGTGCCTGCTGGCCAAGGGTTAATCTGGCCTTGGATCACTTAGAGCAAACCAGGTAAGTGTCCCATGTTCTTTGTTTGGTACAATCCACAGGGCTGTTGTATGAACGTTTTGTGGTCCTTGTCCAGGTAAACAGGTACGTAATACAAGGTTGGTTTCTCCCCTTAACCAGAACGATTGCAACCCTGTGTGGTCCTTGAGCACCCTCTGCTGGGGAACACTGGAATGCGCAGCCTACTGCATGGTAGGCTGCTGGCTGATTCATAATAAAACAAACGTTCACAGTCCATATGGTTTGCTTGTTCTTTCCCACTCACACAGTCCATTTAAACAAACGTTAATTTAAAATGTACAAAACAAACGCGTCTGAGCCTCTAATTCACAAACCCCAGACGATTACAGCCATTTCACAGTCACCGAGACCGTAAGATAAAAACGGCGTTTCTTTTAATTTCGTTGGTACAACCAGCCTTCATTATAGTAACACAGTCCCAGGAATTAGGCTGTTGCTTAAACAAACAATAAAAAAAGACCCGTCCATAAATAACTAGCGTTTATATCTTCAGTGCGTGCATACAATAAACGCTCTGAAATAAAGAGTCCCGTTTGTCACAAACAGAAACGCTGCACACAGCAGGTAAGTATGCACAACACGACCACAGTCCTAGTATTCTTGTGGCTTCCTTATTTTTGTTTTGTTTTTCTTTTAAAACAGGTGCCACCCAGAACGCTGCCTTTCTTTCCCAACAATACAAAATATTGAATCCCGTCAGTATGCGGCTCACGACAGGGTATTTCCATGACTCATACCAGCTCACTTCAGCCCAAACCGCAGACCAAACAAAGCTTGGCTCGCTATATATTTGTATCCGTCCCTCCACAAAGGTCCCGTGGGTTACGGACTTCGAAGTCTGTTCTGGTTATACTGAATACTGCAGCCATAACAATCCCTGGTCTCCATACAGCTTTTGGAAACACCGCTGCTCTTTCTTTATTCTTTGCTCCATCGACAACACCACTCGGTAGCTCAAACTTGTTATTATGAAACAGCGTACTTACAGCTGTATTCTCCACCGTCTTGATACACAACCTCTATGCACTCCTTCTAAAACCCACCCCCCTTCACGTGTTCTGTCCGCTTTTAAACCGGCATCAATTCCATGGAGCGTCACCTGAATCTTCCTCTCAGGATTATGGGGATTGAAGTTTCTTACTCCTCCCATTTTACAGTGTACGCTGTTGTCTTCTACCAACAAACGTCATTCTTGTTTTGAACTCAGGGGCCAGGTATCAGAATCCCCACGTCCCTGATATCTTCCCCTAATGTTCCAAACTGACTGTTTGTTACTATATATATATATATATATATATATAGTGTCAATAGAAAGTCTACACCCCCTTGAACTTTTTCCACATTTTGTTGTGTCAGTGCCTCAGAGTTTCATGCATTTAAATGATTTTCTTCCATTTATCTACACACCACACTATTAAAGGGAAAAAAAGTTTTTATTAAGAAAAAACTTGTATATTAAAAATACAAAACTGTAAGATCAGAATTGGATAAGTTACCACCCACCTGAGTTCATACTTGGTGGAAGCACCTTTGACAGCAATTACAGCTGTGAGTCTGTTGGAATAGGTCTCTACCAACTTTGCACACCTAGATTTGGCAATAATTGACCATTCTTATTTACAAAACTGTTCAAGCTCTGTCAAGTTCTTTGGGGAGCATTGATGGACAGCGATCTTCAAGTCATGCCACAAATTTTCGATTGGATTTAGGTCGGGGCTCTGACCTGGCCAAGGACGTTTACCTTTTTTGTTCCTTAGCCACTCCATTGTAGCTTTGGCTGTGTGCTTTGGGTCGTTGTCATGCTGAAAGGTGAACTTCCATCCCAGTTTCAGCTTTCTTGCAGAGGGCAGCAGGTTTTCTCAAGGACTTCTCTGTACTTTGCTCCATTCATTTCCCCTTCTATCCTGACAAGTGCCCCAGTCCCTGCCGATGAGAAACATCCCCATAACATGATGCTGCCACCACCATGCTTCACAGTAGGGATGGTGTTCTTTGGGTGATGTGCTGTGTTGGGTTTGCGCCAAACATAACGCTTTGCATTTAGGCCAAAAGTTCCATTTAGTTTCTCCTGAGTGTTTTTCAGAATCTCAGAATCTCCTGAGTGTTTTTGCAAACTTAAAGCGGGATTCAAGGTGGGCTTTCTGTGAGAAATGGCTTCCTTCTTGCCACCCTACCATACAGGCCAGATTTGTGGAGTGCTTGGGATATTGTTGTCACATGCACACTTTGACCAGTCTTGGCCATAAAGCCTGTAGCTCTTGCAAAGTTGCCATTGGCCTCACGGTAGCCTCTCTGATCAGTCTCCTTCTTGCTCGGTCATCCAGTTTGTAAGGACGGCCTGATCTAGGCAGGGTCTTGGTGGTGCCATACACCTTCCACTTCTTAATAATCATCTTAACCGTGTTCCAAGGGATATTCAAGGCCTTTGATATTTTTTATACCCATCCCCTGATCTGTGTCTTTCAACAACTTTGTCCTGGAGTTCTTTTGAAAGCCTTGGTGTTCATGGTTGAGTCTTTGCTTTGAAATGCACTACCCAGCAGAGGGAACCTACAGGAACTGCTGAATTTATCCTGAAATCATGTGAATCACTACAATTTAACACAGGTGGAGGCCACTTAACTTGGTGTGTGATTTTGAAGGCGATTGGTTACACCTGAGCTAATTTAGGATTGCTATTACAAGGTGGACACTTATCCAACCAAGCTATTTCAGTTTTTATTTTGAATTAATTTTCTACAAATTTCTAGAATATTTTTTTTCACTTGGAAGTTGTGGGGTAGGATGAATAATTTTTTTTTTTTTTTAATGCATTTTAATTCCAGGCTATAAGGCAAAAAAATGTGAACATTTTGAAAGGGGGTGTAGACTTTCTATAGGCACTATATATATACATATATACTCTATATATATATATATATATATATATATATATATATATATATATATATATATATATATATATATATATATTGTAACACAGCAGGGAGGGGGTTAAAATCCTTCCTGCGTAAAACATTTTTGTTAGAAATTTAATTGTTTTGCTTTATTGTTTAATTAGATAAAAACAACTAACCCCTGCACCTGGTTGTTATTGTAAATTAGAACCAGGTGCAGGGTATTTAAAGAGAGCAGTCAGTCTGCTCAAAGCTGCTGTGTGGTGTGTATAAGAGCCTGCTTGTTGGTACAGAAGCGTAGAAAAAGAAAAGAAAGCTAGTGTAAACCGGTGTGGTTTTGTTTTATTTCAGTGCTTTGCTTTATGTCACAGGTAAACAGCTTAGCTGTCCTGTTTATAGGTAGGTTCCAGTGTTCTGTGCTTTTAGTTAAGTGCTCAAAAAAAGAGCTAGGTGTTTGTTTTGTTTAATTTGTTTTTGTTTGTTTCGAGTATTAATAAATAGTGCAACCGCACTTAAAATCCAATTCCTGTGTCCTGGGTCTGTGTTTTAAAGGGGCAAAGAACCAAAAGTGGTGAGGTTCATTTACTATATATATATATATTCTGTTGTGTCATTCTACCTGATTGGATAGCACTCCTTTAATGCTAATGTTATGTGCACTACTCAGTAGGTGTTGCTCAATGGAGCAGGTTTCACTGAACTGTGTCAGAGGGCTGTGGCGTCTAGGAAGCTTACAGTTTAAGGAAGCGATATTGATTTCAAGCATCTCAATTGCAATAGTATTGTGTACAAAATAAATGAGCAAAAGAATAATTCTATTCTTTATTACATTTTAACATTTCCCTGTCCAATATGTAACACCTATTTTTTTTTTACTGTAAGGATGGATTTTATACATTAAATACATTAACAATATACATACATACTACATTGTATTTATACAGTACATAAAATAAAATATGTATTCAATCGTATTTAAGCCATATTATAAAAACAAGATATTCAAGGTTGTGCATTAGTGTTAACATTATATACAAATATAAATCATGTCATGACTTATGGCTTATTTAATACATCTCTTTATTGTTTCTGAAATTATAAAACATGCATATTAACCTGTATATGAATCTGCTTTGAAAGTCTGACTGGAATTACTGTTTTTAACCACAAGACCAACAATGTATTTATCTATTTGCTTCGTACACGTGTAATGTACTTGTGTTTAACATGGATATAAACTAAGTTTAAAATACATTACATTACATGAAATCATTAAATATTACATTCTTTTTTACATCAGAAGCTGGTCTTATGCCTGCAGTACATTTGATTCCTTTGATGATACATTTTTCTATATAAAATGTGAAGCTATCCTCAGAAATGGGTGACCCTTAATAAATAAGCATTTCAGTTTATATTAACAAAACCAAGAAGGGTTAGGGAGAGGTTTACAATGAAGTTGAAAAAGTGCATCGGGTCCATTTAACTTACCTGATTCTATTACTTTCTTGAGTCAATTACAAATGAAATAATCCTGTATGTGTAAGCACATATCTTACTAAACTACTCAACTTTCTATCCATTTTGTATTGCAATCTTTCATAAAAAATATTTTATACGCTCTATTATTAATTATAGAAAACAATATCCAATTTAATGTTTTGATTTCTTATAAATGTAAGGCGATAGTAGCAACTACATCTGGAATCTATTAAGTGTGAATTACTTTGTTTCTGCTGCACATTCTTGTGACTGTGTTCCGGATCTTTTGAAAGTTTAAACCATAAATGACAGGATTGAAAATAGGGGGGGCGATCAGAAATTCCACAGACAGGATATTGTGTAAAACCTGTGGCATATCACTTGAACCGTGTCTACTGTACATGAAATCAAAAAGCACGGTAATGAAGTAATTGATCACCGTCAACAAATGTGGCAAACAGGTCTGCAAACATTTACTCATTGCTATACTAGATGCCCGGCACGCTCTGAGTATTTTCATGTAGGAAAATAAAATAAAAAGGAAATGAGCAAAGAATATACATACTACAACATATCCATATACATTGTTAACAGTTGTCCCTACACAAGATAATTTCACAATTGACCAGTTATCACAATATAGTTTATGAATGTGGGAGCCACATAAGGGCAACCTGATAGTCAATATAATAGCAACACATAAATAACAGAGTGGAAAAATCCAAGAAAACAGTATTAATTTACCAGTCGTCAAAGGCGACATGATAGCATGGTACTCCAGGGGCCTGCATATTGCCACATACCTATCATATGCCATCACTGTTAAATTTGATAATTCACACGTAGAAAAAGTGTAGATGATAAACATTTGTAGCAGGCACCCAGAATATGAGATGACATGCGTATCAGACAGAAAATCAAACAATAGTTTAGGATAGAAACCAGCAGTACCATACAGTGCATTAGCACTCAGATTACAGAGGAAGAAATACATGGGCTCATGAAGTGTCTTTTCAAGAGCTATTATTACAATTAGAGTTAAATTAACAAAAATGATAAAGAAATAACCTAGGAGAGTGAAAGAAAAATAGATATATTTATTTGTGCTTGATTCATTTAATCCAGAGAGGGCAAACATTGTCGTGTAGGATGAGTTATTTTTCTGCATAGCTTCTTCTTCAAAATACCTGTGAATAAATACATTAAAAAATACATTATTATTTATTTTATTTCTTATCAGCTGCCCTTACCAGGGTGACTTCCAGTTGTATACAAAAAATAGTATGAAGTTTAAAATGAGGAACATGGTATAGCTATGCATTTGATTATCACATCTAAAATGATCATTTAATAATACTTTAAATATTATATTATAAAAAGGGGGGCACATCTGTGATGCAAATAGTGACAGTAGTGCATATATTGTGCTCTTTGCAATTCATGCCCTTTCTAATTTTGAAATGATGAAGTATAGTTGCTACAATGGAATACATGTATAGATGCATACCAACATAATTTAAAAGGAGATGTCATCTTTAAATGGTTAGACATTCAACCCTAAACCAAATGCATGTAAAAAGACAGAGACTGTAATATGCAAGTGATTACTCTTTAACAGCTGTGTCTCAACATCAGTCCAGTTTTGCTGAAGTGTTAGTCCAGTATTTACAACATGTGTCCTATAGTTTACCAAGCTGTGTAATGAACTTCATCAGAAACCAGACCCTGTGGGCTGTCAAGCTTGTTTACATTCCCTAAAGGTAGATTTAAGTACAGGCACACACATCTTGTCAAATCCTAACCCTTCATGTCATTGTGTAACTACACAGGCAGTCTCCTGCTACTCTCTGAAGCAGCACTGGGAGCTGTCATCAACTGTACAAGCTCTCCCATAATCTATGCACTCAATCATATAATCTGGGTAAAACTACACACAACTTCTGGGGAAGCAAAACAAAAAAGTAGTTATCGCTTAAAGCACGTTACCGGTATTATACAGAATATTTCTAATCCAATAAATATATAACAATTGGAAATCCCTTCTCCATTGGCCAGAGAGCAGCAATGTTTTAGGGGTGCAGCAAAGGTGCACTTTTTCAGAGTGTTAAAGAAGATTAGAACAGTCATATAAATAGCTGTCATCTTAACTTGCATCTTATTTCATATTGTACTTTAGTAATTTAATTTGCACTTACTGTAAACTATAGTGTATTTAAATATTGACCTTGCATTGTAACCCTGTGCTGCCCTGTAACACCTGTAAGTCGCCCTGGATAAAGTAATCGCCCAAATAATTAAATCAATAAACAAATAATAAAGATACATAGGATCATGGTACAGGACCCAATAACATGTTTACAATAGCACAATAACAAGAGATTAAAGGCACACATACATTAAAACATTCTTTTTCAAATTACCTCTCAGAGAGATCCTCAGGAGAAGCTGCTGGTGGAAGCATGCAGTGCTGTGTGGACAGTACTTCTGAGTCTGAAGAAATGTGCTGAGCTTTATATGCTTCCTTTAGATGGGGGTACTGCCTCTGAAACATCCAGGGGGATGTAGGTGCTTAATGAATAATCCATTGAAAACAAGATCTATTAGCAAGTCAGTAGCTCTGTTTACATGACCTTTCAGACCCAGAAGGGAATGTTTGCTGTTCACAATCCTGCCGTGCAGAGCACAAGGCAACAGCAACAAGGAAGATTACAGGCACCTGAGCACAAGCCTTGCATCACAGAGCTCCTGACCACTGATAAATCAGTCTAGTGTAATGTCTATGCCATGCATGTACAGGCACAATATAGGATAGACTCTTTAGTCATAATGTTTAAACACTTTGTATGAATAATAAAGGATACATTTTTTGATATCTTTTTACCTTTGAGTTCTGTGATATCATGATGAATAGTAGCCTGTGTGGTCCAGTGGTTAAATAAAAGGGCATGTAAGTAGGAGGTCTCTGGTTCAAATCCCAGCTCAGGCCTTGACTTGTGTGACTCTGAGTAAGTCATTCAAAATTCTTGTGCTCTGTCTTTTGGATGAGACGTTGTGAGTGACTCTGCAGCTGATGCATAGTTCACACACCCTAGTTTCTGTAAGCTGCCTTGGATAAAGGCATATGCTAAATAAATAAATAATAATAATTAAATAAGTAAAGAAAATGTAAGTGTTAATATTCAATATGTTTTTAATTTCATTCTTATTAACAATCAAGTTTCTGTAGTACACATTTGAGGGAACACAGAGCCACTTTGTTGCTTGGAACTTGGTTTCAGGAGACTAGGTTTCAAGCCACTGCGTGGTGCTCCAGTGGAGACTTGAGGAGACTAGTGGCACCAAATCAGCCAATCAAAAGCCCACTTTTAAAATGGGAGAAAATAATTACTGAATAAAGAATAAAAAGATGAACAAATTCGGACATTATGTCTCAGTTTGTGTTATTATTGCTGTGACAGGATGGTCAAGTGGTGACGTCAGGCCAGATGCAGGAACAGAAAAAACAAAGGCAGTACTGCAGGGCAAAAAGAGACGCGTGGTGCGCCGTTTATAAAAATACAAAAATAAAATAAAAGGTTTTACAAAAACATTGTTCACAGAGCCAAAACAAAAGTTTAAACAAAAACAAATCTCAAACACAAAACACAACAAAACCCAGGTCAGGCTGGGCAAGCGCCTTCACTGATCCTATACCGTTTTGTTACTTGCGTTTCTCTTTCTCCGCTCTCACTCCCATTCCTCCTCCAAACACCCACCCGGAACTGAGAGCGCTGCAGGTTTATATGCAGGTGACCATCTTCCGATTTAGCAACAAATGAATCACTTAATTAATTCGGGAGATGGCCACCTTCTGCACAAGGTTTTGAATTATTCCTGGCAGAGGACGAGCACCCAACCTCGCCTCTGCCAGAACACATTTCTACATATATACAATAAAAATCACAAATAAACAATAACACACCGTCATAAATACAATACATAAATCATAATACACAAATACAAAACAACACAGGGGCGGAGGGGGAGACCCCGTTCTAAAAATAAATAAACAATACATTTAAACAGCAGGGCTTTGCCCTGCCCACTTTTCATGTGCAGGGCTTTCTTACCACCCTGCTACAATTGCGTACATCCGAAATAATACAAAATAATACTGACAGTTCTCTCATTTACACATTGCAGTCAAAGAGCCAGCTGCCCTAGAGCTAAAATGTTTCTTGCTCTTATGTTCTTAGCTTGTTTTTTTGCCAGGATTTTATTAAATAAAATAGCATTTTTTTAATAGACCGTTTTTTTGGGGGGGAGAGGGGGGTAATTTCTTTATTTTTAATTGAAATGAATGGGTAGAACCTTTGAACTTAAAACCTAAAGAAATCAAGAGCAGAGATATCATCATAATCGTTCAGTAATTGTAAATATAATTGTGTTTCTTATTTGCTCCACGTCTACCAGCTTGTTTTTATCATCAGAGCATGAGCATTAAGCAATGTGACGTCATTGGAATGACGAAGAAGGGCGCTCGTTACCGTTTACATGCAAGTGTCGAATTAAATGTCGCTGCGAGTAAAAAATAAACACCTCTAGCGAGTGAGCTTGTCATGCGAGTAAAAAATAAAACCACCTCTAGCGAGTGAGCTTGTCATGCGAGTAAAAACTTCTTAAAAGTCGACTTAAACCCTTTTCCATCGTGTTTGTCGCTTATATTTTCTTATTCGCATAAGTTTTACCAAGCTTAAAAGTTGGATGGAAAAAGTCCTATAGGCGCCTAACCCACGGGGCAGCAGGGGCACGTGCCCACCCACTTTGAATATAGGGGGGCAATCTATATATTTTGTCCCTCCACTTTCTTTCATTCATTATACACACATTATACTATGTTTAACATTTTTTTCTCTTTAAAGGTTTAAAATAAAGTCTAAAAATTGAAAGGTGTTTAGAGGATGGACCAAATTTATAAACACTCACAATCAATTCCCCCTACACTAAAATATTGGTTTGACCCAAGATCTGTGCGCCATCAGCTAACAATTACAAATTAAAAAAACTTGGTTTATTATGGGAATGGCGGGAATGGCAGTCAAGAGAGATGATGTTTTATTACTACCAAAAGCTCTTAGAAAAATGTAAGGAAGAGAGAGTATCAGACCATTATTAAAAATGAAATAAGAAGTTAACAGGTTCATCTTGCCACGAAGCCATGAGAGTTCAGTTCAATTCCACCAAAATCTTTTATTTTTATTATTATTATTTTTTTAAACTTAGATTAAGTAGTAGTACCTCTAGCAAATGGCTTTTCAAAATCACGTAAGCCTGATTTTACTTTACTTGTGTATTTGCTAATAATTTAAAATCCCATTCATTTAATAATAAACATTTACGGTACATTATGTCCATAAATTATTCAAAAAATGTTGAAATAAAAAAAAGAAGCTCATTGTTTACAATTATTTATCGACTGGCTGTCCATTTTAGTATCATAAACAAGTTATTATGCATTGTGCAAAATATTTAATGAATATTGTTTGCATTTTCATATTTTGTCATTTTAAATGTATTTTTCAGATTTATTTAGCCTCAGTATCAGCCTTCAGAATTATGATGTCATTATCCTTTCGTTGGGGAAAACACTTGTTTATGTTTGTTAACCCTTATGAAAATAACCTATAGGTTACCTATAGAATACTTCTATAGAATACCTATAGGCTATTGTATTGAATCTATAGGTTTCTATAGAGATTGGGACATTTGGCCGATAGGTCTAGTATAGAAACCTATAGGTTATTTTCGCAAGGGAATATTAATCACGTACTTGAAGTGTGCAAAATGCACAGAATTGCTTCATAAATATATAAAATGTACATTTTTCTTCAGGTGTTTCTGTTGTTGACAGTCACTGTCATAAAAGTACTGTACTGCAGCAGCAGCATGGACTGAGCTATCGTGAATCATGCTACTTTCACGTTGTGTACTGTATATATTTAAGCTATTTCAGTTTGCTGTTATTTACACAGGCTGAAAAACAAAAGGCTTAGCATCAGTGGAGCTTTGCCGCTTAAAGACATGACAATAACACATTTCAGATAGTTATAATGCTTGCAGACCAGCGTAGCAGGCAATCCAGTGTTATTCATTTCTCGCTAAATGGGTCTGCTGAAGTACTTAAAAAGCAGCCCAATTCAGTAGCAGGGAAGAAGAGCAGGTGCCTCAGCATGAGGCAGAAGAATCTCAGGTAGGGATGGGGATTTAGGTAGTTAAGTAAAAGTAGGTATTGTCAAATGGTTTTGGACACAAAATGATCGGATCTTACAATCTCTCTTTTAAATCAGACCAGGGATTCAATTAACCCAACTTGGTTATATTAAAAAAGGGATTCATGTTCAGATTTCAGATACAAACGTGTGTACTTACTAATAATTTAAGCTCACATTCATTTAATAATAAACATTTAGGTATATGTACCTGAATGACTAAAAAATGTAGAAATAAATGCTGATTGATAAAACGGATGACTCAGTATTTACCAATGTAGCTCATTATGATGTACTGAAATCTCTTAGGTCTGGGGCAGGTATAGATAAGAACATAAGAACATAAGAAAGTTTACAAACGCGAGGAGGCCATTCAGCCCATCTTGCTCGCTACACAGCTTATGGCTTACCTTTACTCTATTCAAATTTACTACCAATTAATACCGCTTCTTATATTTAGGAATTGCTTCACATTTTTCTCTTCTGGCTCACTTGGTATTTTGGTATCTATACAGGGTAATGTGACTGTTTGTTTTTGTGTCTGAAATATCATTTCTCTCTTTCATTGGTGTCTGTTTCTGTCTTTTTCTGTGTAATAAATTATTGCAAAACCAAACTTAAATATTTTTGCTTAAATATGTGGACTTTACCTACTTTGAAATGTACTGTGTGCTAAGACAAGTTTGTGGTTTTAAAATTCTAAAATAAATACATTTTTTTGTAATTACTTTTCATAGATACATATAAGTAACTTTTACTTGCTCTTTAAAGCTCCTTAAATCTGGACGCCTAAAATCATAGAAAATGAACAAAGTTATACACTTATTTTGAATTGTGGGTGCCTATTAAGACACATATTTAGGCCCAGGATATGCCGTTTTCGACCCCTGCAAAACCCTAAAATTCGTTTTTGGTGGGGGTGGTGCCACCTGCACCCGCTCTGGGGAGGACCCCATACCCCCTGCCTTCTACTTAGGATTTCTAGCCTCCTGCTTTAAATGAAAATGAAAAGACTGTTCATTAGTGGAAGATGGTGTTTTTATTTGTTTTACTTTTTTCCCCCAGTTTGCAAACACAGGCACAATTCATTCAAATAAATACAATACAAATCAATTTATAACAAGCAGCGAGACCTCTTTAAACAGCCGATAGACTGCAATACCCTACCATACAAAAAAAGGCTGTAAACTAAAATTAATAATAGTAGATTGGAAAACTCTGCCTGTCATGCAGTAGCCTACTACTCAGTTGTTAAATCAAAATGTTTTTTTTGTTGCCATAATGTACTAAGCAACTGACCCATCGCTGGTTTATTTCAGCCTGTTACAGACGCTGTTGTGTACGCTTGCTCCTTTTGAAGATAATTTTGGACGACCACTAAAAACATATTATTCTGTAGAAATTTGTCCTAGTTTCCAAAGTTTATTTTTAATGTTAGAATCAATTTCCTTGATTGTTTATATTCTACCATTATTACAGCCATATTGAAATGTATCTATTGTTTTCTAACTTGTTTACAGTGACTTTAATAGGCAAATACCTGAGCCAATGCTTAACCTGGTTATCCAAGTCACAGCCAATCACTGGTACAATAACACTGTTGCTATCAGGTATCTATTCAGTTCCTGTGCTCAGGGTTAGATGGTACAGTATGATTATAGCAAGAACATTGGACATGAAGTGATTAGGAATCAGGAAGAGGTGTATTTGAAATATCTGCATATCCTAAATGAAGTTTGTCAGAGGGCTGTGGCATGTAGGAAGCTTACAGTTTAAGGTTGATTTCAAGCATCTGAATTTCAGTAGTATTGTGTAGAAAATAAATGTGCAAAAAAATAATTATATTCTTTATTACATTTTAACATTTCCCTGTCCAATATGTAACACTTTTTTTTTTTTTACTGTAAGGGCGCATTTTATACATTAAATACATTAACAATATGCATACTACATTGTATTTATACAGTACATAACATAAAATATGTATTCAATCGTATTTAAGCCACATTATAAAAACAAGATATTCAAGGCTGTGCATTAGTGTTAACATTATATACATATATAAATCATGTCATGAATTATGGGTTATTTAATACATCTCTATTGTTTCTGAAATTATAAAACATGCATATTAACCTGTCCATGAATCTGCTTTTAAGGTCTGACGAATTACTGTTTAACCACGAGACCAACAATGTATTTGCTTTGTACACATGAACTGTACTTGTGTTTAACATGGATAGAAACTATTTCAGTTTAAAATACATTACATGAAATCATTAAATATTTTTCACATCAGAAGCTGCTCTTATGCAGTATGTAACGGTCACTTTAACTTTGGTACAGTAACCATACTGCGATAAAGAAAAACAGTTACAAATTTGCAAACCGGTGAAATTAAAAAATTGTATTTATTGCACAGCCCAAACCGAACTAAAGAAAAGACTGCAAACTTGAGCTAACCCTCCAAAAAATAAATAAATTAAAAATAGAAATAATAATCATATGATTAATGCAACGAAAATAATTACAAAGCAACCCTCTAATAGTATAGTTTAGACATAAATAATGACTATATTCTAAAATCCCATTCTACAGAATAAATGTCCAATAAACTGTAGTCAGCAATCACTATAGCAATTTTTATACAAAGGGCAGATCACACAGCGGTGAATACAAAATACTGAATCAATTCAGTTACATTAAAGTACCAGGGACCTCCTGGTTACAAGCCCCTTTTCTTTAACCACTGGACCACTCTTACTTTCTTGAGTCATTTACAAATGAAATAATCCTGTATGTATAAGCACGTATCTTACTAAAAATAATCAACTTTCTATCCGTTTTGTATTGCAATCAAGTGTGTCTTCCATGAAAAATATTTAATACACTCTATTATTAATTGTAGAAAACAATATCCAATTTAAAGTTTTGATTTCTTACAAATGCAAGACAATAGTAGCAATTACATCTGGAATCTATTAAGTGTGAATTACTTTGTTTCTGCTGCACATTCTTGTGACTTTGTTTCGGATCTTTTGAAGGTTTAAACCATAAATGAGAGGATTGAAAATAGGAGGGATGATTAGAAATTCCACTGACAGGAGATTGTGTAAAACCTTTGTCATATCATATGAACCATATCTAGAGTACATTAAATCAAAAAGCATGGCAATGGTGTAATTGATCACCGTCAACAAATGTGGGAAACAGGTCTGCAAACACTTACTCATTGCTATACTAGATGCCCGGCACGCTCTGAGTATTTTCATGTAGGAAAATAAAATAAAGATGAAATGTGCTAAGAATATACATATTATAACATATCCATATACATTATTAAGAGTAGTCCCTACACAAGATAATTTCACAATTGACCAGTTATCACAATATAGTTTTTCAATGTGGGAGCCACATAAGGGCAACCTGAAAGTCAATATAGTACCAACACACAAACAACAGAATGGAAAAATCCAAGAAAACAGTATTAATTTACCAGTCGTCAAAGGAGTCATGATAGCATGGTACTCCAGGGGCCTGCATATTGCCACATACCTATCATATGCCATCACTGTTAAATTTGATAATTCACATGCGGAAAAACTGTAGATGACAAATCTTTGAAGCAGGCACCCAGAATATGAGATGACATGCGTATCAGACAGAAAAGCAAACAGTAGTTCAGGATAGAAACCAGCAGTTCCATACAGTGCATTAGCACTCAGATTACAGAGGAAGAAATACATGGGCTCATGAAGTGTCTTTTCAAGAGCTATTATTACAATTAGAGTTAAATTAACACAAATGATAAAGAGATAACCTAGGAGAGTGAAAGAAAAATAGATATATTTATTTGTGCTTGATTCATTTAATCCAGAAAGGGTAAACATTGTAACGTAGGATGAGTTTTCTTTCTCCATAGCTGCTTGAAAATACCTGTGAATAAATACATTATAAAAACATGTTAGCAGGAAGAATAAAATAGGTTACATACTTTAAATAGTATATTCCTATTTAAAAAGAGGGATACATGTGTACTACAAGCACTGAATATTTCAATTCATGCCCTTTCTAATTTTGAAATGTACATGAAGTATAGTAGTTAAAACTGAATAAATGCATTGATGCATACCAACATCATTTTAAAGGAGATGTCATCTTTAAATGGTTAGACATTCAACCCTAAACCAAATGCATGTAAAAAGACAGAGACTGTAATATGCAAGTGATTACTCTTTAACAGCTGTGTCTCAACATCAGTCCAGTTTTGCTGAAGTGTTAGTCCACTATTTACAACATGTGTCCTATAGTTTACCAAGCTGTGTAATGAACTTAATCAGAAACCAGACCCTGTGGGCTGTCAAGCTTGTTTACATTCCCTAGAGGTAGATTTAAGTGCAGACACACACATCTTGTCAAATCCTAACCCTTCATGTCATTGTGTAACTACACAGGCAGTCTGCTGCTGCTCTCTGAAGCAGCACTGGGAGCTGTCATCAACTGTACAAGCTCTCCCATAATCTAAGCACTCACTCATATAATCTGGGTAAAACTACACACAATTTCTGGGGAATCAAAACAAAAAAGTAGTTAACACATAAAGCACGTTATCGGTATTATACAGATTATAACAACTGGAAATCCCTTCTCTATTGGCCAGAGAGCAGCAATGTTTTAGGGGTACAGCAAAGGTGCATGTTTTCAGAGTGTTAAAGAAGCTTAGAACAGTTCTATGATTAGCTAACAAAAAAATAAAATAAAACATGCACAGCTGATGCACTATTACTGCACTACGACTCTGTCATTGTAGATATAGATTGTTGTCATCCTAACTTGTTGCCTCTTATTTCATATTGTACTTTAGTAATTTAATTTGCACTTATTGTAAACTATAGTGTATTTAAATATTGACCTTGCATTGTAACCCTGTACTGTCCTGTAACACCTGTAAATTGTGTTGGATAAAGGCACCTGCAAAATAAATAAACAAATAATAATACATAGGATCAGAGTACGGGAACCAATAACATGTTTACAATAGTACAATAACAAGAGATTAAAGGCACACACACATTAAAACATTATTTCTCAAATTACCTCTCATAGAGATCCTCAGTAGAAGCTGCTGGTAGAAGCATGCAGTGCTGTGTGGACAGTACTTCTGAGTCTGAAGAAATGTGCTGAGCTTTATATGCTTCCTTCAAGGAGGGGGTGGTACTGCCTCTGAAACATCCAGGGGGATGTAGGAGCTTAATGAATAATCCATTGAAAACAAGATATATTAGCAAGTCAGTGGCTCTGTTTACATGACCTTTCAGACCCAGAAGGGAATGTTTGATGTTCACAATCCTGCCATGCAGAGCACAAGGCAACAGCAGCAAGAAAGATTACAGGCACCTGAGCACAAGCCTTGCATCACAGAGCTCCTGACCACTGATAAATCAGTCTAGTGTAATGTCTATGCCATGCATGTACAGGCACAATATAGGATAGACTCTTTTTATTTCTCAGTTTGTGTTATTATTGCGTACATCCGAAATGCTACAAAATAATGCTGACAGTTCTTTCATTTACAAATTGCAGTCGGGGGTGACACATTCAATAAGATTTCCTTGTGTGATTGTCAGACAAATCAGCGCATTTTTGGCAGTGACACGATACAATAAAATAAAAATACTTATACTTCTGATTGGTTTATATTTGGGGAAACCCCCGCTACAGTCCATATATGGATAGCATTCATCACATGATTTGAATTAATGTATAATATGATTCAGAAGGATTCCCTAAAATAGTCAGGGAGCAGACTACTTGTTCGTAGAAAACAAATTCATGATTTGAAAAGTACAGTTTAATAACATAATACACATTCAAACAACTCACACACTAGGAAATGACGTTTCTACCACTTTATTTATCTAACATAAAATAAAATGTTAATTTATTTCACATCTAATATATGTTAGCTCGAAGAGCCAGCTGCCCAAGTGCTAAAATGTTTCTTGCTCTTATGTTATTAGCTTGTTTTTTTTTTGCCAGGATTTTAGTAAATAAAATAACATTTTTTTGGGGGGGGGGGATTTTTATTTTTTAATTGAAATGAATGGGTAGGAACTTTGAACTTAAAACCTAAAGAAATCAAGTGCAGAGACATCATCATATTTGTTCAGCAATTGTGAATATAATTGTGTTTCTGATTTGCTCCACGTCTGCCAGCTTGTTTTTATGATCAGAGCATGTGCATTAAACAATGTGACGTCACTGGAATGACGAAGAAGGGCGCTCGTTACCGTTTACATGCAAGTGTCGATTAAAATGTCGCTGCGAGTAAAAAATAAAACCACCTCTAGCGAGCGAGCTTGTCATGCGAGTAAAATGTGACTGTTTGTTTTTGTGCCTGAAATATCATTTCTCTCTTTTATTGGTGTCTGATTCTGCCTTTCACCACTTTTTTCTGTGTAATAAATTATTGCAAAACCAAACAGTTTGCTTAAATATGTGGATTTCACCTACTTTGAACTGTAATGTGTGCTAAGACAAGTTTGTGGTTTTACAATTCTAATATAAATATTTTATTTTGCAATTACTTTTCATAGATACATATAAGTAACTTTTACTTGCTCTTTAAATCTCTGTAAATCTGGATGCCTAAAATCATAGAAAATGAACAAAGTTATACACTTGTTTTGAATTGTGGATGCCTATTAAGACACATATTTAGGCCCAGGATATGCCGTTTTAGACCCCTGCAAAACCCTAAAATTCATTTTTGGTGGGGGTGGTGCCACCTGCACTCGCTCTGGAGGAGGACCCCCATACCCCCCTGCCTTCTACTTAGGATTTCTAGCCTCCTGCTTTAAATGAAAATGAAAAGATTGTTCATTAGTGGAAGATGGTGTTTTTATTTGTTTTACTTTATTCCCCCAGTTTGCAAACACAGGTACAATTCATTCAAATAAATACAATACAAATCAATTTATAACAAGCAGCGAGACCTCTTTAAACAGCCGATAGACTGCAATACCCTACCATACAAAAAAAAAGGCTCTGTAAACTAAAAATAATAATAGTAGATTGGAAAATTCTACCTGTCATGCAGTACTACTCAGTTTCATTTTGAAATCAAACTTTTTTTTTTTGTAGCTATAATGTACTAAGCAACTGGCCCGTCGCTAGTTTATTTTAGACAGCCATTATTACAACCATATTGAATTGTATCTCTATTGTTTTCCTATTGTTTTCTAACTTGTTTACAGTGACTTTAATAGACAAATACCTGAGCCAATGCTTAACCTGGTTGTCCAAGTCACAGCCAATCACTGGTACAATAACACTGTTGCTATCAGGTATCTATTCAGTTCATGTGCGCAGGGTTAGATGGTACAGTATGATTATAGCAAGAACATTGGACATGAAGTGATTAGGAATCAGGAAGAGGTGTATTTGAAATATCTGCATATCCTAAATGAAGTTTGTCAGAGGGCTGTGGCATGTAGGAAGCTTACAGTTTAAGGTTGATTTCAAGCATCTGAATTTCAGTAGTATTGTGTAGAAAATAAATGAGCAAAAAAATAATTCTATTCTTTATTACATTTTAACATTTCCCTGTCCAATATGTAACACCTATTTTTTGCAGTAAGAATGCATTTTATACATCAAATACATTAACAATATACATACATACTATAATGTATTTTTACATAACATAAAATATGTATTCAATTGTATTTAAGCCACATTATAAAAAAGAAGATATTCAGGGTTGTGCATTAGTGTTAACATTATATACAAATGTAAATCATGTCATGAATTATGGCTTATTTAATACATCTGTTTATTGTTTCTGAAATAATAAAACATGCATATTAACCTGTCCATGAATCTGCTTTGAAAGTCTGACTGGAATTACTGTTTTTAACCACGAGACCAACAATGTATTTGCTTCGTATTGTTTCGTATACGTGTACTGTACTTGTGTTTAACAAGGATATAAACTATTTCAGTTTAAAATACATTACATTACATTAAATTATGAAATATTCTTTTTTCACATCAAAAGCTGCTCTTATGCAGTACATTTGGCTTCTTTGATGATACATTTTTCTATATACAATGTGAAGCTACCCTCAGAAATGGGTGACCCTTAATAAATAAGCATTTCAGCTTTTATTACCAAAATAAGGGCTTAAAAGAGGTTTACAATCAGGTTGGAAAAGTGCATCATGTCAGTTTAACTCACCTGATTCTGTTAATTTCTTGAGTCAATTATAAATGAAATAATACTGTATGTATAAGCACTTATCTTAGTAAACTACTCAACTTTCTATCCGTTTTGTATTGCAATCAAGTGTGTCTTTCATGAAAAATATTTAACATGCTCTATTATTAATTATAGAAAACAATATATCAATTTAAAGTTTTGTTTTCTTACAAATGCAAGACATTAGCAGCAACTACATCTGGGATCCAGTGTGAATTGCTTTGTTTCTGCTGCACATTCTTGTGACTTTGTTCCGGATCTTTTGAAAGTTTAAACCATAAATGAGAGGATTGAAAATAGGGGGGACGATTAGAAATTCCACCGACAGGATATTGTGTAAAATCTGTGGCATATCATATGAACCGTATTTACTGTACATTAAATCAAAAAGTATGGCAATACAGTAGTTGATCAAGGTCAACAAATGTGGCAAACAGGTCTGCAAACATTTACTCATTGCTATACTAGATGCCCGGCACGCTCTGAGTATTTTCATGTAGGAAAATAAAATAAAGAGGAAATGTGCAATGAATATACATATTATAACATATCCATATACATTGTTAACATTAGTCCCTACACAAGATAATTTCACAATTGACCAGTTATCACAATATAGTTTTTCAATGTGGGAGCCACATAAGGGCAACCTGAAAGTCAATAGAGTACCAATACATACACAACAGAGTGGAAAAATCCAAGAAAACAGAATTAATTTACCAGTCGTCAAAGGAGTCATGATAGCATGGTACTCCAGGGGCCTGCATATTGCCACATACCTATCATATGCCATCACTGTTAAATTTGTTAATTCACATGCGGAAAAACTGTAGATGATAAATCTTTGAAGCAGGCACCCAGAATATGAGATGACATGCGTATCAGACAGAAAATCAAACAGTAGTTTAGGATAGAAACCAGCAGTTCCATACAGTGCATTAGCACTCAGATTACAGAGGAAGAAATACATGGGCTCATGAAGTGTCTTTTCAAGAGCTATTATTACAATTAGAGTTAAATTAACAAAAATGATAAAGAGATAACCTAGGAGAGTGAAAGAAAAATAGATATATTTATTTGTGCTTGATTCATTTAATCCAGAAAGGGTAAACATTGTAACGTAGGATGAGTTTTCTTTCTCCATAGCTGCTTTTTGAAAATACCTGTGAATAAATACATTTAAAAAACATGTTAGCAGGAAGAGTAAAATAGGTTACATACTTTAAATAGTATATTCCTATTTAAAAAGGGGGATACGTGTACTACAAGCACTGAATATTTCAATTCATGCCCTTTCTAATTTTGAAATGTACATGATGAAGTATAGTTGCTACAATGGAATACATGTATGGATGCATACCAACATCATTTAAAAGGAGATGTCATCTTTAAATGGTTAGACATTCAACCCTAAACCAAATGCATGTAAAAAGACAGAGACTGTAATATGCAAGTGATTAGTCTTTAACAGCTGTGTCTCAACATCAGTCCAGTTTTGCTGAAGTGTTAGTCCAGTATTTACAACATGTGTCCTATAGTTTACCAAGCTGTGTAATGAACTTCATCAGAAACCAGACCCTGTGGGCTGTCAAGCTTGTTTACATTCCCTAAAGGTAGATTTAAGTGCAGGCACACACATCTTGTCAAATCCTAACCCTTCATGTCATTGTGTAACTACACAGGCAGTCTCCTGCTGCTCTCTGAAGCAGCACTGGGAGCTGTCATCAACTGTACAAGCTCTCCCATAATCTAAGCACTCACTCATATAATCTGGGTAAAACTACACACAACTTCTGGGGAAGCAAAACAAATAAGTAGTTATCAGTATTATACAGAATATAACAACTGGAAATCCCTTCTGCATTGGCCAGAGAGCAGCAATGTTTTAGGGGTGCAGCAAAGGTGCACTTTTTCAGAGTGTTAAAGTAGCTTAGAACAGTTCTATGATTAGTTAGCGTTCTTTAAATGACTCACAAGTTTAAGTTTTGTGAATATTCTTGATTTTATTCAATACTAATACTAGCATTACAACTATATATATATATATATATATATATATATATATATATATATATATATATATATATATATATATACAGTATATATATAACAAAAAAATAAAAATAAAACATGCACAGCTGATGCACTATTACTGCACTACGACTCTGTCATTGTAGATATAGATTGTTGTCATCCTAACTTGTTGCCTCTTATTTAATATTGTACTTTAGTAATTTAATTTACACTTACTGTAAACTATTGTGTATTTAAATATTGACCTTGCATTGTAACCCTGTACTGTTACTGGATAAAGGCACCTGCAAAATAAATAAACAAATAATAATACATAGGATCAGAGTACGGGAACCAATAACATGTTTACAATAGCACAATAACAAGAGATTAAAGGCACACATACATTAAAACATTCTTTTTCAAATTACCTCTCATAGAGATCCTCAGTAGAAGCTGCTGGTGGAAGCATGCAGTGCTGTGTGGACAGTACTTCTGAGTCTGAAGACATGTGCTGAGCTTTATATGCTTCCTTTGGGGGGGAGGAGGGAGGGGTACTGCCTCTGAAACATCCAGGAGGATGTAGGAGCTTAATGAATAATCCTTTGAAAACAAGAGCTATTAACAAGTCAGTGGCTCTGTTTACATGACCTTTCAGACCCAGAAGGGAATGTTTGATGTTCACAATCCTGCCATGCAGAGCACAAGGCAACAGCAGCAAGAAAGATTACAGGCACCTGAGCACAAGCCTTGCATCACAGAGCTCCTGACCACTGATAAATCAGTCTAGTGTAATGTCTATGCCATGCATGTACAGGCACAATATAGGATAGACTCTTTTTTAGTCATCATGTTGAATGTTTAAACACTTTGTATGAATAAGAAAGGATACCTTTTTTGATACCTTTGAGTTCGGTGATGTCATGATGAATAGAAGGCTGTGTGGTCCAGTGGTTAAATAAAAGGACATGTAAGCATTAGGTCTCTGGTTCAAATCCCAGCTCAGCCACTGACTTGTTGTGTGACCCTGATCAAGTCACTTAATCTTCTTGTGCTCCATCTTTTGGGTGAAACATTGTAAGTTCACACACTCTAGTCTTTGTAAGTTGCCTTGGATAAAGGTGTCTGCTAAATAATAAAACTGGAATGGTGTATCGGCTAATGTGTTTTCATGCATGTATACTGCAGCATTTTCACAGGACTCATACTTATTCAATGAGCTTTTAATGTTTTGGGTTACAGTAAATATTTTAACACAATGTACCCCAAAGGAAATTCAGAGACATCTCTCATCCATAGCAAGACTCATAGCAGCCTGTAATATTATTTATTTATTTTTTTCCTAGAAGAAAAATAATTCGTGAACAAACATGAACTTAAAAATAGTGTATTTTTAGATGTGGGTAGATGTAGTTTAATTGTCATTATTATTATATTATTCCATTCAGTATTTTACTGGGTAAAAAAATAAAATATAATTAACAAAATGATGAAACGAAACAGTAACTCATAAATTCAGCTGCATTGTTTAGATTTACATTAACTGGAACAACTGATTTGGTTTTAATATAGATCCGTGATTATATGCATCTAACCAAAGCATGTGCATTTTTTAATCAACAAAATGTGTTTATAAACTAGCAATGCTTAACCATTGTGGTAAATGAAGAGGCTTGCGAACACTAAACATTATTTTACAATGTATTGTTACCTGTTAAGCCTACTATTGCCCACATACCTTTCTGACTTGCTGAGCAAAGATGTAATTGATAACTGTGTAAAAGTGCACTACAACATGTTTGCTATCACTTTCCCACATGACACAAGCCTTCTCTCCTATGTATGTGGATGAGTGTCGGTGGGTCATGTGAGTAGTCCAGACCCAAAGATACACTATCATCATCTATGGTTGATAAGGAATTAAAAAAAAAAACAATTAAAAAAATTAAACATGTCTACTGGTGCCAGAATTTAATGTTGCTGGTGCTATATGAGGTAGCCCAATTTTGCACCCCTGAGTGTGTTGCGCGCACATAACGAACAATCTCAATTCAATCTCACGGCAGCTCTAAAGGGTGAAGGCCCTAGGCTTTGTGAAAAGCATGTTACAGAACAGAACTGTTGAACTAGGCTATGTATGGTCTGAAGTATTCGAATTCTTAAATAAACGTGCTCTGTGCTTGTACCCGTGTAATCTGTGTCTGGACACTATATTGCCTTCTGGACTGGATTACCATCAACCCAGTCGTCCAGATTATTAACTGGAGAGCACTGGATATCAATGTTTTTAATTATTAAGAATCTGAATACGTTACAGTTGGACTAATTAGATTTTGTCTTAATATTTTAATAATTGTTTTGTGTATCTCAGGCAGAGTCATATCATAGATAATGGGGTTTAAAAGAGGGTGTACAATTAGAAATTCCAGTGAGTGAGTTTCCATTGCTATACCAGGTTTTATAAAATTGATTTCAATGACTACATAGGAACAAAAAAAAAAGTAATGCATAATTAGAAGAAAGTTTACACTTGTTGGTGTACCATTTTAAAAGACTGAATAAGAGTTTGTGCCCCAGTCTCTACCTCCAGAACATTTTGGAATCAATATGACACAACTTTTTTGTTTTAAGGTGTCATTGGGGCAATTTCCACGGAAAAAGAAACAAAAAAGTCTCGTCTATTTTGGTAGAACTTTCGGGTTCTGTGTGTTTCCATGTAGTTTTCTTTTAGCTTGAGAAATTCTCATTCCAAATGCAAATAACCTAATTAATATTAAAATACGGGAGGGTATATTTAATGTTTATGTCTGAGTTCCAGTTTGGCCTTGCCCGACTTACTGAATCGTACAGCTTTCTTAAATCGGGTTTCCATGAAGTTTTTAGGTTGTCTTAAAACACAGCCTTCCTCATTTGGTTAAAAAAAAAAAAGACATACTGTAGCATTAAACAAATAATTTAAAAAAAGCATCCCATAAAAAAGCACTGTGGACTATCCTTGTATTATATCTTTGTAAACATTTTTGACTGCGTATATATTTATAACAAACCTATTATACACAAACATATAATAATATTGTAACGTCGGCAGTCTGCAGGGCCGTTTCCCCAAGTTGGACAGCTTGTGGATTGGGCCGTGTGAAATACCGGAGCGCATTGGCAAGGAGGTCTACAGGGTCCAGCTACCACCACACAGACAGTGGGTGGTCCTCCACCGCGTCAGTCTCACCCCCTACCAGGGCCGGAGACCCGCACGACTGGATCTGGTAGTTCCTGCCTCCCCCGTGCCTGGGAGTCCACTACCCCTTTCCCTACCTATAGGCTCACCTGTATCAAGGGGTTCACCCCTTCCCAACAGCCCGCCTCCCGTGGGAGTGACCAGCCCGCCTCCTGGTGTCGGCCTCGGGCAGGGAGATCCCGACAACAAAACAACCCGCCTACAGTACTATGGTATATTTTATCCAAAAATACTTTTTTTTTTTTTTAAATGTTAGGTTACTTACGGTAACCCTGGTTCCCTGAAAGAGAAGACCACCACCAACCAATACTTTTGGGACATGCCTGCCTTAGGTAGGTATTTGTTGAGCATTTTATGTCAGAGATGCCGATAGGCCCCTCCGTGGAGTGTCTTCGGTCTCGCCTGCCGAGGGAATAAGTAGTCGCTCCACTGAGCCCACTTCCTCTTTTGCATTGAACCTGCGAATGCGAGTGATGCGACCTTGTAAGGTTTGGCGGTCGTCTTCTCGTTCAGGGAACCAGGGTTACAGTAAGTAACCTAACGTTCCCTTTCAACTGGAAGACGACCACCAACCAATACTTTTGGGAAAGTATACTGCAGCCGTCACAAGGGAGCGTGAGCGGACAGCATACGAGGGGTGCCTCGCTACCGCCAACTAGTGTTGGCTGTGCGCGCGTGCACCCTCAAGAACCTTTGTGCTTAGTAAAGGCGGAGAGGGATCTACCACATTGATTCGGTAGAACCTGGTGAATGTATGTGGAGTAGCCCAGCTAACCGCAGTACAAATATCAGTCAATGATGCACCTCGAAAGAGTGTCCATGACGTGGCCACCTCTCTGGTAGAATGCGTGGCCACCCTCCCAGGTGGGGGTAGGCCAGCCTCATTATATGTAGTTGATACTGTGTCCACATTCCAGTGGGCCAGTTACTGCTTCGAAAGGGCTTGACCCAGGGTCCTTTCACCATAGCAAACAAAGAGCTGGTCAGACTGATGCAGTGCTTTCGTCCTATCCATATAACCTCTCAATGCCCTCACTGGGCAGAGAGAATTCAATTTCCTATCCTCCAAATCAAAGGGAGGGGGGTGGAAGGCCTGACTGGTTCAAGTGGAAAGCTGTAATCACCTTAGGTAGGAACGCAGGGTTCGTGCATAACAATAGCCTGTTTCCATTATCCCAAACACGCATACAGGGACTGTGCACACACAGAGCCTGCAGCTCACTGACCCGCTTAGCGGAGGTGATGGCCAATAAAAAAGCTGTCTTCATAGAGAGATATTTCAGCTCTCTGGTCCCCAGAGGGACAATAAATGCTTCTGTGCCCAGATCAGCAGCCGAAAGGCTATGCGGTGTAACCCCGGGGACCGAAGCCCACCCTAGTGGTTCACGTATGCCACTACTGACATGTTGTCGGTGCGCACAAGGACATGTCTGTTCTGGAGCACAGGAAGGAAATGCTGGAAAGCAAGGTGCACTGCTCGGAGCTCCAGTATATTTATGTGCAGGGATGTCCAGCGGCCTGTCCAGGACCCACTGACTCCTCTGCCTGCCCAGACCGCACCCGAACCCAGGTGGGATGTGTCTGTCGTCACCACTTGATGGCTGTGTATCACTCCCAACACTACACCTTCGCGCAGGTGTGAGGCTTGTCTCCACCAGCATAGGGCTTCCCAACATGAGCGAGACACCGTTAACCGACGGTGTCTGTCTCGCTTGGGGTGAAGCCAAAAGGCATTGAGCCACGCTTGAATGGGGCGCATATGCAGTAACCACAGTTGGGTAGCTGATGAGGCTGTGGCCATCAGACCTAGTAGTTTTTGACATAACACCAGATCCACTGTGGACCCCTGTTGAAACAGGGCTAGACAGTTTTGAATAGCCTCTACTCTGTTGTCCGACCGGCTTGCATGGTGAGGGAATCCAGCCGGAGACCCAAGAAGACCGTACTCTGCACCGGTATTAACTGACTCTTGGCCTCGTTGAAAGTGAGACCCAGACTCGCTAGATGGTTTGTCACTGTCACTGTGTGGGCCACTGCTCCTTCCTGCGACTAGTTCCTGTTTTTTTTTGGTACCTTTTACAAACCTGTTTTGTTTTAAACCTGTCTGAAGTTGAAAAAAGGGATTAAAATGGTGCATTCTGCTTCATTTGTGCATGGTTTAAGCACATGCTAGACTAGTAGTGGTCTGCTTGTAGTGTCTGACAAAGTACTCCATTAGTGCAATGAAGGAGATTTATTTCAGCACTGCTCACAGCAAGGCAAGACAAACAAGAAAAATGGACTTTGAGCATCAAGGCCCCTGCACACAGTATGGGAAACAGCATGTTGCAGCTCCCATCCCATGCTCAGTGTTAGTGAAGTCCTCATCTGAGAGCATGTAATACAGACAGCCCGTATGACTACATGTTTATTTTCGGTAAAAACAAGTTTAAATTGCATCAAGTCCGTTCTACTATTTACTATATTAAATGCACCACAGCAAGCACATTTTAATACATTTTAGATATTTTCATTAGCACAATCAGTTACATTTAGTGAATGTTTTTTTTTTACTTCATTTTTAGTTGCCTAAATGTTTTTTTTTTTCTCACCGTACACTTCCAAATTAAAGTCCCAATTATTTCTATGCGTTCTGCTTTCACTTAAAAATGGTCAGTAAGAGAAATAAACAAGTCCAAAACTCTACATAGTGCTTTTTTTCTTTCTTATGGTAACGTCTTAAATTATCGTGCATGTTTCTTTGGCTGAGATAGTATCAGTTAATTATCTAACTAGGGAATGTGCTGTGCAATTAAATAATCCTCAGACTCCTGACGGTAAAAAACGTAGTAACCAAATCTATTTTATCCTGGGATAGTTGTGGCTGCTAAGAATATCCAACAGACTAAATAAATCTGTCCGTGTTGACCCAAAACTTTATTTAGGCACTCTACGACTTGACTGGCGAAAGAATAGATAACGTTGGTTTATCGGAGTTCACAAAGAAAACTTTTTTTCAGCTTGATACTCTAACGGTTCATTATCTTCCTTTAATTATTGAACTTTTTGCTGCATTACAGCACTTCATTCAAATTATTTTCACGGCATTTTGTTAGTGTCGCATGTCCAACACACAAAGCTTAAGTGTATTTTAGTTTTTTGCTGTTCTTATTCTAAATTTCTAGAATGCAACTGTTAATTTTAAGCTACATTTTCAGACAACAGTACTACTCACACACGTTTGGTCAGAAACTGTTGCAAGAAACTAGGGTTACCGCACTGCCCAGGGTTGCCAGATATCTGTGAGAAAAAAAGCCAACTGGACTTGAAAAGAAGCCCAACCTCCCCTGTGGGTCATTTTATTATTATTATTATTATTTGTTTATTTAGCAGACGCCTTTATCCAAGGCAACTTACAGACACTAGGGTGTGTGAACTATGCATCAGCTGCAGAGCTACGTCTCACCCGAAAGACAGAGCACAAGGAGGTTAAGTGACTTGCTCAGGGTCACACAATGAGTCAGTGGCTGAGGTGGGATTTGAACCGGGGACCTCCTGGTTATAAGCCCTTTTCTTTAACCACTGGACCACACAGCCATTTCCGGTCACATGAACATTATATGTTGTCTATATCACGTTATTCAACTTGTCTATGGCTATAAAAAAACTACTGGGCAATATGTGACAACCTTTATAAAAAAAACATTGTACAGTGAAAGTAAAATAGTACAGCATAATATCAGTAACAGTAAAACCATAATATTTTGACCTGGTCATACTTGCAGTATACTACTTTTTAATAAGGGATATTTAACAAAGTGGTAACCGGCAATTCAACTTATTGTTTTGCTGAATCTTACCTTTCACTTTTACAGCTTGGATGCCCTCCTCAGGGTGAATGGCATCATTTTGGTAAATGTCTGATTTGAAGAGCTGAATCATGTCATTACTAGGTATAAAGTCTTTACAGCATATTCCAAGTCGTCTGAATCCACAGCAAATAGACAAGATGTTCCCAAGAGTTTCTTGGGTCAGTCGGTTTCTGAGTTTAGATTTCACCACATTCAGCAGAGAAAATGCACGCTCCACATCTGCATTACTCAGTGGCATGGAAAGAAGTGTTAGTGCAAAACCAGCTAAATTGTTTCCCATCAGCGTCTTTGTAGTTCAGAACCTCAGTCCAGGAAATCCACAGCTTTCCTGTCCTCTGTATTTTTCCACTGGAGTAAGTTTATTGACCGATACTGGGAATCTAATTTCCCAAGATCACCTGTGTAAAGGCTAAGCAAAATACACTGTCCAAGAGGGGGCTTGACTTGGGTTAGAATGACTGAAGGGCTAAAGACAGTCAATGACTTTTCACATGGCAATGTTTTCAGGCAACCTCGATTGCACCTGTTTTGCAGCCTCAACAATAAAGTCACGGCATGGTAGGTAGGCATGGTAGGTAAGCAGGGTTTAAAAATCTTACAAGAAGAGATCGGTAGAATGAATTCAGCTTATCAAGCTTAAGAAAGGGGTTCCCTTCTTCAAGCTGGAAAAGATTGTTGATACTGAAAATTCACTTAGAATCGGAGTCACAAACTGCAAGTACAGTTTGTTTACAGGCTCGCTGTACATTTGAAAGAGAATCTCAGCTTCATAACATCCATCTTTATCTTTACTAAGCTGGAAGTGCAATTTCAGTTCATCCCATTGAGATAATATCCTAGCACTGCAATTGTTGATAGCGAGCCATCTTGTTGTTGACAGCTGAAGTATTTTTAAAGGTGCAGAACCATTGTTGATTAGTTGGTAGACTTTTGCATATTGTCGCTGGCGTTTACTGCTGTGGGAAAACCATATGTATGCAAAATCAAATCCAGAGGCTTGCTGAAGTAGCGGATAACTACACACAACTGCTTGTCAGTCCTAATGTCTGTTGTTTTATCTATTACAAGCTGAATCACCAATGTCTTTAAGTAAATCTTGCTGCATTTCCAGACCAATTACTTTGTTGATGAGTGCTGTGCATTTGGTTCTGTGTAGTTCACATCCTTTCTGCACAATTTGTTCAGCTAATTCTCCGAGGTGATCGACTGTTTAGTATGGCATGCAATGGAAGCAGCAGTTTTCATTTCCCTTACTTTCTACGAAATGGTTTCTACTGGTCTGACTGCCAAAAACCCTTTAAAAGAAAAAAATATAATTATTATTATTTTAAAATAAAATTATGTATAGTGATGCTATAACTTATAGTAGACCATATTTCCCTATCAGGTTGCATGTGTATTTACACAGCAGCTCGAGTATTTTATGGAACAAATGTCAAAATATTCAAAATACAGTGTTGCCCCGTTATAATGCGACCTGTTGTAGTGTAAATCTTTTTTTGTAAATGAAAAATCATTCTTAATTAACAGTGCTTAAATGCATTTTGCCGAACATAAAACATAACATTTGATTTACATTACAGTATTTAAACACATTTAAGTTTTTACTGTCTGCGACATAGAGTATCCTATATAGTACTTAAAAAGCTCCTGTGCTTGCACTCTGTTTCTATCTATCTCTCTCTCTCTCTCAATTTCAATTCAATTCAATGGTGCTTTCTTGGCATGATCTACAATAGCAGGTGTTGCCAAAGCAATTATACAATACATACATGTATATATACAATGCATCATAAATACACACATATATATATATATATATATATATATATATATATATATATATATATATATATATATATATATATATATATATATATAAATAATACAGTGGGTACAAGTAATTCATTTCCTCTCGTCCCAAGTTGTGCTCCTCATGCAGGGTGTCACTGCGTGCCCCTTTGGTTGTGGCAGGCGGCTACGTATTGGGCAGCCAGGGGGGCGGTATGTCCCTCCCCCAGGAGTACAGACAGTTTTTCTGGGTTTGCCATGTTTGGAAAAAGTGGATGGGCATTTACTATTTTATTAAAGAATACTTCCCTTGTTTGGTTGTATTTCTAGCAGTGTAGGAGAAAGTTCATCTCTGTCTCGACCTCTCCTGTCTCACAGTGACCACAGAGCCTGTTCTCTCTGGACAGCCAGGTCTGCCTGTGTCGGCCTTTTTCAATGGCCAGGCTGTGGTCACTGAGCCTGTACTTGGTCAGGATCTGTCTCTGCTTTGTATCTCTGACAGGGGAGAGATACTCTGCTAGGGTATAGTACCTTTTTAGGGCCTGATAACAGTCAAGTTTATTTTGGGATTTTGTTTCTATGTCCCAATGTTTCAGATAGGAGTTTTTGGTTTGTTTTATAATGTGGTTTACTCTGATTGGGGGCTGGTAAGCAGTGTTGACCTGAAGCTGGTTTGTGTTAGCATTAGTGGGGGTCAGTGCAGTGAGCTTCAAGGCCAGCAGACTTAGGGGACTCTTTTCAGGGCTTGGGTTTGGAGGGCCTTATATTGGAGTGAGTCTGACTCACTTTTCTTTAGATGCATCCAAAATTTGAGTGCTCTTTTCTTAATATTTATAAGTGTCGGGTAGTGGCCTAATTCTGCCCTGCATGCGTGATTTGGTGTTTTTCTTTGCACCTGTAGTATGTTTTTGTAGAGTTCAGCATGCAGGGTTTCGATTGGGTGTTTGTCCCATTTAGTGTAATCCTGTTGACTGAGTGGACCCCATACCTCACCACCATACAGCGCAATGGGCTGGATGACGCTGTCAATTAATTTTAGCCATATTTTGACAGGTATATTAATTTTATAGAATCTTCTTTTGATGGCATAAAAAGCTCTTCTGGCTTTTTCCTTTAGTGCATTTACTGCCAGGTTAAAGCTCCCTGACGTGCTCATAGTCAGGCCCAGATAAGTGTAGTTTGTGGTGTGTTCTAGGGTGGTGTTGCCTACGGTGAAGTTGTATCTGTTTCTCTGAGATCTGGCCTTTTTTCACGCAGAGTGAGGCCAGGGGCTGCAGACTGTTCCAGCATCATTGCTAACTCATTGATGTAAATATTGAACAGTGTTGGACTCAGACTGCAGCTCTGTCTCACCCCACACCCCTGAGTGAAGAATTCTGTCCTTTTGTTGCCAATTTTAACTGCACACTTGTTTTCTGTGTACATTGATTTTATTATATCATAGACTTTTCCCCCTACACCGTTTTGAAGAATTCTATAATATAAACCCTCATGCCAAATGGAATCAAATGCTTTTTTAAAGTCAATGAAACAGGCACAGATTTTGCCTTTACTTTTTTGGTGTACATGTTTGTCAATTAGGGTGTGTAGGGTGTAAATATGATCAGAGGTGCGGTGATTTGGTAGGAAGCCAATTTGACTCTTACTCAAGACCAAAGCAATTATACAATACATACATGTATATATACAATGCATCATGTGTTCGGTAAGGGAGGCTATTATGCGGGCATTGATTATACTACAGAACACCTTCCCCAGTTTACTGCTCACACAGAAGCCTCGGTAGTTATTGGGGTCGAATTTGTCTCCACTCTTGTGAATTGGGGATATAAGCCCTTGGTTCCAGATGTCAGGGAAGTAACCAGTACTTAGTACCATGTTGAATAATTTAAGCATTACTTCTTGTAACTCAGGGCTGCTGTGTTTGAGTATCTCAGTACTGATGCTGTCAGGGCCGCAGGCTTTTCTGGGTTTAAGTGCCTGGAGCTTCTCAGTTAACTCTTCTCAGTTGTAGGGTGATTGGAGCATCAATTGTATTTTGGTTATCTTTAATGGATTGTTCTAGTAATTTCAGTTTTTCTCTTGTTAAATTTTGTTTATTTGTTAGATCTTTTTGTTGTATATCTTTTATAAAGGGTTTCAAAATAATATTTCCAAATTGTTCCATTTTATATTAATTCTTGTTTTGTTGAGTTTAAATTATTCCACATTTCCCAGAACTGGTTTTGGTCAATAGATTTTTCTATGTCTGAGGGTTTTGTTTGTGTGTTTTTGTTTTTTTCTGTTTGAGGGTGTGTTTGTAGTGTTTTAGGGTCTCACAGTACCTCAGATGTACCTCAGTTTTGTGGTTGATGGTGTTTTTGATTAGATAAATGTCTTAGATTTGTTCGTAATGGATTTACATTCATCATCAAACCATTTTTGTGTGTTTTTGTTTCTGGTTTATTTTCTTTTTGTTTTTTTTTAGATTTGCCATTATGGCTTCATTTTCAAATATGTTATTGACGTGTTTAACTGCCAGATTTAGTTCTGTCACATTTGGTTGGTACTGTGTGTTGAGGAAAGTGTTAATGAGGTTAGTCATTTCCATAGAACTGATTGCTTTGTTAAATTCCTCTGTGCTATTTGGAGCCCATCTGTATGTTTGATTCAGATTGTACAGCTTACTGGGCTGTGTGTGTTGCTGGGCTGACCTCTTCTTTTCTGGAACACAGTGATTTGATTGTGGTCCGAAAGGGGGGTTTGTTGCCTGACAGTGAATGCGTTGATAGAGGAGGGGTCCATGTCAGTAATGGCATAGTCGACTACACTTGTCCCAAGAGCTGAGCAGTAAGTGAACCTCCCTAAAGAGTCCCCTCTGATCCTGCCATTAACGATGTACAGACCCAGGGCTTGACAGAGATGCACTAACTCTCTCCCATTCTTGTTTACCGCACGGTCAGGGTTGGTTCTCTGTATTGTGGTGGGTCTGAGGTACAGAGGGGTCTGTCCAAATACATGGTTGTTTCCCTGAGTGTTTATACAGTCAGGCTCTGATCCTGTCCTGGTATTGAAATCCCCACAGAGCAGCACATTTCTCTGGGCCTGAAAATGGCTGATCTTTGTGTGGAGGGGGTTAAAATACTCCTCATTATAATAGGGGGATTCAAAAGGGGGGTGGTGGTGTATGCTGCACACAGGTATATATCATTTTCACACTGGGTTATTCCCTTGTTAATTTTGAGCCATGTCTCTGTTTGACCCTGTTTAACTGGGCTGGTATAGCTAGCCTGCTCCCCTCTGTACCACACTATAATCCCCCCTGAGTCCCTGCCGCGCCGGACTGTGCTCATTTTAATAGAGGGCACTACTACCTCTCTGTAGCCTAAGGGACAGTGCGTGGGCACATCTGCATGGCACCATGTCTCCAACAGAACTATGACATCTAAATCATTTGTATTTGTAATAAATTCAGGGTCTGTGCTCTTCAGCCCGAAAGCCGAGGAATACAAGCCCTGAATGTTCCAACAGCTGATTGAAAATGAACTCATGTTATTTAACTACCAGTACTATTATTCTTAGTGGAACAAAATGCTTAACAATAACACAAACTTTATAATTTAAAGTTTCATTTATTATTATTATTTGTTTATTTAGCAGACGCCTTTATCCAAGGCGACTTACAGAGACTAGGGTGTGTGAACTATGCATCATCTGCAGAGTCACTTACAATTACGTCTCACCCGAAAGACGGAGTACAAGGAGATTAAGTGACTTGCTCAGGGTCACACAATGAGTCAGTGGCTGAGGTGGGATTTGAACCAGGGACCTCCTGGTTACAAGCCCTTTTCTTTAACCACTGGACTTCACAGCCTCCTATTAAACAGTAAAGGATGTATATGAATATAATGATATAATTGCTATCATTTTTTAGTATTATATTATTATTATTACTTTTTGTAGTGTGTGTGTGTGTGTATATATATATGTTTTTTGTTATTATTATTATTATTATTATTATTATTATTATTATTACATTTTTTTATTTATTTTTTGTAGTTATTTACATGTAGATTTGGTCTTCCCTACCCGGGTGCTTTAGGTCTCAGTCAGCAGCCTGGAGCAGAGGATGCTGAGGAGCATCCTCTGTTTGATCTCGCCCAGTTCAGTGGGGGCAGGCTGGGCCAGGGCTGCGGCGTAGCTGAGCTGCTGCTGGTTGTCACTGGGCCTGGCGGTGGGGGGCGGAAGGGGAGGGCTGGCCGGTGCTGCAGGGGCGGGAGGGGGTGCGGGTGGGTGCGCTTCAGTGCAGGGGGCTGCTACGCTGGGCTCTGCTGGCACTGCTGGGGGTAGGGGGCTGGCTGGGCTACGGCCCATGGCTGTTCCTTCAGGGTCTCTCTCTCTCTCTCTCTCTCTCTATATATATATATATATATATATATATGTTTTTTTTAAAAATTATATTACACGGGGTAGCACTGTATAGTATAGTGGATACTGGATGTTAGCATAGGCTTACTAAGCTAGATGTCAAAGTTGGCTTATATAAAAAAAAAATACTTAATCGTATATTAATTAGCAACATTCTAAACAACCAAAAAAAGGCTAAACACTTAACTGGACAAATATTTGAAGATTAAAATTGGCTATTGATTTTAAATCTTACACTGATTTTAAGACTAAGTCACATTGGTGAAAATGGCGCACAGTTCTTCTTGTGTTTATCTCTTGATGCATGTTGCAATAAATCTGCATGATGTGCTCTAATCTCACATTTACAGAATTTACACATAGCCTTGCTGTCATCGCCTGGTACAGGTCCTATCCATTCTTCAATTCCGGTCTCTATTCCCAGGCTTTACTCTACTTCTTCCCATATTTCGCCCACTTATTTGCCATGTTTTTTTTTTTTGTGGCCGTGTACATAATACACTGATCCAAAATTAAAACATAGTCGAATGTCTAGCTGCAGTTTAATGCAAATATGCAATTGTTTTTATCGCGGGTCGCGGGTGGCGGCCTGAGGCGGACAGGAAGAGGAGGTCTAGCAGTGTCTGCTCAAACTCCACCCCTTTCACTGGGCTTTGACTTCTGATTGGACCTAATACAAAATGAAAAGTGCTGAATGGCTGGTCTAAAGCACAACAAAATAATGGGACTGTCCAATCAAAACATGCAATTTATACAGGTGCGTTGTTAAATTCACTGCTGCATGCACCGATGTAAAGCGGATTCACCAAACCGGTGAACTGCAGCAAAACAAAAATGGCCGGTGCCACTGTGGAAGTTTGTCTTGTAAGGAGATACTATTTTCAATGTAATTGTAGATTCAGAGATGCTAAAATCTTTTGAAAATGGGTATGGAGTATTTTTAATAAATATATAACAGCGCTAATAAACATATTGTTAAAAAATATCACATTTGCCAACTTATCCAGAGTAGCCGACTGAGCTGGTGGTACAAGAATTTGATATGAAAGAGAGAACAGATTTTTTTTTTCTTTAATGGTGTAGGTTATTTGTCCTTTTATACTTCAAACAAATATGTTACAAAGTTGCGAAAAGTGGCTGAACTGTATTTGAAAGTGTATCCATTAATCATATTTATAAATATTTACAGTTGCAGGCTAGCTGCTTTCTACATTTTAATGTAACACAAGCTAGCTCCTAATTAGTGGGATAACTTAAAGATAACTAAACCTTCGTCCCAATAAGCTTTCAGCTCGCACAGGTCAACCACAGCCTTGCATGCCGCAGCAGCAACCTTTCCATTATTATTGTCAGCTTATGTTGTTTCACCACAACTGTTAAATTCACCGCACCGATGAGCACCAAGTGATGTCACTTCCGACTCAGCGATGCTGCGCACTGATGAATTTAACAACGCACCCTAAGTCTTACAGAGAAAACAAAAAACTGGTAGATAATGTGTTTTGCTTTTATATACAAGAATGATATTTAATTGAACAGACTTTTGCAGTGTTAACCATTTTCAACATAAGCGACCAAGACTGACAAAACGCCCAAAATATAGTAAAAAGCAGCAAGGTGAAACTGTGTTTACTCAGTGGAAATAGAATCCCAATTCCACAGTTTTAAAGTGGAACTGGCAACCCTGGTGCTGCTCTACACTTGCAAGCATTTGTATATCATCAGCTGATAGCCCACCTTTTTTCTTAAAGGCATACAGCCTCTATACGTGAACTCCCAAAATGACAAGCACCTATGGTTACATATTTTACGATATCATAATTAAAGGACATTTTTTTGTTTGTTTGTTTTGTTGCATGTGTATAGCTATTATGTACTATGTATAGCTTTTATGTATTATATCTTACAGTGCGATATAAAGACAAAACATGTACTGAATGATAATACCCAAAAATAATCTTAATATTTTAAATATCATTTTATTTAGACGAGGGATTGCTTATCTGTCTAAGAATGGAACGCCTGGAGGGTGGTAGGCCAGTGCCAGTTTGGGGCGGCTTGAAATAGTCACATGACTTCATGAAATAGCACTACAGCCACCAGAGATGTCACTTTTGTCAGAGTTGTATTTTTGCTTTGTTTGAGAAAAAGGATCCTGTTAGCACACATTTTATTCACACCGCTCACAGGGGGACTAATGCTTTTAAAAGGCAATGAATCAACAAGCTCTGCATATTTTTTTCACTGTATGTGTTTAAAACTTTTCTTGGAGCTGTCAAGTTCATTTTTGATGAAATGTGTTTATTCATACAGTTTATATCATGGGTGATAATTTCAAAATGGTATACAGTACCACCTACCATTAAATGAAAATACTACTGATTGTTCAACAGAGGAAGATGGAGTTTTTATTTGTTTTACTTTATTCCCCCAGTTTGCAAATTCAGGCACAATTCATTCAAATAAATACAATACAAATCAGTTTGAGATACTGTACAAATAGCAGCGAGACCTCTTTAAAAAGCAGACAGAATCTCTAAGCCTCTGTAAACTAAAAAGAATAATAGTAGTTTGGAAGTCTATCTGCAATGCAATATTGCTTAGTTTAATTGTGACATCAAACTAGAAAACTCATATTTTGTGATTTGTTTTTGTAGTTGCCATAATGTTTTCCTGTTGAAATGTGTCCTACTTTCCAAAGTTTTGTATTTTTTTTAGTTTCTATATTATCATTTTTACAGCCATATTTAAATGTACTTCCATTGTTTTCTAACTTGTTTACAGCAAATACCACAGCCAGTCACTGGTACAATAACACTGTTGCTACCAGGTATCTATTCAGTTCCTGTGCTCAGGGTTAGATGGTACAGTATGATTATAGCAAGAAACATTGGACATGAAGTGATAAGGTATCAGGAAGAGGTGTATTTGAAATATCCTAAATAACGTTTTTAAAAGCAAAGAACCAAAATATAGTCTGTTGTGCCATTCTGCCTGATTGGATTGCACTCCCTTAATGCTAACTGTTATGTGCACTACTCAGTAGATGCTGCTCAATGGACCAGGTTTCACTGAACTGTGTCAGAGGGCTGTGGCCTTTAGGGAAAAAAAAGTTTTTTACAATCAAGTGTCAAAAGTGTCGTGCAAGCTTACGGTTTAAGGAAGCAAGGCTGATTTCAAGCATCTGAGTTGCAGTACTATTGTGTACATATATATATATATGTGCATATATATATATATACATTTTAATGCTTCCCTTTGCAATATGCAACACCTATTTTTGCTGTAAGGATGCATTTTGTACATCAAATACATGAACAAAATACATATATATTATATTGTATTTATACAGTACATAAAATATGTATTCAATCGTATTTAAGCCATATTATAAAATCAAGGTTGTGCAAATTCAAGGTTGTGCATTAGTGTTAACATTTTATACAAATATAAATCATGTCATGACTTATGGTTTAATACATCTCTTTATTGTTTCTGAAATTATAAAACATGCATATTAACCTGTCCATGAATCTGCTTTGAAGGTCTGACTGGAATTACTGTTTTTAACCAAGAGACCAACAAATGTATTTATCTATTTGCTTACACATGTACTGTACTGGTGTTTAACATGGATATAAACTAAGTTTAAAATACATTACATTAAATCATCAAATATTACATTCTTCTTTACATCAGAAGCTGCTCTTATGCAGTACATTTGGTTCCTTTAATAATACATTTTTTTTATATGCAATGTGAAGCTACCCTCAGAAATGGGTGACCCTTAATAAATAAGCATTTCAGCTTTTATTACCAAAAATAAGGGCTTAAAAGAGGTTTACAATTAGGTTGAAAAAGTGCATCGGGTCCATTTAACTTACCTGATTCTGTTACTTTCTTGAGTCAATTACAAATTAAATAATTCTGTATGTATAAGCACATATCTTACTAAACTACTCAACTTTCTATCCATTTTGTATTGCAATCTTTCATGAAAAATATTTAATATGCTCTATTATTAATTATAGAAAACAATATTCAATTTAAAGTTTTGATTTCTTATAAATGTAAGGCGATAGTAGCAACTACATCTGGAATCTATTAAGTGTGAATTACTTTGTTTCAGCTGCACATTCTTGTGACTTTGTTCCGGATCTTTTGAAGGTTTAAACCATAAATGAGAGGATTGAAAATAGGGGGGATAATTAGAAATTCCATTGACAGGAGATTATGTAAAACCTGTGGCATTTCATTTGAACCGTATCTAGAGTACATTACATCAAAAAGCAAGGCAATGAAGTTGTTGATCACTGTCAACAAATGTGGCAAACAGGTCTGCAAACATTTCCTGCTTTCTATACTAGATGCCCGGCACGCTCTGAGTATTTTCATGTAGGAAAATAAAATAAAAAGGAAATGTGCAAAGAATATACATATTATAACATATCCATATACATTATTAACAGTAGTCCCTACACAAGATAATTTCACAATTGACATGCTATCACAATACAGTCTTTCAATGTGGGAGCCACATAAGGGCAACCTGAAAGTCAATAGAGTACCAATACATACACAACAGAATGGAAAAATCCAAGAAAACAGAATTAATTTACCAGTCGTCAAAGGTGACATGATAGCATGGTACTCCAGGGGCCTGCATATTGCCACATACCTATCATATGCCATCACTGTTAAATTTGATAATTCACATGTAGAAAAACTGGAGATGATAAACATTTGAAGCAGGCACCCAGAATATGAGATGACATGCGTATCAGACAGAAAATCAAACAGTAGTTTAGGAAAGAAACCAGCAGTTCCATACAGTGCATTAGCACTCAGATTACAGAGGAAGAAATACATGGGCTCATGAAGTGTCTTTTCAAGAGCTATTATTACAATTAGAATTAAATTAACACAAATGATAAAGAGATAACCCAGGAGAGTGAAAGAAAAATAGATATATTTATTTGTGCTTGATTCATTTAATCCAGAAAGGGTAAACATTGTAGTGTAGGGTGAGGTATTTTTTTGCATAGCTTGTTCTTGAAAATACCTGTGAATAAATACATTAAAAACACATTAGTACAAAGACTAAAATGGGGAACATACAGGTGGTATAGCTATGCATTTGATTATCACATCATCTAAAGCGATCAGTTAATAGTACTTTAAATATGATATTCCTATTTAAAAAAGGGGATACATTTGTGCTGCAAATAGTGAAATCCGTGTGTATATTGTCCTCTTTCCAATTCATGCCTTTTTTAAATTTTGAAGTGTACATGATGAAGTATAGTTGGTACAATAGAATACATATATTGATGCATATCAACATAATTTAAAAGGAGATGTCATCTTTAAATGGTTAGACATTCAACCCTAAACCAAATGCATGTAAAAAGACAGAGACTGTAATATTCAAGTGATTACTCTTTAACAGCTGTGTCTCAACATCAGTCCAGTTTTGCTGAAGTGTTAGTCCACTATTTACAACATGTGTCCTATAGTTTACCAAGCTGTGTAATGAACTTCATCAGAAACCAGACCCTGTGGGCTGTCAAGCTTGTTTACATTTCCTAAAGGTAGATTTAAGTGCAGACACACACATCTTGTCAAATCCTAACCCTTCATGTCATTGTGTAACTACACAGGCAGTCTCCTGCTGCTCTCTGAAGCAGCACTGTACAAGCTCTCCCATAATCTAAGCACTCACTCATATAATCTGGGTAAAACTACACACAACTACTGGGGAAGCAGATTAAAAAAAGTAGTTATCGCTTAAAGCATGTTATCGGTATTATACAGATTATAACAACTGGAAATCCCTTCTCCATTGGCCAGAGAGCAGCAATGTTTTAGGGGTTAAAGATGCTTAGAAGCTTAGACTGTTAAAGTAGCTTAGAACGGTTCTATGATTAGCTAGCGTTCTTTAAATGACTCACAAGTTTAAGCTTTGTGAATATACTTGATTTTAATCAATACTAATATTACTTATACAACATAGATAGACAGATAGATAGATAGATATAATGAAAAACATGCACAGCTGATGCATTATTATTGCACTATTGCACTACGACTAAGTCATATAAATAGTTGTCATCCTAACTTGCATCTTATTTCATATTGTACTTTAGTAATTTAATTTGCACTTACTGTAAACTATACTGTATTTAAATATTGACCTTGCATTGTAACCCTGTGCTGCCCTGTAACACCTGTAAGTCGCCTTGGATAAAGGAATCTCCCAAATAAATAAATCAATAAACAAATAATAAAGATACATAGGATCAGGGTGCAGGACCCAATAACATTTTTACAATAGCACAATAACATAAGATTAAAGGCACACATACATTAAAACATTATTTTTCAAATTACCTCTCAGAGAGATCCTCAGGAGAAGCTGCTGGTAGACGCATGCAGTGCTGTGTGGACAGTACTTCTGAGTCTGAAGAAATGTGCTGAGCTTTATATGCTTCCTTTGGGGGGTGGGGGGGGGGGACTGCCTCTGAAATATCCAGGGGGATGTAGGAGCTTAATGAATAATCCATTGAAAACAAGATCTATTACCAAGTCAGTGGCTCTGTTTACAAGATTTTTCAGACCCAGAAGGGAATGTTTAATGTTCAAAATCCTGCCCTGCAGAGCACAATGCAACAGCAGCAAGAAAGATTACAGGCTTACACTAGATTACACAAGCCTTGCATCACGGAGCCCCTGACCACTGATAAATCAGTCTAGTGTAATGTCTATGCCATGCATGTACAGGCACAATATAGGATAGACTCTTTTTTAGTCATTATGTTGAATGTTTAAACACTTTGTATGAATAATAAAGGATACATTTTTTGACACTTTTTAGTTCTGTGACATCATTGTGAATAGAAGGCTGTGTGGTCCAGTGGTTAAAGAAAAGGGCATGTAAGCAGGAGGTCTCAGGTTCAAATCCCAGCTCAGCTACTGACTCATGGTGTGACCCTGAGCAAGTCACTTTACCCTCTTGTGCTCTGTCTTTGGGTGAGATGTTGTAAATGACTCTGAAGCTGATGCACAGTTCAAACACCCTCGTCTCTGTAAGCTGCCTTAGATAAATAAATAAATAAACAAAGTGGTTTCAGAGTTAGACATTGATTCTCATGCAAAGGCATCACAGCTGTAACAGTTACAGGTAGTATGCTCTTGAAAGTTAACATGGACAAGTAAACAAGGAATACAAACAGAAAGCACCAACATACTGAGGATAGAACTTCACTGACACTTTCATTCATTCTTAAATTAAACACATTTTAACTGAGATCAAACTATATGTCAAGGAATCAACCAGCCTCCACTGAGGACCTATTCCACTGGCTACAGCAGAGACAGACTTACTGTAAGTGGCCATTCTGGGACGATCCAGGGTGATTGTCAGACACAGAGCACAGAGGTGTTTTGTGAGACAGTATGATGTATTAAGGGAGGTCAGTGGGTTTGTTTCACACCACACTACTACAGACTGAATTGATCTCCTTCCCTATTGTAATGAACCTTTACAAATTAGTGACTGTACCTTTGCTAGGTCTTTAGTTCTCTCAGCTGACTGAATAATAAAACATACCTGCCGGGCCCTAGGCGGTGATGATGAAGTGCGGAGTCCAGAACATCAAATGAATGAGACAGTAGCAACCGTATCTTAAAGTTAGTATATAGACGCATCATGTAATCATATACACCTACATACACTAACGTTAAGATACGGTAAATAATATTTATGATATTAAAATGTTAATAAATACTTGTTTCAGTTTGTTAGACTTTATTATTTTATATAATTCACAACTTCAAAGCACTCAGAATTCTAGTCTACTTCAAACATAGCACATATTTTTTTCTAAAATGGCCGTGCCGCAATAGGCTTATTGAAAAATACTGTAATGCTCGACTATAAGTGGGTTTTGACAGGTCAGGTAAATACATAATAACAAAAACAAAAACATATAACCACTGGGCATTATCAAACCCTTTTTTCATTTTGCGTTCTAAATTACGTAAGAACATTAATTAGAAATAACTTCACTCTCATTTGACAGTTTGGCTTGGAAAATCTGCATTCACCAGAAGCAGCCATCCCTGGAATGGTGTATCGGCTAATCTGTTTTCATGCATGTACTGCAGCATTTTCATAGGACTCATACTTGCGAGGTGCTGACAGAGGAGCTGCAGCTACAGCGTCAGTGGTGCAAATCGTTTTGAAAATTGGTGCTAAACTGTTTTGAAAGTTTACCACCAGAGAGCCTGCTGGTGCTAAATCAGCCCCATCCCTCTCCTCTTCAATGAGCGTTTAATGTTTTGTGTTACAGTAAATATTTTTAACACAATGTACCCCAAAGGAAATTCAGACATATCTCTCATCCATAGCAGCCTGTAATATTATTTTTTTTTTTTCTTAGAAGAAAAATAATTTGTATTAAGAAACTGTAGATGTAGTTTAATTTTCATTATTATTATATTATTCCATTCAGAAATAGAGTATTTTACTGGGTAAAATATATATATATATATATATAATTAACAAAATGATTAAATGAAACAGTAACTTGTGAATGTAGCTACATTGTTAGATTAGATTTACATTAGCTGCAATAACTGATTTGGTTTTAGCATTTTTTAATCAATAAAATCTGTTTATAAACCTTTGTGATAAATGAAGAGGCTTGTGAACACAAAACATTATTTTACAATGTATTGTTACCTGTTAAGTCTACTATCTAAACACGTCTACTGGCGCCAGAATTTAATGTTGCTGGTGCTATATGAGGTACCCCAATTGTGCGCACATAACGAACACATTAAATCTCACGGCTGCTCTAAAGGATGGGGTCCCCAGGCGGCCGCCTCGCTTGCCTTGCCTTAAGGCCGGCCCTGCATACCTGATTTTGTGAAAAGCATGTTACAGAACAGAACTGTTGAACTAGGCTATGTATGGTCTGAAGTATTCGAATACTTAAATAAACATGCTCTTGTACCCGTTTAATCTATGTCTGGACTCTATAGAGCACTGGATAGCAATGTTTTTAATTATTAAGAATCTGAATACGTTACAGTTGGACTAATTAGAGTTTTTCTTAATATTTTAATAATTGTTTTGCGTATCTCAGGCAGAGTCATATCATAAATAATGGTGTTTAAAAGAGGGGGCAATTAGAAATTCCAGTGAGAGGATGGCACGAACAACAGAACAGGGGGTTGATTCTTAAGGCTGAATCAGCTCTGAATCGCGTCTATGAAGATACTAATATAAAAGGTACTGCATGAAATGAAATGTGGGAGACAGGTTTGTAGAGCTTTATTCCTATGAACCTTGGAGCTTTTTTTGCACTCTTTAAGTATGTTTAAAATACAACCAAAACCAAAAAATAAACATATTGAAAATAAAGCATATACATTATTAACAGTCGTGCCTGTGCAAGAAAGTCTGACTGCTGCCCAGGTGTGACAGTATAGCTTATCAATGATGTTTACACATAAAGGAAGCATCACAGCCAGTACCACTAAAATGATCATCAAACACACAGGGATGATCCAGGCAGCCAGCAATCAAATATATAATTTTGGAATTATCACAATGGTGTGGTATTGTAAAGACATGTACGCTGCTACATATCTGTCATGGGCCATAACTGATAAAACTGTCATTTATACCAAAGCATAGAGATTCATAAAATACATTTGAACAAAGCAAAATGCATACGAAATGACCTAGGTGTCAGAGAATATCCACCCAGAATGTAGGAAACAAACTAGCTGTTCCAAAGAGTGCATTCATAAATACATTACAGAGACAGGTGTACAGAGGCTCATGGAGGCTATTCTCTAGAATTATGAATAAAATAAAACATGAATTAACATTGATTATCAAAAGATAACCTATTTGAGAGACAACAAAAATAGACATATTGATTGTTACCCGTGTGCCGAAAACCTACAAGTATAAACAATTCAACATAGGATGCATTTTCCATGGCTATTCCAGCTCTTTAAACCTGTTTAAATAGACTGTCTGCTGAAACATGCCAGGCTGTTTTGTATAGACACTGAACGGACAAGAGTTTGTGCCCCAGTCTCCACCTGTAAATACACAGTACATATTTACTGTTACCCACGTCCACAAATCTTACACGTGTAAACAATTCAACGCAAGTTGTATTTTCCATTGTTATTCCAGGTTTTATATAATGGATTTCAATGAACACATAGGAACAAAAAAAGTAATGAATAAATTAGAAGGTTTACAATAGGGGATGTACCATTTTAAAGCCTCATTTCAAAATAAGAGCGAGGTACCAAGTTTGTGCCTCTGATCCAGAACAATTTGGAAACAATATGACACTTTTTTGTTTTAAGGTGTCATTATGGACTAAAAGGTTGTACTGCATAATTTCCACTGGAGCTAAAAACAGAGTGCGTTTCATCAGTCTACCAGTCTAAAAATAACAGTGATTTGTGTGGTACTAACTCAATCCTACTGAGTAAGGGGTATTGTAAACATCTAAACTACCTGCTGTAAGCTAAGGGATAGATGTACTAAGATGGGCCAGTCGCAGCGAAAAATATACCGCAATCTGCATTTTCATTGCAACAATTCACAAAGTATACATTTTGTGTGAGAGTCGTGCGGCATTTTTTCGAATAAATATTGAAAGGCAGTTTAATCCAATCAGATTCTATAGTGGGGCCCCCACCTTCACCCCCAAATAAAAAAAATGTGTTTCTATCAAAAAGCTCTTCCTAATCATAAAGTAGCCCCTCGATAAACCGGACATGTTTGTCCGACATAAGGAGGTGTCGGTTTAAAAAAATGGAATAAAATCGCACACACATACATTTATAGTGCTCAGTGTATTTTAAATGTATAAATCATTACACTGAAATAGTACTAATGTATTTTGGGTAAGCTACACTTTACATTATGTACAAATATAAATATATACAGTAGTCCTATACAGTATACAGTACAGCAGTAAAACCAAATGAATACCTGGCACACTTTCTTTTTACTTTAGCCTGTAGGCTACCGGTAACACAAAATAAATCATGCTGCTGCATTGTACACATTGGCGTACAATGCAAATAAAAGAGTTTTTTAAAACTTGGCTTACTTAGTAGCCTAGACAATTAACAGAAAATAGATTATGGTGCCACATTGGCAAGTTGCTTGTTAATATGAATTTCAAGGGACCAGCAACACATTTTACATTATACCACTAATTCATATTATCATGAGTAGCCTATAAGCCAAATGTATACTGTCAGTTTTTTTTATTTCAGTTAGTCAGTGGTGCAGTGTTAAATTGTGCACAATTACAAAGCACCTGCACATTAATAGAATAGGTGTGTTTCCTATTCCTGTAGAGATGCTCAGAATGAGCTGGAGGGGTTAGCAGCACATGTGTGCAGTCTATTGCTCCCACCACGTTGCTGAAACCAGAAATGTCATTTCAAGGCTTGTAAGTACATCCTGCTTTTAGGGAAAAATAGGTATTTGGGTGTTTGCCTCAAGAAAGCATTGAGCACAACTGACAACGCATGAGAAAAAGCAGATTGGGAAATGCCAGCAACAATTGCAACTGTTTAAAATGTGCTATCAAAAGTTCTTAACAAATTGATGCAATAATAAGTGTCGCAATTGCCAGCAGCTTTAGTACATCTCTTATATACCTACCGTGAAAAATATGCATTTTATTTTCCTTACAGTATTTTACATTAGTCTTCACCTCCCCTGTTGATTTAATACTTTTATCAAGTAGAAGCAGCGCTACAGTAGCTGTACACAGTGCGGCGTCAATGCCATGCATTTGGTTACTACGAGGTCAAACAAATACCGGCTTCATGATTGGTGATTTTCCTCATATTGTATAATGGCATTTCTACATACTACTAATGTACAGTGTGTATAAAGAGAAACACAAGCGCTTCAGTTTTGTCATTTCAGGTTTACGTTTCTTCCATGTTTAATATTTTGAGATTAGAGGCAGCAAAATGGGCTATGGGAATTACACGGTCATTTTAATTGATGTGTCAACATAAGCTTGAAAGGTTTACAAAACTCGAAAATGTTGCTGAATTTGTCATTTAAGGTTGTTTTTAAAAAATCTGTTTTGTCTGCTTGTTCCTTTTTTTGCAGCCAACACAGACCATTTTAAACGACTCTTGTTTCCAGCAGAAGTTTGTTACATTTTAAAGATGGTTTCAATAGGGAATCGAGTTACAATGTACATTTTTAAAGAGTTGACTCAGTAGCTAGCCTTGGTTTTTGGGTGATGTTCTTGATGAACAATCAATGATAACACATTTTAGGCAACTTACATATAGAATATAATATAAACAGAATTGCTATTATTTTATAAAACGGTGGTTTTGTCACACTGTTAATTTTTTTTAAATTTTTTTATTGTCATTGGTGAATTACTTTTAAAAATACCGCAAATTTTCCGGGCCCCTATATGACTGATGCCATAATGCTTTTTCCTATCAGCTGCTTTCTGACTTTTTCTTTGTGCCCAAATAAGACCAGTTTGAAATCGGTTTTATCTGTGGACCCTTTTTGGGCCGGCACTGCTTTTCTGCCGCTTCGTAAATCTCATTTTACAATCATAGACTTCATTTACAAATCAGCTCTTAAAATGCATGGCTAATGAGTGGCGAAGCGCATTGCAGGGCGGAGCGCATTTTGCTGGTGCTAACACGCCCTTAACTTGCCAAAAGTGTTGTGATACATACAGGGCAATTTTAAGGCTTGGCGCAAACACTTGATACATGTCACCCACAGTTTATTAATTTCATAGTGAAGGTGATAAACTGCACAGTTAACAAACAAAAATAATAAAGCCGGAGAAAACTATCTAGGTACAACAGGAATGACCATAGAACAGGTAAATGCAAATATTGGAAGTGGGAGTGGGTGGAGGGGATTATATAATGGGCATAACAATATTGCAATGGAACACAAGGAGTCTCATTGCCAGTGGGCAGGAATATAAGAAATATATTGAGAAAGAAGAATAAATGTATATTTTATATATATACAAGAAACATGGTTGATTCTAAAGCTTCATTTTAAAATTCCAGGATTTGTATTAATTAGAAAGCATAGAGATGGTGGGAAAGGAGGGGGGTGCTGTATTGGGATTAGAGAAAAGGTAAGGTAGAGATGAGATTAAAAGTTAATGTAGTAAAAGGTTGAAAAAGGAGAGGTGAAAATAATACATTTCTATAATCCATGTAAAAAATACTAAAGGAGATATATTACAATTAATGGAAGGAGAAAGCAAAAAATGGTGGTTTGTGGAGACTTTAATAGTCCCCATAAAATATGAGGAAGTAGTTTTACAGATGGTAACGGGAGGATGATAATAAAAATGGATGCGTGTTAATGTAAGAACAGGGGAAATGAGTATGTTGGATTTAATAAATGTGAGAGGAACATATTGGATGATAATGATATGGGTAGTGATCATTATCCAATTCTCATTACGATTAATAGAAAATTAATTAAAAACAAGATGGAAGGTACAGAGCTAATTGGGTGAAATTTGAGGAAGTATTGAAATAATATCAGAAGATACTGATGAATTTAACGAGAGCATAATAAAGGGACTAAATATGGCAGCAAAAATAATCTATTCTAATAAAGAAACAAATAGCAGTTCCATGGTGGAATAAGAAATGTGATGAAGTTATAAAACAAAGAAAAAAGCATTAAAGAAAGTAAAAAAAAATGAATAAGGAAACATTGATACAATATATAAAAGCTAACACAATGGCATAAAGAGAAATCAAAAGTAGAAAAAGGCAGTACTGGCAAGAATATTGTTAAAAAATAATGGCGGATAAGAAATTAAGAGATACTAGATCAATTTAAGAATATTGCAGGTAAAGGGAGGAAAAAGAAAGTTCTATTATGTCTCAAAAGCGGATTTATTGGGAATAAGATTTGAAAAAATTAATAGTAATAAAAATTATGCTTTCGAAATTTTGGTACAAATAGAGGAGTTTCATAAAGAAGAAGTAAATGTTAATTATAATACAATATTTTAAATAAACCCCATAAGGTAGTATAATAAGCCCAATGTTATTTAACGTAATGATAAATGATGTAGTAGAGGAAATAACTGGAAGTGGAAGTAAAATGTGTTTTTTTTTTTGCTGAAGGGTAATATGGATGAGAAGTAAAAATAATTAGGTGGTAAAAGATAAACTACAGGAGACTGGATAAATTAGAGTTATGGGCAAAAAAGTGGGGATTTAAAATGTTATTAGAGAAAACTGAAAGCATGCTTTTTTTCTAAACAAATCAAAGTAAAGAAATTAAATAGAAAATGTGGACAACATATAATAAAGAAGTGGGTGAGGCCAGTTTTTTTAGGGATTACTTAAAGGATGTGGCATAAACATATCAATTATAACTAGACTTGCTACTTTTCGATATTAATCGGTAAAGCTTGTTAAACATCGAATTCCCCAAAAATATGAGTTCGGCTGGAATACATTTATATAGGATAAACACCGGTAAAACCACTCGCTATTTTTAATTTTCTTACCAAAAATAATTATTTTGAAATTATTTGTGTAGTTTTTATCCTTACTGTACTGATTGAATCTGCTGACCCCAATTATTACTGGTACTGGACTTGAACCATACGCAGATAAAAGCATGTTAATTGAATACTCCAGTGTCTTCCTTATTTAATATTAGCATTCTTATAAAGTATGTACACAACAGCTGGCGATGAGGATTTTGTTCGAGCATGTGCAAGCTTAAAAAAAACTGAGAAAGAGACGTAGAGACAACCAAACTCCTGCAGGAATTTGGAGGCTCGCTCCATGAGCGCCTGAACTGAGCTTGAGGGAGGGGTCACATCAGCTTCAGAGGCAACCTCAGAGCTGGGACCAGCCTCCTGAGCCTTCTCCTCGACCTCTGGTCGACCAATCAACTCCCCATCCCAGGATGCCTCGATGGAGATCACGTCCTGTTCCTCCTCGCTCATTGCCTCGTCCTGTTCTGAGGGAACCGGATCGCCCGCCAGTGAAGGCGGGATCGGTTCTGGGACAGGTGCCAGAGGCAGAGCTGGGGCAGTAGCAGGGGCAATCGCCTGCTGCCTGACCAGGTACTCTATGACCTGCGCCATCTGGCTTTTCAGGTCCGAAATGTCCTTCGCCTGCCTCGAGTGCCTTGACCGCTTGCTGCTCCTCGAAGGAGAGCCTGAGTGGCTGTGATCGCGAGGGGCTGGAGACTGCGCCCAGGGTATGCTGTGCGAGGAGGAGGAGGGGGTAGAATCGGGCCCCCGAGGCCACAGACGTTCCTCTGAGTCGACCGTAGAGGTCTCGCCCATGAACTCTGCTAGCCTTCTTTCCCTGGAGTTGGCGCAGGTGGGGCAGAATATCCTGTCTTCTAAGGCAGAAGAGGTGTGCTGCCTACCCAAGCACAGCAATATGTGCTTGTCCTGTGGGGGAAGGTTCGCCCTGCAGGACGTGCAAGGGTGAAAGCCCGACATTACAAAGGTGTCAAAGGTGTTGAAGCACCGAGGCACTACAGCTCTGGAGCACTGGGAGGTGCTAATGCATTGATGCACTGGGGCACCAAGGTATAAATGCACCAAGGGGCTTGTATTTTGATTCTTGCACCCTTGCATGTATAGACGTTATCCTTCAGGCACCCTCTGCTGCAGCAAACCACAACTCAACTGCTGCTATTTTATTTGAAAAAATGTTTGAAGGTGATGCAAATAATATTTAAATGTGTATAAGTATATTGTGGCGCTCAACATATTTGTTCTTAGTACATACAACAAAATGTGCACTTTGAGAATTGTCGTAACGAAAATGCAAATTGCGGTATGTTTGCAGTGCGACTGGTCCATCTTAGTACATCTACCCCATAGTATTTTGTTTATTCTATTTTTTTAACCACAGACCTTAGAGTAAGTAGCAGGGTTCTGAAGCAACAGGTGGTCTCCCTCTGTTGGTGGAGGTGGGAGCAACAGGTGGTCTCCTTCTGTTGGTGGAGGTGGGCGCGTGGGGTAGTCTCCCTCTGGCGACAAAGGCGGGAGCAGCGGGTCATCTGCCCCTGGCGGTGGAGGCGGCCGCAGCAGGTATTCTCCCTCTATCACTGGGGACTGGTGTGGCTTTCCCTCGGTCGTTGAAGACTGGTGCGGCTCTTCTCTGGGCCCTGGCTTGGACGTGTCTATTGTCGTGGAGGAGGGATAGGCGTGGCCCTTCCCGATGGGACTGGAAATGGTGGGGCCCCTCCCATATCTGCAGCCAGGTAGTTGAATACCATGGCTGCAACGTCTAGGAAGGATGCTGGGTGGTTGTTGTTCCCAGGCTTCCCATTGCTCCCCATCTCTGGCCCACAGCAGGTCGATCACCCTTGAGAGGTCCTCCGTCATGCTCCCCTCAGGGTCCAGCAGCCAGTCCCACATCTTCCTCGACCCCCAGCGGCCCTCCTGTCGTGTAATTGGCAGGGGTGCGGGGCATTCCCACTGTGGCAACATTGGCACTGGAGACAACGGGGCTTCTCCCTGTGGCGCTGGACGCTCGGCTCCTCCCTCGTGGGCGCTGGAACCTCTGGCTCTCCCCTCGTGGGCGCTGGAGCTTGCACTGGCTTTTTTGCCTTCTTGCGAGGACGGCCACTCCTCCCTTCCTCTTTGGGGCCAGCAGTTGTTCCTTTTCCTCTTTTTAGCAGATGACACAGGTGTCCTGGTCCGTCTGTGCTGATGGTAAGGCATTGAGGTGGATCCACTTCTCTGTGGTCTCCACCTCACCCAGTGTGAAGGCTTTTATAAAGAGGAGGTCTTCCCAGGGGCATACGTCCGAGAGGTGCCCATGCTCCAGGCATGCAAGGCACCACAGAGCCCCTTCAGCTTTCAAATGCCGCTGATGTTCATGCCACCTCTCCATGTATTCATCCACCTTTTAAAAAAATGTCCCACTTCTTTTTTTTTAATTTAGTAATCGGCAATTGTTTTACCCGTTTTTCTCCCAATTTAAAAAGTCCAATTGTATTTTTAGGCTCACCGCTACCACCCCTGCGCTGACTCGGGAGCGGCGAAGACAAACACACGCTGTCCTCCGAAGCGTGTGCCATCAGCCAACAACTTTTTTTCACTATGCAGGCCAGCCATGCAGCCAACCCAGAGCTACAGCGTCAGAGAACAAGGCAGCTCTGGGCAGCTTACAGGCAAGCCCACATGTGACCGGCCAGTCTACAGGGATCGCTGGTGCGCAGTGAACCGAGGACACCCTGGCCGACCTAAGCCAGGATGTCAGTTGTGCACCGCCCCCTGGGAACTCCCATCCACGGTCGGCAATGGAATAGCCTGGACTCGAATCGACTGACTGCAGTTCCCTTGAATTTGTGCTGAGAGCTGGCTTGCCGCTTTAATTTTGAGCTTCTTTCTTGCTCCTTTCTTTCACAGCCTGCCTCGCTTGTGTTGCAAGCGACTGCCTGTGCAGTATTTGATTAAGTGTGCAAATATCGCAATTTACCGGTGTATCGGTATTACCATGCACCCCTAACAGATACATCAGGAAGCAATATTTATCAACATATAAAAGATTTAGGTTGTTAACTGTGCAATTTTTTAAATAAAAAGTGCAATTGTAAAGCAGCTGCTTCTATCAAAATTACATCTTGTGGAAGTAATGATTATTAATTTAGCTGCATCAAGAACCAAAAAGTAATGTTTTAACCAAGTCACTAAATAAAAATATATAAAATATATAGGAAGACCGTATACACATATATACATTTCACATAGGCTCCGACTCTGTGGGGGATAGATCAGCCCAAACGTGATGAAACAGTGAGTCCAAGACCGCACCGACATCACCACGATGGGCATTACAGCGCCGACCATTACAGCAACTGCCCATAACAGCGCCACAACATCACCGCGCCGAGCTACATTCAATTCCCAGAAGACTCTGCGTTGTTCACAAACATGTCACTTACCAGGAACTCCCCCTGCCCTGCCCGCAGGTTTTAATATGACCTAGCAGTGTCAGTAAGACTCGTATTTCAGAATTGCAAAGCAGTTAACTTAAAAATCTTTCTACCCTGCACCTTGAAAGACTTTGGATGTGCGTATGTTTTCTCTTTGTTTACTACCAGCACACCATCCCATTTCTCAGAGCGTCCATTTCTCAAGGAAGAAATAAACAGTGGTTGTTGTTTCCGCTATTTTGGCCCCAAAACTGCCTTTGTGTTTCTTTTGTCCGCCGCTGCCACAATATGTATAAACGTTTGTTTTCCCGTTTGGCAGGGCACCTAAAGTTGCCGGAGAATAGATTTATACTGTGTGTGTGTGCGTATACAGTGGTTGTCCACAAACCCTAATTTACAAACCCTAATTTATGGAAGTGTAACACCCTAAAATTAATGTTGAATACATGTATATAGTACATTCCTATAAACACCCCTATTTATTTATGGTAAATATATGTAAATGGTACAGTCCTAAAATCCCCTTATTCCTCTGTTTTCTAATATAAAAAAAATAAAAAAAGTTCCAAAACAAAAAACCGTCAGTTCCGCTTGTTACAGTTAAGTACTGCTTTGTCTGTGTTGGGCTCTTGTAGCCCTGAATAAATATCTTTTCAAAGAAACAAGAAATCACCATTTAATGTGTGTAACAGAAACATACATTGGGATACTTTTGATAAACAGCTGTGGATATTAGCGGATGTAAATATCTCTGTGATGTATTTGTAAGGGTCTTATAATAGATCCTTTTATTAGAAATAGTGTACAGACCCTGATTAGCAGTAGTAATAGAAAAAAAAAAGTATAATACCGGTAAAAATAATAATAATAATAATAATAATAATAATAATAATAATAATAATAATAATAATAATAAAAATAAAAACTACATGCCAAGGAAGTACATAAAGGGCAATTAATTATCTGACGACATTTTAATTTCAAACAACAAAAGCGAGCTCGCTCTGGATAAAAGCGTCATGCTAGAAAGAAAATAGTGGGTTCATTAGGGATACGACAGGGCAGAGAAGCAAGGACAACAACATAAAGTTAAACCCTTTATTTAAAAAACAAATCTGTACAAAATATACATTTAAAAAAAAAAATCCAAACACGTCCTGTCCTTGTATCGGTCCACAATCCAGGATGTCCTGTGGAGGAGTAAGTGGCTTACCTTCAGGCGACCGTAGCCCCGGCTAGCATATATATATATATATATACACACACAGTCATCTCCAAAATTTTTGGCACCCTTGATAAAGATGAGCAAAAAAGGCTGTATAAAATAAACAACACAGGTAATGAGCTATATTTTATGCTCAAATATATGGGAAAACAATATTCTTTTATTCTAATACAATTGCTCAGAGAAAAAGTTTTTTCTGTATGTCAGAACAGTAGGTTTCAATTTAGTTTTTACATATTATTATTCAATTGTCATTAAACATGGTTTGGCAAGCAAAGGACCAAAAGACAGTGCTATATTAAAAGATGTAAACCCTTTGTTAGCACCCCTTTTCATTCTCTATTGAGACAATACAAGGAGTAGGACAGACATTATTTAGGAAGGCTTCAGTTGATTATTGGTGGAGGAAACAAATATTGAAATAAATGTGATCTTTTAGTTTATAAAAATGTGTATCTCCAAAATCCATAAAATACCCAGAATGATGTAAAAGCTACCTACTAATCAGCATGAGCAGCAGAAAGGCTTGTCTGTTTTTTTTTCTTTCTTTGACCTCTCATCTCTCAGAGGGGCTGTCTGTGTCATTTCTGGTGTGTGTGTGTGTCTCCGTCATCTGGTTCCATGCATCATGGTTTCACTATATATTTTGGGCTTTAATATCACAGTTTCTTGACTTTAAAGATGTAGTGCTCATATGTGTTTCTAGTAAAATGTTATCAGGTTCGTACAAATGAGATGCATTAAAAAATAAATACATAAAACAGTGCAACAGAGCCACAGGACAGCCTGGATCATTAAACAGTGCAACAGAGCCACAGGACAGCCTGGGTCATCAGGAATTCTGGGTCTCAAAGTATTTGTAAATGATGAAAAATCTTCACAGTGCTTCAGGTTATTTTGGTCTGATTTCTTACTGTTTAAACAGAATAAATAAATAAAATAATATACATGGTTTCTGTGACATCATAAATTATGAGAAATTTATAAACTGTCACAGAAACCCGAAATGGAATTGTTTTCCTGTAACTCACTGAAGAGGCCCAAATATTATTTTTTATAATACATGGATACCCTTGTAATGCTAATGTTAAAGAAGACAAGGTTCAGCAGTACAGTTGCCTTTACCTTGTTTTAATTTCCCGTTCCTCTCCATTTTCTCTGAGATACGAATGTACCAGCTTTACATCTCTCATCTCTCAGAGCGGCTGCCTGTGACAGTTCTGGTGTGTGTGTGTGTGTGTCTGTCTCCCTCTTCTGGTTTCATGGCTCATCGTTTCAATATATATTTTTGGCTTTAATGTCACAGTTTCTTGACATTATAGATGTCATGCTCATATGTGTTTCTAGTAAAATGTTATCAGGTTCATACAAATGGTATCCGGTTCATAACTGCCTTTGGGGAAAGTAAACAAACTGGAATATCAACATGGTTTGCTATGACTACAGAAGGCAGTGGTAAATGGACATCAATGCATTTTAGTGTTAAAATCGAATGCTATCGTGGCAGTCTGCAATTTCAGTTTTCTACTGTCACAGATAGTATATCCCTTTAATACATAGTTATGGTGTAGTGGGGCCAAACTGCTTTGCCAAACCAGATATTATTGTATGCTATGCAGTAGATAAACAAACAGGCAGTTATTTATACTGTATGCTTAATATATCGATATAGTCCAGCGTGAACTATCCTGCCATTAAATGGGTTACATTGTATTTATTTTCATTATTATTATTATTATTATTATTATTATTATTATTATTATTATTATTATTATTATTATTTATTTCTTAGCAGACACACTTATCCAGGGTGACTTACAATTCTTCCTGTCTTCCTGTCTGTATGTCAATACAGTATCTCTCAATTTTCTGAGGCATCTGTCTGTCTGTCAATTTTAAATGCATATCATTTATTTAGATCATGGTAATCTAAATGTAATCTAAATGTTACTGATAGTCATCATTTTGTATTTTATTATTATTTATTTATTAGCAGACGCCCTTATCCAGGGCGACTTACAATTTTTACAAGATATCACATTATTATTATTTTTTTTTTAACATTACTTTTACATACAATTCCCCATTTATACAGTTGGGTTTTTACTGGAGCAATCTAGGTAAAGCACCTTGCTCCTTGCTTCAGCAGCAGTGTCCCCCGCCTGGGACTGAACCCACGACCCTCCAGTCAAGAGTCCAGAGCCCTAACCACTGCTCCACAAAATCACTGCCTCTTGTCTGTTTCAAAGAGCTTTTCTGGGGTCGCTATGGAAGTTCCTTTCACTCTCTCGACTGTTCAAATACCCTGTTACAGCTTTAGGGCAGAGGTAAATAAGGGGCAGGACAGACATTATTTAGGAAGGCTTCACTTAATTGCTGACGGAGGAAACATATAACAAATATTAAAATAAATGTGATGTTTTAGTTTATAAAAATGTTGTATCTCCAAAATACTTAAGATACCAAGTATGAATCAAAAGCTACCTACTTGTTACTAATCAGCATGGGCACCAGAAAGGCTTGTCTGTTTTTTTTTTCTCTTTCATCTGTCATCTCTCAGAGGGGCTGCCTGTTTTGATGCATTTCAAAGATAGAAAGGCAAAGTCAGCTAAAAATGTGTAAAAAAAAAAAAATCATAAAATCACTCGGGTGAAACAATGTCTTGTAGTTTGCCCAAACATCAATATTTTTCAACAAAACTTTCAGGAAGTTTTCTAAGGTCCGTCAGGTCATAGAATAACATGATTTTATACATGTATCTCTTTGAAAACAAAACACGAAGGGAAATACAGAATAAATAAAATAAAAAACAACTAAATATAATGTTGAAAAAGTTTTTTATGGTTTCTGAAGTACTTTATAATGTTCCCCAGAGTGTTCTGAAAAACTGACACCAATTCCAAGATGCTAATATAAAAAATTATAAATAAATTGTGAATTCTTATAGGAAGAGTCAAATACAGCCAAAAAAACACATGGCAGCCCTGCCATATGCAACAAAAAATTTATTTCCAAATTATACAAATGTTATTTAGAAACCCAACAAAACACATTATGTACCTGTGCAGGGCCGCTGGCCTGCCACAATAACATAAACCACTTTTTTATTGCTCATTATTTTTTTATTTAATATTGGAAGGAACAATATGAATGTACAATAATTTCAAATATACCCATCCCAACCGATCCCTTTTATATATTTTATATTGTACTCTGATATAGCCTTAGTTATGATGTGATTTTACATACTGATAACTTGTTAGAACATAATACCATTATTGATTATTTATTTCACAATCATTTATCAAATTAAAACCATGTCTTAAAAGGAGATAAGCAGTCACGAAAGCCAATTCATTTTGTATTAGTCAATTGATTTTTCTCATCATTTACTGAATTGTCTGTGTTTGCCGTCTGGTGCTTCCTCTTCGCTGAATTGGCCCGGGCAGGCTTTGGGTGGTGAATGGTCGGGCCCCCTCAGAGGCACAGTCGCACTCCCCCTCCTCGAGCACAGCCTCGACTCATTCTGCATGAGCCAAGGTGAGCTCTAGGGAGGTTGGGGCAGCGAGCCGGACCTACTGAGTCAGGGCAGTCAGGGTTAGTCCACGGACAAAGGCCTTCATGGCCAGATCCTCTTGCGTGGCTTGCGGGAAATTGGGGTACCCTCTTCGGGCCAGGTACCTGACATCAGCCGCCAGTATTCCAAGTTTCTCTCCTGGGCCTCGGATTCAGTTAGCCAGGCGTAGGCGCAGGCCGACTGCATGCTCCACTCCCCTGAAGCGACACTCTAGGGCTGTGGCTAACACCTCATACTGGACCATCTCTCCTGGGCCCAGGTCCAGCAGAACCTGCAGCGCTTTCCCCTCCAATGCAGCTGCCAGCTGTCCAGCCTTCTCGGTAGGCCCCCAGCCATTAGTGAGTGCTACCATTCTGAACTTGGCGTGGTAAGCCTCCCACAGGGATTTTCCATCATAGCGGCCTGCCTTCACTGTCTGCCTGCTCGCTCTTGACATTATGTTACTCCCACTCTGCTCTCCCTCTCTCCCGCGATCGGTGCGGGGGCATGTCGGGGCTTAACTCTACGCTCTCCCACCAAACACACACTTAGCTCGGCTATCAGTGTTGCACTGGCAAAATCAGCATTTTTTATACGGTGCAGAACTAATTTATTTTAACATATTGTTTAGAGACTTTGGAATACCTGCACGGTGGATAGTAGTATCTACAAGTATCGACAATAACAATCCAAAGCACATTTGCACCATTGTTAAAGATTTTCTAACAAGTCTGGCATAAACTATTTTGGCCCTTGTAAAAATAAATAAATAAATAATAACACAAAACGGCTTAACCTAAAAAAGAACAGTCGTACAGGTACCACAGTAGCAGGCGCAGTTTACACTGCCTCAGAGTTTCTGATCACATCGTAAATTCCAGATTTCATGAATTGTCTGTGTTTCGGTTTGTTGTGGTTGAAAGATGCTGTCTGACTCTAGGCCTGGTAACTCCTCACCTTCATGCAGATGATACAATGTTGTACTCTGCAGGTTCTTGTATATCTTTGGTCATCAAGGAGCTGAACAGAGCTTTGTTGGCATTCTGCAGTTCACTCAAGCTTATTTAATATAACAACTTAAAGCAAGCGGCACTGGAACATGTAACAGAGTACAAATACCCGGGCATGTGGCTGGAAACTGCTTTTACTTTCAAGAACACATATTACTTCTGTTAAACAAAAAATCAAGGCTAAATTGGGTTTCTTGTATTATAATACAATTAATTTTACTCATTAGATTTGTAACCTGAGTGCCCTACCAAACCCATCATTGTGATTTGTATGAACTGCTACATTGGCATTCTTTGACTACTTGACATCTTAAACCCTGTTAAATGTTTGTTTAGATTACAATAACTGGCAAGGTGCCAGCCTATCTCTGGAATGTACTTACCTTTTCTACTTCAAACTATCAGCACTTTTGGTTTTTACTTTTGGTAGCACTTGTTTGAATTTTCAGCAGCAGAGAATTGGAATGTTTTACAGAGGGATTTGAAATGGACCAACCTTTTTAGTCAAACTGATCCTTGCAATTGTTAAATCTCCATTGAAAGGTCTGGATTGTATTGTTTTATTTTACTTACTTTAGTGTTGTTGTGATTTATTATTATTATTATTAGTTTATTTAGCAGACGCCTTTATCCAAGGCGACTTACAGAGACTAGGGTTTGTGAACTACGCATCAGCTGCAGAGTCACTTACAACTACGTCTCACCCGAAAGACGGAGCACAAGGAGGTTAAGTGACTTGCTCAGGGTCACACAATGAGTCAGTGGCTGAGGTGGGATTTGAACCGGGGACCTCCTGGTTACAAGCCTGTTTCTTGAACCTTCTTGACCAGGTCACCATGGTAAATAACAAATTGTTCTGTACTGTTTTTTTTTTTACCTGTTTAAATAAAGGAATTACATTGAAAGGATTAGAGGCTATTTACTGAGGAATGGTCTTGTATACCCTCAGAAATATTTCAAAAGCATGCAGACTCAATGCAGTTGCTCTACAACCAGTTGACAATATGCTTTTTTGTTCATGAAAAAACACACATATTTTGTAGAAATAAAGATTTAATGAACAAAATTGATTTTTATTTACACTGGCCCCTTGAATAAAGAAGGTATGTTCCTAGGAAAGCAACTTAAAATATACAGTAATTTTTTTTATTTCTCTCATTCTGTGATAGCAGTTGGAAATCACCGTGGCACATAGTGAATGTTACATACACTGCACATCTGTTTCTATCTATTTTCTGTCTCAGCTGTGACTTTATTCAAACACAACATGTTTCAGAATACAGTCTGAACTGTTGCCATATACGTTACAGTTTTCTGATAGGGTACCATATTTTGTAATTATAACATACCTGTCATCATTATGCACTGAAAGTGAATAAAAAGGCATTTCAATCTATTTGCCTATTTGTTATTATAACCTGTAACTTCCAGTTGCATACTGGATTGGATTGTAGGCTGCAGATGGAACGAAGCAGCAGCCCCAGTTTGATATGAGAATTAAATTAACTGAGACTTGATTTCTGGGTCAATTTAAATTGAGCTCAAGGCCCAGCTTCCTTACATGGGTCCTAAATCAAGAATCATGCATAGTTAAAATAAAACAAATGTACTAAATATTAACAAACCACCCCTAGGTTTTGACAGTGTGTGGAATGTTACATAGTGCTCTAATTTGCTTTCTTTGGAGCATATTTCTAACCCTTTTGCGTACCTCTGGCAGGGTAAGACCATACATGAGTGGGTTCAAAAGCGGAGGAATTATTAGAAACTCTAATGACAAGGTGGTAACAACAATTTGGGGTAAAGCCGTAGAGTCTAAACGGCTAAGAACTATTTCACAAAGCATGGTGATAGAATAGTTGATCAGTGTAATTAAATGTGGGAGACATGTTTGGAGAGCTTTCCTTCTGAATTCCTTGGAGCTTTTCTGACAAACAATAATAATTTGTACATAGGAAAACAATATAAAAAACAGAGGTGGAAAAATTGCACAAATAGTAATTAGAAAACCAACAATATTGTTAAGAGTAGTTGGTACACAAGATAGTTTAACAACTGACCAGTTCAAACAATACAGTCTTTCAATGTGGTTTCCACACAAAGGCAGTCTTGAAGAAAACAAAAGACCAAGGGCCATGCTACAGAATGGAAATAGCCAGGCACCAGTCAGCAATTTACAAACAGCTCTATCTGTCATGATATTTGTATAGTGTAAAGGTTTACAAATGGCCACATATCTGTCACATGCCATCACTGTTAAAATGGTAAATTCAGCAACTGCATAACCATAGATAACAAATATTTGAATGAAACATCCAGCACGGGGAATCACTTGGGTCTCTGATAGAAGATCAGCCAGAAGTTTAGGATAGAAACCAGCAGTTCCATAAAGGGCGTTAACAGATAAACTACAGAGAAAGATATACATAGGCTCATGAAGGCTTCTTTCCAGAAATATTACTAACACAAGAAATACGTTTACAAAGATTATCAAGAGGTACCCAATAAGAGCAAAGACAAAATATACATATTTTGTATTTGCCATGTCCCCAAATCCAGTGAGTGTGAAAGTTTCAGTGTAAGACATGTTTTCCATTTCCGTTTCATGTGTTCAGAATGTCCCAGCCAAGGAGTCCTATTGATTAAAATACAGGTATGTATTCCAGGCAGACAACCCTTTAAAACATTTTAAAAATCTGATCTCATAACTCTTTGTTAAAACATTTATTTCAGCCACTAACCAACTTTTGAAAACACTTTTGCAAGAAAAGGTATTACTTAATTGTAACGGGAGTTCTACACACTGATAGTTGTTTTATTTAAAAAAAACAACAACTTTGTATTATACAGTTTGTTTATACAGTTATTTTTTTTAAATTAATGGACAGTAAACTATTTTTAATGACTACTAGAGTTACAAATCATAAAAACATGCTATGACATGAACAGCTTTATAATTTGAATGAAACATCTACAGATTTTAATGTAACATTTTTCACATACCAGTACAGTCAAATTAGTTGTCAGAATGACCTTCTAGACAGCATGCCAGTGGTTTTCAACCCTGGGCCTCCCGTAACCAACAGTCTGGATTTTTGTTTCAACCAGGAACTACATTTTGTTTTAAACTGGCATTGTTTTCCAGTGCGCAGCAGCCTCTGCAGTGTTGAACAGTGTTTAGATACAGTGATTTCCCTAATGCTGCTTGGGGTGTGTTTTTTTATGTTTATGGCCTATAAATGCATTTACATGTTTTGCAACATTGACATATACTGTACATGAAAAGGTTAAATATAAAAATCTTGCAAGTAAGTTACCGTAACATACAACCACAATAACACTTCTGTCTGTGGTTATATTTTATTGTTTGTGGTCTTTGTAACCACCTGCTTAATGTTTGAAATAAGAAAAAATGTTAAATATAATTTACCTGTCTTCCAACAGCCTTAGTCAGAGCACCCTGCAGCAGGTAATACAGATGCAGTGTGTTGTCAGATAGAGCATTGTGCGGCTTTATATCCTTCACTCTGGGAGGGGCTGTGTTCAGTTTCTATGTTTAAAATATCCAGGAGTCAACAGGGATCGAAGCAGTTTGTGTCGAAAGGCCCTGAACACTCAGCTGACTGGCTGGGGATCTCATTAGCTAATATTGTACCTTTATACATGTTTCCAGTAAGTTTCACATTCAGTCATTGGGCCCTTTTTACGTGAGCAAATTAAAGTCAGTGTTAAAGTTACAGAACACCCTGTGATATTTACAAGATATGCCTTACTTTACCTCTTTTGTATCCCATGCTGTCTGTATACATTATTTCATCCCAATCCCACTTGTTTTTATATTTATTCGTTTATCTTGGGCCCTATTCACAAAACTTTCAGGACTGTTTAAAGGAATGTTTTTCTAAATATTTGATTTGAAGAATGTTTACAAACATTCTCATAGGTTACATTTCTCAAGTTTTCCTCAGGATCAGATAACACTTTACATTAAGTGCATCTAATGACTGTGTATTTACATAGTAGTTACTTCATAAATATATGTGTACTATTACATAATATCAATGTTATTATACACAGTTACTGTGTACTTAATGTGTAAATATTTTGCACGATATAACCCTGTGACACGATGGCTCGTGTGGTGATGTCAGACCAGGAAATAGACAGACAGTTTTGGTGAGTGAATTGCGCTGTTGTGTCCGGTGCTTCCTCTTCGCTAAATTGGCCTGGGCAGGCTTTGGGTTGTGTGTGGTTGGGCCCCCTCAGAGGCACAGTCGCAACCCCCCTCCTCGAGCACAGCCTCGACTCATTCTGCATGAGCCACGGTGAGCTCTAGGGAGGTTGGGGCAGTGAGCCGGACCTGCCTCACTTAGCTCGGCTATCAGTGTGGCACTGGCAAAATCAGCATTTTTTATATGGTGCAGAACTAATTTATTTTAACATATTGTTTAGGGACTTTGGAATACCTGCACGGTGGATAGTAGTATCTACACGTATCGACAATAACAATCCAAAGCAAATTTGCACCATTGTTAAAGATTTTCTAACAAGTCTGGCATAAACTATTTTGGCCCTTGTAAAAATAAATTAATAAATAATAACACAAAATGGCTTAACCTAAAAAAGAACAGTCGTACAGGTACCACAGTAGCAGGCGCAGTTTACACTGCCTCAGAGTTTATGATCACATCGTAAATTCCAGATTTCCTAAATCCATTGATGGAAGTGTCCGGTCTGCTTTTAATTTTTTAAGAAAATTGGCTTAATCACTCGCTGCCATTCTCATTTTGACATCCGACACATTATTTCCCTTGTCCAGCGCATGCTTCTTTAACCTGTTCTGTATACCACCAGTCTGTCAGAGGGCGGGATCGCACACTGTATGCCACACTCTGATTGGTGGAAGTATTATTGGTGATCCAATCCAAACCGTCAATAAAACCAAAATGTCCCATTATATGGCATGTCAAAAAAAAAAATATTAAAGGAATGATGGTTGGTGTTTCTTATGCGTTTCACTTAACACCGGACATTAGGGCGTCCGGGTTTGTTAATTCCTGCCACCCGGAGAAGATGCCAATTCCCGGACAGGTGGCAACCATATTTATAATGTTCCCCAGAGTATTCTCAAAAAAGGACACCAATTCCAAGATACTAATGTAAAAAAAAATAAATAAATAAATAAATAAATTGTGAATTCTTGTAGGAAAAGTCAAATACGGCCAAAAAATGCCAGGCAGCCCTGCCATATCCAACAAAAATTTTATTTCCAAATTATACAAATGTTATTTACAAACCCAACAAAACACATGATGTACCTGTGCAGGGCCACAGGCCTGCAACAATAACATAAACCACTTTTTATTTCTTATTATTTTTTATTTACTATTGGAAGGAACAATAAAACATTTTTTTTAAATAACTAAATGAAAAAGGTCAGTCATGTCCTCACCATTTTTTGCTTTAATTTACTGAATGTACAATCATTTCAATTATACCCATCCCAACTGATCCCTTTTATATATTTTATATTGTACTCTGATACATAAACAACATTTAAGAAGTAGCCTTAGTTATGATGTCATTTTACATACTGATACCTTGTTAGAACATAATACCATTATTGATTATTTATTTCACAATCATTTATCAAATTAAAAACATCTCTTAAAAGCAGATAAGCAGTCACAAAAGCCAATTCATTTTGTATTAGTCAATTGATTTTCGTCATCATTTACTGAATTGTCTGTGTTTCGGTTTGTTGTTGTTGAAAGATGCTGTCTGACTCTAGGCCTGGTAGCTCCTCACCTTCATGCACATGATACAATGTTGTACTCTGTAGGTTCTTGTATATCTTTGGTCATCAAGGAGCTGAACAGAGCTTTGTTGCCATGAGATTTGTAACCTACATTGGCATTCTTTGACTACTTGACATTGGCATTCTTTGACTACTTGACATCTTAAACCCTGTTAAATGTTGGTTTATATTACAATAACTGGCACTGCCAGCCTATCTCTGGAATGTACTTACCTTTTCTACTTTAAACTATCAGCACTTTTTGTTTTTACTTTTGGTAGCACTTGTTTGAATTTTCAGCAGCAGATATTTGGAATGTTTTACAGGGGGATTTGAAATGGACCAATCTGGTTTCTGTTAACCTTTTTAAACTGATCCTTGCAATTGTTAAATCTGCATCGAAAGGCCTGGATTGTATTGTTTTATTTTTCTTATTTTAGTGTTGTTGTGATTTAATGTATGTATTGTTTTATTCGGTTACATCAGTATTGTTTTTAATTATTTTGCATGATGGATGTTAATTATATGTTGTCTTTGCTAAAGTTTGAGCCTTCTTGGCCAGGTCACCATGGTAAATAACAAATTGTTCTCTACTGTTTTTTTTTTTTTTACCTGGTTAAATAAAGGAATTACATTGAAAGGAATTAGAGGATATTTATTAAGGAATGGACTTGTATACCCTCAGAAATATTTCAAAAGCATGCAGACTCAATGCAGTTGCTCTACAACCAGTTGACAAGTATGCTTTTTTGTTCATGAAAAAACACACATATTTTGTAGAAATAAAGTTTTAATGAACAAGATTGATTTTTATTTACACTGGCCCCTTGAATAAAGAAGGCTATGTTCCTCGGAAAACAACTTAAAATATACAGTAATTTTTTTATTTCTCTCATTCTGTGATAGCAGTTGGAAATCCCCGTGGCACATAGTGAATGTTACATACACTGCACATCTGTTTCTGTCTATTTTCTGTCTCACCTGTGACTTTATTCAAACACAACATGTTTCAGAATACAGTCTGAACTGTTGCCATATACGTTACAGTTTACTGATAGGGTACCATATTTTGTAATTATAACATACCTGTCATCATTATGCACTGAAAGTGAATAAAAGGCATTTCAATCTAATTGTCTATTTGTTATTATAACCTGTAACTTCCAGTTGCATATTGGATTGAATTGTAGACTGCAGATGGAATGAAGCAGCAGCCCCAGTTTGATATGAGAATTAAATTAACTGAGACTTGATTTCTGGGTCAATTTAAATTGAGCTCAAGGCCCAGCTTCCTTACATGGGTCCTAAATCAAGAATCATGCATAGTTAAAATAAAACAAATGTACTAAATATTAACAAACCACCCCTAGGTTTTGACAGTGTGTGGAATGTTACATAGTGCTCTAATTTGCTTTCTTTGGAGCATATTTCTAACCCTTTTGCGTACCTCTGGCAGGGTAAGACCATACATGAGTGGGTTCAAAAGCGGAGGAATTATTAGAAACTCTAATGACAAGGTGATAACAACAATTTGGGGTAAAGCCGTAGAGTCTAAACGGCTAAGAACTATTTCACAAAGCATGGTGATAGAATAGTTGATCAGTGTAATTAAATGTGGGAGACATGTTTGGAGAGCTTTCCTTCTGAATTCCTTGGAGCTTTTCTGACAAACAATAATAATTTGTACATAGGAAAACAATATAAAAAACAGAGGTGGAAAAATTGCACAAATAGTAATTATAAAACCAACAACATTATTAAGAGTAGTTGGTACACAAGATAGTTTAACAACTGACCAGTTCAAACAATACAGTCTTTCAATGTGGTTTCCACACAAAGGCAGTCTTGAAGAAAACAAAAGACCAAGGGCCATGCTACAGAATGGAAATAGCCAGGCACCAGTCAGCAATTTACAAACAGCTCTATCTGTCATGATATTTGTATAGTGTAAAGGTTTACAAATGGCCACATATCTGTCACATGCCATCACTGTTAAAATGGTAAATTCAGCAACTGCATAACCATAGATAACAAATATTTGAATGAAACATCCAGCACGGGGAATCACTTGGGTCTCTGATAGAAGATCAGCCAGAAGTTTAGGATAGAAACCAGCAGTTCCATAAAGGGCGTTAACAGATAAACTACAGAGAAAGATATACATTGGCTCATGAAGGCTTCTTTCCAGAAATATTACTAACACAAGAACTACGTTTACAAAGATTATCAAGAGGTACCCAATAAGAGCAAAGACAAAATATACATATTTTGTATTAGCCATGTCCCCAAATCCAGTGAGTGTGAAAGTTTCAGTGTAAGACATGTTTTCCATTTCCGTTTCATGTGTTCAGAATGTCCCAGCCAAGGAGTCCTATTGATTAAAATACAGGTGGAAATATTGAGTCAGAACTCCTTGGTATGTATTCCAGGCAGACAACCCTTAAAAACATTTTAAAAGTCTGATCTCATAACACTGTGTTAAAACATTTATTTCAGCCACTAAACACTTTTGCAATAAAAGGTATTACTTAATTGTAACAGGAGTTCTACACACTGATAGTTGTTTTATTTAAAAAAAAACAACAACTTTGTATTATACAGTTTGTTTATACAGTTATTTTTTTTAAATTAATGGACAGTAAACTATTTTTAATGACTACTAGAGTTACAAATCATAAAAACATGCTATGACATGAACAGCTTTATAATTTGAATGAAACATCTACAGATTTTAATGTAACATTTTTCACATACCAGTACAGTCAAATTAGTTGTCAGAATGACCTTCTAGACAGCATGCCAGTGGTTTTCAACCCTGGGCCTCCCGTAACCAACAGTCTGGATTTTTGTTTCAACCAGGAACTACATTTTGTTTTAAACTGGCATTGTTTTCCAGTGCACAGCAGCCTCTGCAGTGTTGAACAGTGTTTAGATACAGTGATTTCCCTAATGCTGCTTGGGGTGTGTTTTTTATGTTTATGGCCTATAAATGCATTTACATGTTTTGCAACATTGACATATACTGTACATGAAAAGGTTAAATATAAAAATCTAGCAATTAACTTGCTACCGTAACATAGGACCACAATAACACTTCTGTCTGTGGTTATATTTTATTGTTTGTGGTCTTTGTAACCACCTGCTTAATGTTTGAAATAAGAAAAATGTAAAATATAATTTACCTGTCTTCCAACAGCCTTAGTCAGAGCACCCTGCAGCAGGTAATACAGATGCAGTGTGTTGTCAAATAGAGCATTGTGCAGCTTTATATCCTTCACTCTGGGAGGTGCTGTGTTCAGTTTCTATGTTTAAAATATCCAGGAGTCAACAGGGATCGAAGCAGTTTGTGTCCAAAGGCCCTGAGCACTCGGCTGACTGGCTGGGGATCTCATTAGCTAACTTTGTACCTATTATACATGTTTCCAGTAAGTTCACATTCAGTCATTGGGCCCTTTTTACGTGAGCAAATTAAAGTCAATGTTAAAGTTACAGAACACCCTGTAATATTTACAAGAAATGCCTTACTTTACCTCTTTTGTATCCCATGCTGTCTGTATACATTATTTCATCCCAATCCCACTTGTTTTTATATTTATTCGTCTATCTTGGGCCCTATTCACAAAACTTTCAGGACTGTTTAAAGGAATGTTTTTCTAAATATTTGATTTGAAGAATGTTTACAAACATTCTCCTAGGTTACATTTCTCAAGTTTTCCTCAGGATCAGATAACACTTTACATTAAGTGCATCTAATGACTGTGTATTTACATAGTAGTTACTTCGTAAATACAGTATATGTGTACTATTACATAATTTCAATGTTATTATGCACAGTTACAGTGTATTTAATGTGTAAATATTTTTGCACGATATAACCCTGTGACACGATGGCTTGTGTGGTGACGTCAGACCAGGAAATAGACAGACAGTTTTGGTGAGTGAATTGCGCTGTTGTGCCGGTTTATTATAACTAAAAAAATGTAAACACAAAACGCTTTTGTAATGCAAAAGCAGCTGAACTTGTCGAACCAAGGGGTCCCGGTCCCAACCCTGACCCGACTGTCTCGGGGGGGAGGCAGGTCCCCCCGGGATGGCCAAGGCCGGCCTCCCCTGCAGATGCAATATCCCTGTCCTGAGGTCTAATTGCCCACCTGTGTAGCGCAGGAAGTCCTGACCCAGTAGGCAGGGTTCCTGGACAGCCACTACCCAGACAGGGTGGTGTACTATCCACCCAGCTACTTCAGTAGCGAGGTTGCTCTTCCCTTGCATCGGCACTAGCTCTCCTGCCCCAGTGCGTAGCTGCACGGTGGTGGGCTCCAGCCGGACCCCGGCGGGGAACACATCAGGACTGACCAGAGTCACTGTTGAACCGGTGCTTCCTCTTCGCTGAATTGGCCCGGGCAGGCTTTGGGTGGTGTGTGCTCAGGCCGCCTCTTCCACTAAGAGGCACTGTCGCACTCCCCTTCCTCGAGCACAGCATCGACTGATTCTGCATGAGCCACGGTGAGCTCTAGGGAGGTTGGGGCAGCGAGCCGAACCTACTGACTCAGGGCAGCCATGGTTAGTCCACGGACAAAGGCCTCCATGTCCAGATCCTCTTGCGTGGCTTGCGGGAAATTGGGGTACCCTCTTCGGGCCAGGTACCTGACATCAGCCGCCAGTATTCCAAGTTTCTCTCCAGGGCCTCGGATTCAGTTAGCCAGGCGTGGCGCAGGCCGACTGCATGCTCCACTCCCTGAAGCGACACTCTAGGGCTGTGGCTAACACCTCATACTGGACCATCTCTCCTGGGCCCAGGTCCAGCAGAACCTGCAGCGCTTTCCCCTCCAATGCAGCTGCCAGCTGTCCAGCCTTCTCGGTAGGCCCCCAGCCATTAGCGTGGTAAGCCTCCCACAGGGATTTCCCATCATAGCGGCCTGCCTTCACTGTCTGCCTGCTCGCTCTTGACATTATGTTACTCCCACTCTGCTCTCCCTCTCTCCCGCGATCGGTGCGGGGGCATGTCGGGGCTTAACTCTACGCTCTCCCACCAAACACACACTTAGCTCGGCTATCAGTGTGGCACTGGTAAAATCAGCATTTTTTATACGGTGCAGAACTAATTTATTTTAACATATTGTTTAGGGACTTTGGAATACCTGCACGGTGGATAGTAGTATCTACAAGTATAGACAATAACAATCCAAAGCACATTTGCACCATTGTTAAAGATTTTCTAACAAGTCTGGCATAAACTATTTTGGCCCTTGTAAAAATAAATAAATAAATAATAACACAAAACGGCTTAACCTAAAAAAAAAAACAGTCGTACAGGTACCACAGTAGCAGGTGCAGTTTACACTACCTCAGAGTTTCTGATCACATTGTAAATTCCAGATTTCCTAAATCCATTCATGGAAATGTCCGGTCTGCTTTTAATTTTTTAGGCAAATTGGATTAATCACTCACTGCCATTCTCATTTGACATCCGACACATTATTTCCCTTTTCCAGCGCACGCTTCTTTAACCTGTTCTGCATACCACCAGTCTGTCAGAGGGCGGGATCGCACACTGTATGCCACACTCTGATTGGTGGAAGTATTATTGGTGATCCAATCCAAACCGCCAATAAAACCAAAATAAATTCCACTCCAAAATGTCCCGTTATATGGCATGTCAAAAAAAAATATTAAAGGAAGAATGGTTGGTGTTTCTTATGCGTTTCACTTAAAAATCACTTAGGGCATTGGGGTTTGTTAATTCCTGCCACCCGGACACACATGCCAATTCCCGGACAGGTGGCAACCATATTTATAATGTTCCCCAGAGTGTTTTGAAAAAAGGACACCAATTCCAAGATGCTACTGTAAATAAATAAATAAATAAATAAATAAATAAATAAATTGAGAATTCTTAAAGGAAAAGTCAAATACGGCCAAAAAATGCCAGGCAGCCCTGCCATATCCAACATAAACTTTATTTCCAAATTATACAAATGTTTTTTACAAACCCAACAAAACACATTATGTACTTATGCAGGGTCACAGGCCTGCCACAATAACATAAACCACTTTTTATTTCTTAATATTTTTTATTTACTATTGGAAGGAACAATAAAACATTTTTTTAAATAACTAAATGAAAAAAGTCAGTCATGTCCTCACCATTTTTTGCTTTAATTTACTGAATGTACAAAAATTTCAAATATACCCATCCCAACCGATCCCTTTTATATATTTTATATTGTACTCTGATACATAAACAACATTAAAAAAGTAGCCTTAGTTATGATGTGATTTTACATACTGATACCTTGTTAGAACATAATACCATTATTGATTATTTATTTCACAATCATTTATCAAGTTAAAAACATGTCTTAAAAGCAGATAAGCAGTCATGAAGCCAATTCATTTAGTCAATTGATTTTTGTCATCATTTACTGAATTGTCTGTGTTTCGGTTTGTTGTGGTTGAAAGATGCTGTCTGACTCTAGGCCTGGTAACTCCTCATCTTCATGCAGATGATACAATGTTGTACTCTGCAGGTTCTTGTATATCTTTGGTCATCAAGGAGCTGAACAGAGCTTTGTTGGCATTCTGCAGTTCACTCAAGCTTATTTAATATAACAACTTAAAGCAAGTGGCACTGGAACATGTAACAGAGTAGAAATACCCGGGCATGTGGCTGGAAACTGCTTTTACTTTCAAGAACACATATTTATTCTGCTAAACAAAAAATCAAGGCTAAATTGGGTTTCTTGTATCATAATACAATTAATGTTACTTATTAGATTTGTAACCTGAGTGCCCTACCAAACCCATCATTGTGATTTGTATGGGCTTCTACATTGGCCTTCTTTGACTACTTGGCATCTTAAACCCTGTTAAATGTTTGTTTATATTACAATAACTGGCAAAGTGCCAGCCTATCTCTGGAATGTACTTACCTTTTCTACTTCAAACTATCAGCACTTTTGGTTTTTACTTTTGGTAGCACTTGTTTGAATTTTCAGCAGCAGATAGTTGGAATGTTTTACAGAGGGATTTGAAATTAACCATCCTTTTTAGTCATAAACTGATCCTTGCAAGTGTTAAATCTGCATTGAAAGGCCTGGATTGTATTGTTTTATTTTTCTTATTTTAGTGATGTTGTGATTTAATGTATGTATTGTTTTATTCTGTTAGATCAGTATTGTTTTTAATTATTTTGTATGATGGATGTTAATTATATGTTGTCTTTGCTGCAGTTTGAGCCTTCTTGGCCAGGTCACCATGGCTACTACTGTTTTTTTTTTTACCTGGTTAAATAATAGAAATGACATTGAAAGGAATTAGAGGCTATTTATTGAGGAATGGCCTTGTTTACCCTCAGAAATATTTCAAAAGCATGCAGACTCAATGCAGTTGCCCTAAAACCAGTTGACAAATATGCTTTTTTTTCATGAAAAAAACACACATATTTTGTAGAAATATAGTTTTAATGAACAAGATTCTTTTTTTTTTACACTGGCCCCTTAAATAAAAAAGGTATTTTCTTTGGAAAACAACTTAAAATATACAGTATTTTTTTTATTTCTCTCATTCTGTGATAGCATTTGGAAATCCCCGTGGCACATAGTGAATGTTACATACACTGCACATCTGTTTCTATCTATTTTCTGTCTCAGCTGTGACTTTATTCAAACACAACAGAATACAGTCTGAACTGTTGCCATATACGTTACTGTTTTCTGATAGGGTACCATATTTTGTAATTGTAACATACCTGTCATCATTATGCACTGAAAGTGAATAAAAAGGCATTTCAATCTATTTCCCTATTTGTTATTATAACCTGTAACTTCCAGTTGCATATTGGATTGAATTGTAGACTGCAGATGGAACGAAGCAGCAGCCCCAGTTTGATATGAGAATTAAATTAATTGAGTCTTGATTTCTGGGTCAATTTAAATTGAGCTCAAGACCCAGCTTCCTTACACAGGTCAGTTGTCCTGACTCAAGAATCATGCATGGTTAAAATAAAACAAATGTACTAAATATTAACAAACTAGGTTTTGACAGTGTGTGGAATGTTACATAGTGCTCTAATTTGCTTTCTTTGGAGCATATTTCTAACCCTTTTGCGTACCTCTGGCAGGGTAAGACCATACATGAGTGGGTTCAAAAGCGGAGGAATTATTAAAAACTCTAATGACAAGGTGATAACAACAATTTGGGGTAAAGCCGTAGAGTCTAAACGGCTAAGAACTATTTCACAAAGCATGGTGATAGAATAATTAATCAGTGTAGTTAAATGTGGGAGACATGTTTGGAGAGCTTTCCTTCTGAATTCCTTGGAGCTTTTCTGACAAACAGTAAGTATATTTACATAGGAAAACAATATAAAAAACAGAGGTGGAAAAATTGCACAAATAGTAATTATAAAACCAATAATATTGTTTAGAGTAGTTGTTACACAAGATAGTTTAACAACTGACCAGTTGGAACAATAGAGTCTTTCAATGTGGTTTCCACACAAAGGCAGTCTTGAAGAAAACAAAAGAGGAAGGGCCGTGTCACAGAATGGAAATAGCCAGGCACCAGCCAGTAATTTACAAACAACTCTATCTGTCATGATATTTGTATAGTGTAAAGGTTTACAAATGGCCACATATCTGTCATATGCCATCACTGTTAAAATGGTAAATTCAGAAATTGCATAACCATAGATAACAAATATTTGAATGAAACATCCAGAACGGGGAATCACTTGGGTCTCTGATAGAAGATCAGCCAGAAGTTTAGGATAGAAACCAGCAGTTCCATAAAGGGCGTTAACAGATAAACTACAGAGAAAGATATACATAGGCTCATGAAGGCTTCTTTCCAAAAGTATTACTAACACAAGAACTACGTTTACAAAGATTATCAAGAGGTATCCTATAAGAGCAAAGACAAAATATACATATTTCATATTACCCATGTCCCCAAATCCAGTGAGTGTGAAAGTTTCAGTGTAAGACGTGTTTTCCATTCCTGTTCTCATGAGATCAGAATGTCCCAGCCAAGGAATCCTATTGATTAAAATACAGGTGGAAATATTGAGTAAGAACTCCTTGGTATGTATTCCAGGCAGACAACCCTTAAAAACATTTTAAAAGTCTGATCTCATAACAATGTGTTAAAACATTTATTTCAGCCACTAAACACTTTTGCAATAAAAGGTATTACTTAATTGTAACAGGAGTTCTACACACTGATAGTTGTTTTATTTAAAAAAAACAACAACTTTGTATTATACAGTTTGTTTATACAGTTATTTTTTTTAAATTAATGGACAGTAAACTATTTTTAATGACTACTAGAGTGACAAATCATAAAAACATGCTATGACATGAACAGCTTTATAATTTGAATGAAACATCTACAGATTTTAATGTAACATTTTTCACATACCAGTACAGTCAAATTAGTTGTCAGAATTACCTTCTAGACAGCATGCCAGTGGTTTTCAACCCTGGGCCTCCCGTAACCAACAGTCTGGATTTTTGTTTCAACCAGGAACTACATTTTGTTTTAAACTGGCATTGTTTTCCAGTGCGCAGCAGCCTCTGCAGTGTTGAACAGTGTTTAGATACAGTGATTTCCCTAATGCTGCTTGGGGTGTGTTTTTTTATGTTTATGGCCTATAAATGCATTACATGTTTTGCAACATTGACATATACTGTACATGAAAAGGTTAAATATAAAAATCTTGCAATTAAGTTACCGTAACATACAACCACAATAACACTTCTGTCTGTGGTTATATTTTATTGTTTGTGGTCTTTGTAACCACCTGCTTAATGTTTGAAATAAGAAAAAATATTAAATATAATTTACCTGTCTTCCAACAGCCTTAGTCAGAGCACCCTGCAGCAGGTAATACAGATGCAGTGTGTTGTCAAATAGAGCATTGTGCGGCTTTATATCCTTCACTCTGGGAGGTGCTGTGTTCAGTTTCTATGTTTAAAATATCCAGGAGTCAACAGGGATCGAAGCAGTTTGTGTCGAAAGGCCCTGAACACTCAGCTGACTGGCTGGGGATCTCATTAGCTAACTTTGTACCTATTATACATGTTTCCAGTAAGTTTCACATTCAGTCATTGGGCCCTTTTTACGTGAGCAAATTAAAGTCAGTGTTAAAGTTACAGAACACCCTGTGATATTTACAAGACATGCCTTACTTTACCTCTTTTGTATCCCATGCTGTCTGTATACATTATTTCATCCCAATCCCACTTGTTTTTATATTTATTCGTTTATCTTGGGCCCTATTCACAAAACTTTCAGGACTGTTTAAAGGAATGTTTTTCTAAATATTTGATTTGAAGAATGTTTACAAACATTCTCATAGGTTACATTTCTCAAGTTTTCCTCAGGATCAGATAACACTTTACATTAAGTGCATCTAATGACTGTGTATTTACATAGTAGTTACTTCGTAAATACAGTATATGTGTACTATTACATAATTTCAATGTTATTATGCACAGTTACAGTGTACTTAATGTGTAAATATTTTTGCACGATATAACCCTGTGACACGATGGCTTGTGTGGTGACGTCAGACCAGGAAATAGACAGACAGTTTTGGTGAGTGAATTGTGCTGTTGTGCCGGTTTATTATAACTAAAAAAATGTAAACACAAAACGCTTTTGTAATGCAAAAGCAGCTGAACTTGTCGAACCAAGGGGTCCCGGTCCCAACCCTGACCCGACTGTCTCGGGGGGGAGGCAGGTCCCCCCGGGTTGGCCAAGGCCGGCCTCCCCTGCAGATGCAATATCCCTGTCCTGAGGTCTAATTGCCCACCTGTGTAGCACAGGAAGTCCTGACCCAGTAGGCAGGGTTCCTGGACAGCCACTACCCAGACAGGGTGGTGTACTATCCACCCAGCTACTTCAGTAGCGAGGTTGCTCTTCCCTTGCATCGGCACTAGCTCTCCTGCCCCAGTGCGTAGCTGCACGGTGGTGGGCTCCAGCCGGACCCCGGTGGGGAACACATCAGGACTGACCAGAGTCACTGTTGAACCGGTGCTTCCTCTTCGCTGAATTGGCCCGGGCAGGCTTTGGGTGGTGTGTGCTCAGGCCGCCTCTTCCACTAAGAGGCACTGTCGCACTCCCCTTCCTCGAGCACAGCATCGACTGATTCTGCATGAGCCACGGTGAGCTCTAGGGAGGTTGGGGCAGCGAGCCGAACCTACTGACTCAGGGCAGCCATGGTTAGTCCACGGACAAAGGCCTCCATGTCCAGATCCTCTTGCGTGGCTTGCGGGAAATTGGGGTACCCTCTTCGGGCCAGGTACCTGACATCAGCCGCCAGTATTCCAAGTTTCTCTCCAGGGCCTCGGATTCAGTTAGCCAGGCGTAGGCGCAGGCCGACTGCATGCTCCACTCCCCTGAAGCGACACTCTAGGGCTGTGGCTAACACCTCATACTGGACCATCTCTCCTGGGCCCAGGTCCAGCAGAACCTGCAGCGCTTTCCCCTCCAATGCAGCTGCCTGCTGTCCAGCCTTCTCGGTAGGCCCCCAGCCATTAGCGTGGTAAGCCTCCCACAGGGATTTCCCATCATAGCGGCCTGCCTTCACTGTCTGCCTGCTCGCTCTTGACATTATGTTACTCCCACTCTGCTCTCCCTCTCTCCCGCGATCGGTGCGGGGGCATGTCGGGGCTTAACTCTACGCTCTCCCACCAAACACACACTTAGCTTGGCTATCAGTGTGGCACTGGTAAAATCAGCATTTTTTATACGGTGCAGAACTAATTTATTTTAACATATTGTTTAGGGACTTTGGAATACCTGCACGGTGGATAGTAGTATCTACAAGTATAGACAATAACAATCCAAAGCACATTTGCACCATTGTTAAAGATTTTCTAACAAGTCTGGCATAAACTATTTTGGCCCTTGTAAAAATAAATAAATAAATAATAACACAAAACGGCTTAACCTAAAAAAAAAAACAGTCGTACAGGTACCACAGTAGCAGGTGCAGTTTGCACTACCTCAGAGTTTCTGATCACATTGTAAATTCCAGATTTCCTAAATCCATTCATGGAAATGTCCGGTCTGCTTTTAATTTTTAGGCAAATTGGATTAATCACTCACTGCCATTCTCATTTGACATCCGACACATTATTTCCCTTTTCCAGCGCACGCTTCTTTAACCTGTTCTGCATACCACCAGTCTGTCAGAGGGCGGGATCGCACACTGTATGCCACACTCTGATTGGTGGAAGTATTATTGGTGATCCAATCCAAACCGCCAATAAAACCAAAATAAATTCCACTCCAAAATGTCCCGTTATATGGCATGTCAAAAAAAAATATTAAAGGAAGAATGGTTGGTGTTTCTTATGCGTTTCACTTAAAAATCACTTAGGGCATTGGGGTTTGTTAATTTCTGCCACCCGGACACACATGCCAATTCCCGGACAGGTGGCAACCATATTTATAATGTTCCCCAGAGTGTTTTGAAAAAAGGACACCAATTCCAAGATGCTACTGTAAATAAATAAATAAATAAATAAATAAATAAATTGAGAATTCTTAAAGGAAAAGTCAAATACGGCCAAAAAATGCCAGGCAGCCCTGCCATATCCAACATAAACTTTATTTCCAAATTATACAAATGTTTTTTACAAACCCAACAAAACACATTATGTACTTATGCAGGGTCACAGGCCTGCCACAATAACATAAACCACTTTTTATTTCTTAATATTTTTTATTTACTATTGGAAGGAACAATAAAACATTTTTTTAAATAACTAAATGAAAAAGGTCAGTCATGTCCTCACCATTTTTTGCTTTAATTTACTGAATGTACAAAAATTTCAAATATACCCATCCCAACCGATCCCTTTTATATATTTTATATTGTACTCTGATACATACACAACATTAAAAATATAGCCTTAGTTATGATGTGATTTTACATACTGATACCTTGTTAGAACATAATACCATTATTGATTATTTATTTCACAATCATTTATCAAGTTAAAAACATGTCTTAAAAGCAGATAAGCAGTCATGAAGCCAATTCATTTAGTCAATTGATTTTTGTCATCATTTACTGAATTGTCTGTGTTTCGGTTTGTTGTGGTTGAAAGATGCTGTCTGACTCTAGGCCTGGTAACTCCTCATCTTCATGCAGATGATACAATGTTGTACTCTGCAGGTTCTTGTATATCTTTGGTCATCAAGGAGCTGAACAGAGCTTTGTTGGCATTCTGCAGTTCACTCAAGCTTATTTAATTTAACAACTTAAAGCAAGCGGCACTGGAACATGTAACAGAGTATAAATACCCGGGCATGTGGCTGGAAACTGCTTTTACTTTCAAGAACACATATTACTTCTGTTAAACAAAAAATCAAGGCTAAATTGGGTTTCTTGTATCATAATACAATTCATTTTACTCATTAGATTTGTAACCTGAGCACCCTACCAAACCCATCATTGTGATTTGTATGAACTGCTACATTGGCATTCTTTGACTACTTGACATCTTAAACCCTGTTAAATGTTTGTTTAGATTACAATAACTGGCAAAGTGCCAGCCTATCTCTGGAATGTACTTACCTTTTTTACTTCAAACTATCAGAACTTTTGGTTTTTACTTTTGGTAGCACTTGTTTGAATTTTCAGCAGCAGAGAATTGGAATGTTTTACAGAGGGATTTGAAATTGACCAACCTTTTTAGTCATAAACTGATCCTTGCAATTGTTAAATCTCCATTGAAAGGTCTGGATTGTATTGTTTTATTTTACTTGCTTTAGTGTTGTTGTGATTTAATGTATGTATTGTTTTATTCTGTTTCATCAGTATTGTTTTTAATTATTTTGCATGATGGATGTTAATTATATGTTGTCTTTGCTGCAGTTTGAGCCTTCTTGGCCAGGTCACCATGGTAAATAACAACTTGTTCTCTACTGTGTTTTTTTACGTGGTTAAATAAAGGAATTACATTGAAAGGAATTAGAGGATATTTATTGAGGAATGGTCTTGTATACCCTCAGAAATATTTCAAAAGCATGCAGACTTAATGCAGTTGCTCTACAACCAGTTAACAAGTATGCTTTTTTTTTTCATGAAAAAACACACATATTTTGTAGAAATAAAGTTTTAATGAACAAGATTGATTTTTATTTACACTGGCCCCTTGAATAAAGAAGGAATGTTCCTAGGAATGCAACATAAAATATACAGTAATTTTTTTTATTTCTCTCATGCTGTGATAGCAGTTGGAAATCCCTGTGGCACATAGTGAATGTTACATACACTGCACATCTGTTTCTATCTATTTTCTGTCTCAGCTGTGACTTTATTCAAACACAACATGTTTCAGAATACAGTCTGAACTGTTGCCATATACGTTACAGTTTACTGATAGGGTACCATATTTTGTAATTATAACATACCTGTCATCATTATGCACTGAAAGTGAATAAAAAGGCATTTCAATCTAATTGCCTATTTGTTATTATAACCTGTAACTTCCAGTTGCATATTGGATTGAATTGTAGACTGCAGATGGAACGAAGCAGCAGCCCCAGTTTGATATGAGAATTAAATTAACTGAGACTTGATTTCTGGGTCAATTTAAATTGAGCTCAAGGCCCAGCTTCCTTACATGGGTCCTAAATCAAGAATCATGCATAGTTAAAATAAAACAAATGTACTAAATATTAACAAACCACCCCTAGGTTTTGACAGTGTGTGGAATGTTACATAGTGCTCTAATTTGCTTTCTTTGGAGCATATTTCTAACCCTTTTGCGTACCTCTGGCAGGTTAAGACCATACATGAGTGGGTTCAAAAGCGGAGGAATTATTAGAAACTCTAATGACAAGGTGACAACAACAATTTGGGGTAAAGTCGTAGAGTCTAAACGGCTAAGAACTATTTCACAAAGCATGGTGATAGAATAGTTAATCAGTGTAGTTAAATGTGGGAGACATGTTTGGAGAGCTTTCCTTCTGAATTCCTTGGAGCTTTTCTGACAAACAATAAGTATATTTACATAGGAAAACAATATAAAAAACAGAGGTGGAAAAATTGCACAAATAGTAATTATAAAACCAACAATATTGTTTAGAGTAGTTGTTACACAAGATAGTTTAACAACTGACCAGTTGGAACAATACAGTCTTTCAATGTGGTTTCCACACAAAGGCAGTCTTGAAGAAAACAAAAGAGCAAGGGCCATGTCACAGAATGGAAATAGCCAGGCACCAGCCAGTAATTTACAAACAACTCTATCTGTCATGATATTTGTATAGTGTAAAGGTTTACAAATGGCCACATATCTGTCATATGCCATCACTGTTAAAATGGTAAATTCAGCAATTGCATAACCATAGATAACAAATATTTGAATGAAACATCCAGAACGGGGAATCACTTGGGTCTCTGATAGAAGATCAGCCAGAAGTTTAGGATAGAAACCAGCAGTTCCATAAAGGGCGTTAACAGATAAACTACAGAGAAAGATATACATAGGCTCATGAAGGCTTCTTTCCAAAAATATTACTAACACAAGAACTACGTTTACAAAGATTATCAAGAGGTATCCTATAAGAGCAAAGACAAAATATACATATTTTGTATTAGCCATGTCCCCAAATCCAGTGAGTGTGAAAGTTTCAGTGTAAGACATGTTTTCCATTTCTGTTTCATGTGTTCAGAATGTCCCAGCCAAGGAGTCCTATTGATTAAAATACAGGTGGAAATATTGAGTCAGAACTCCTTGGTATGTATTCCAGGCAGACAACCCTTTAAAACATTTTAAAAGTCTGATCTCATAACACTGTGTTAAAACATTTATTTCAGCCACTAAACACTTTTGCAATAAAAGGTATTACTTAATTGTAACAGGAGTTCTACACACTGATAGTTGTTTTATTTAAAAAAAACAACAACTTTGTATTATACAGTTTGTTTATACAGTTATTTTTTTTAAATTAATGGACAGTAAACTATTTTTAATGACTACTAGAGTGACAAATCATAAAATGACATGAACAGCTTTATAATTTGAATGAAACATCTACAGATTTTAATGTAACATTTTTCACATGCCAGTACAGTCAAATTAGTTGTCAGAATTACCTTCTAGACAGCATGCCAGTGGTTTTCAACCTTGGGCCTCCCGTAACCAACAGTCTGGATTTTTGTTTCAACCAGGAACTACATTTTGTTTTAAACTGGCATTGTTTTCCAGTGCACAGCAGCCTCTGCAGTGTTGAACAGTGTTTAGATACAGTGATTTCCCTAATGCTGCTTGTGGTGTGTTTTTTTTATGTTTATGGCCTATAAATGCATTTACATGTTTTGCAACATTGACATATACTGTACATGAAAAGGTTAAATATAAAAATCTAGCAATTAACTTGCTACCGTAACATAGGACCACAATAACACTTCTGTCTGTGGTTATATTGTATTGTTTGTGGTCTTTGTAACCACCTGCTTAATGTTTGAAATAAGAAAAAATGTTAAATATAATTTACCTGTCTTCCAACAGCCTTAGTCAGAGCACCCTGCAGCAGGTAATACAGATGCAGTGTGTTGTCAAATAGAGCATTGTGCGGCTTTATATCCTTCACTCTGGGAGGTGCTGTGTTCAGTTTCTATGTTTAAAATATCTAGGAGTCAACAGGGATCGAAGCAGTTTGTGTCGAAAGGCCCTGAACACTCAGCTAACTGGCTGGGGATCTCATTAGATAACTTTGTACCTATTATACATGTTTCCAGTAAGTTTCACATTCAGTCATTGGGCCCTTTTTACGTGAGCAAATTAAAGTCAGTGTTAAAGTTACAGAACACCCTGTGATATTTACAAGATATGCCTTACTTTACCTCTTTTGTATCCCATGCTGTCTGTATACATTATTTCATCCCAATCCCACTTGTTTTTATATTTATTCGTTTATCTTGGGCCCTATTCACAAAACTTTCAGGACTGTTTAAAGGAATGTTTTTCTAAATATTTGATTTGAAGAATGTTTACAAACATTCTCATAGGTTACATTTCTCAAGTTTTCCTCAGGATCAGATAACACTTTACATTAAGTGCATCTAATGACTGTGTATTTACATAGTAGTTACTTCATAAATATATGTGTACTATTACATAATATCAATGTTATTATACACAGTTACTGTGTACTTAATGTGTAAATATTTTTGCACGATATAACCCTGTGACACGATGGCTCGTGTGGTGATGTCAGACCAGGAAATAGACAGACAGTTTTGGTGAGTGAATTGCGCTGTTGTGTCCGGTGCTTCCTCTTCGCTAAATTGGCCTGGGCAGGCTTTGGGTTGTGTGTGGTTGGGCCCCCTCAGAGGCACAGTCGCAACCCCCCTCCTCGAGCACAGCCTCGACTCATTCTGCATGAGCCACGGTGAGCTCTAGGGAGGTTGGGGCAGTGAGCCGGACCTGCCTCAGGGCAGTCAGGGTTAGTCCACGGACAAAGGCCTCCATGGCCAGATCCTCTTGCCTGGCTTGCGGGAAATTGGGGTACCCTCTTCGGGCCAGGTACCTGACGTCAGCCACCAGTATTCCCAGTTTCTCTCCTGGGCCTCGGATTCAGTTAGCCAGGCGTAGGCGCAGGCCGACTGCATGCTCCACTCCCCTGAAGCGACACTCTAGGGCTGTGGCTAACACCTCATACTGGACCATCTCTCCTGGGCCCAGGTCCAGCAGAACCTGCAGCGCTTTCCCCTCCAGTGCAGCTGCCAGCTGTCCAGCCTTCTCGGTAGGCCCCCAGCCATTAGTGAGTGCTACCATTCTGAACTTAGCGTGGAAAGCCTCCCACAGGGATTTCCTATCATAGCGGCCTGCCTTCATTGTCTGCCTGCTCGCTCTTGGCATTATGTTACTCCCACTCTGCTCTCCCTCTCTCCCGCGATCGGTGCGGGGGCATGTCAGGGCTTAACTCTACACTCTCCAACCAAACACACACTTAGCTCGGCTATCAGTGTGGCACTGGCAAAATCAGCATTTTTTATATGGTGCAGAACTAATTTATTTTAACATATTGTTTAGGGACTTTGGAATACCTGCACGGTGGATAGTAGTATCTACACGTATCGACAATAACAATTCAAAGCAAATTTGCACCATTGTTAAAGATTTTCTAACAAGTCTGGCATAAACTATTTTGGCCCTTGTAAAAATAAATTAATAAATAATAACACAAAATGGCTTAACCTAAAAAAGAACAGTCGTACAGGTACCACAGTAGCAGGCGCAGTTTACACTGCCTCAGAGTTTATGATCACATCGTAAATTCCAGATTTCCTAAATCCATTGATGGAAGTGTCCGGTCTGCTTTTAATTTTTTAAGAAAATTGGCTTAATCACTCGCTGCCATTCTCATTTTGACATCCGACACATTATTTCCCTTGTCCAGCGCATGCTTCTTTAACCTGTTCTGTATACCACCAGTCTGTCAGAGGGCGGGATCGCACACTGTATGCCACACTCTGATTGGTGGAATTATTATTGGTGATCCAATCCAAACCGTCAATAAAACCAAAATAAATTCCACTCCAAAATGTCCCGTTATATGGCATGTCAAAAAAAAAAATATTAAAGGAATGATGGTTGGTGTTTCTTATGCGTTTCACTTAACACCGGACATTAGGGCGTCCGGGTTTGTTAATTCCTGCCACCCGGATAAGATGCCAATTCCCGGACAGGTGGCAACCATATTTATAATGTTCCCCAGAGTATTCTCAAAAAAGGACACCAATTCCAAGATACTAATGTAAAAAAAAAAAAAATAAAAAAAAAAAAATTGTGAATTCTTGTAGGAAAAGTCAAATACGGCCAAAAAATGCCAGGCAGCCCTGCCATATCCAACAAAAATTTTATTTCCAAATAATACAAATGTTATTTACAAACCCAACAAAACACATGATGTACCTGTGCAGGGCCACAGGCCTGCCACAATAACATAAACCACTTTTTATTTCTTATTATTTTTTATTTACTATTGGAAGGAACAATAAAACATTTTTTTTAAATAACTAAATGAAAAAGGTCAGTCATGTCCTCACCATTTTTTGCTTTAATTTACTGAATGTACAATCATTTCAATTATACCCATCCCAACTGATCCCTTTTATATATTTTATATTGTACTCTGATACATAAACAACATTTAAGAAGTAGCCTTAGTTATGATGTCATTTTACATACTGATACCTTGTTAGAACATAATACCATTATTGATTATTTATTTCACAATCATTTATCAAATTAAAAACATCTCTTAAAAGCAGATAAGCAGTCACAAAAGCCAATTCATTTTGTATTAGTCAATTGATTTTCGTCATCATTTACTGAATTGTCTGTGTTTCGGTTTGTTGTTGTTGAAAGATGCTGTCTGACTCTAGGCCTGGTAACTCCTCACCTTCATGCACATGATACAATGTTGTACTCTGTAGGTTCTTGTATATCTTTGGTCATCAAGGAGCTGAACAGAGCTTTGTTGCCATGAGATTTGTAACCTACATTGGCATTCTTTGACTACTTGACATTGGCATTCTTTGACTACTTGACATCTTAAACCCTGTTAAATGTTTGTTTATATTACAATAACTGGCACTGCCAGCCTATCTCTGGAATGTACTTACCTTTTCTACTTTAAACTATCAGCACTTTTTGTTTTTACTTTTGGTAGCACTTGTTTGAATTTTCAGCAGCAGATATTTGGAATGTTTTACAGGGGGATTTGAAATGGACCAATCTGGTTTCTGTTAACCTTTTTAAACTGATCCTTGCAATTGTTAAATCTGCATCGAAAGGCCTGGATTGTATTGTTTTATTTTTCTTATTTTAGTGTTGTTGTGATTTAATGTATGTATTGTTTTATTCGGTTACATCAGTATTGTTTTTAATTATTTTGCATGATGGATGTTAATTATATGTTGTCTTTGCTACAGTTTGAGCCTTCTTGGCCAGGTCACCATGGTAAATAACAAATTGTTCTCTACTGTTTTTTTTTTTTTTACCTGGTTAAATAAAGGAATTACATTGAAAGGAATTAGAGGATATTTATTGAGGAATGGTCTTGTATACCCTCAGAAATATTTCAAAAGCATGCAGACTCAATGCAGTTGCTCTACAACCAGTTGACAAGTATGCTTTTTTGTTCATGAAAAAACACACATATTTTGTAGAAATAAAGTTTTAATGAACAAGATTGATTTTTATTTACACTGGCCCCTTGAATAAAGAAGGCTATGTTCCTCGGAAAACAACTTAAAATATACAGTAATTTTTTTATTTCTCTCATTCTGTGATAGCAGTTGGAAATCCCCGTGGCACATAGTGAATGTTACATACACTGCACATCTGTTTCTGTCTATTTTCTGTCTCACCTGTGACTTTATTCAAACACAACATGTTTCAGAATACAGTCTGAACTGTTGCCATATACGTTACAGTTTACTGATAGGGTACCATATTTTGTAATTATAACATACCTGTCATCATTATGCACTGAAAGTGAATAAAAAGGCATTTCAATCTAATTGTCTATTTGTTATTATAACCTGTAACTTCCAGTTGCATATTGGATTGAATTGTAGACTGCAGATGGAATGAAGCAGCAGCCCCAGTTTGATATGAGAATTAAATTAACTGAGACTTGATTTCTGGGTCAATTTAAATTGAGCTCAAGGCCCAGCTTCCTTACATGGGTCCTAAATCAAGAATCATGCATAGTTAAAATAAAACAAATGTACTAAATATTAACAAACCACCCCTAGGTTTTGACAGTGTGTGGAATGTTACATAGTGCTCTAATTTGCTTTCTTTGGAGCATATTTCTAACCCTTTTGCGTACCTCTGGCAGGGTAAGACCATACATGAGTGGGTTCAAAAGCGGAGGAATTATTAGAAACTCTAATGACAAGGTGATAACAACAATTTGGGGTAAAGCCGTAGAGTCTAAACGGCTAAGAACTATTTCACAAAGCATGGTGATAGAATAGTTGATCAGTGTAATTAAATGTGGGAGACATGTTTGGAGAGCTTTCCTTCTGAATTCCTTGGAGCTTTTCTGACAAACAATAATAATTTGTACATAGGAAAACAATATAAAAACAGAGGTGGAAAAATTGCACAAATAGTAATTATAAAACCAACAACATTATTAAGAGTAGTTGGTACACAAGATAGTTTAACAACTGACCAGTTCAAACAATACAGTCTTTCAATGTGGTTTCCACACAAAGGCAGTCTTGAAGAAAACAAAAGAACAAGGGCCATGCTACAGAATGGAAATAGCCAGGCACCAGTCAGCAATTTACAAACAGCTCTATCTGTCATGATATTTGTATAGTGTAAAGGTTTACAAATAGCCACATATCTGTCATATGCCATCACTGTTAAAATGGTAAATTCAGAAATTGCATAACCATAGATAACAAATATTTGAATGAAACATCCAGCACGGGGAATCACTTGGGTCTCTGATAGAAGATCAGCCAGAAGTTTAGGATAGAAACCAGCAGTTCCATAAAGGGCGTTAACAGATAAACTACAGAGAAAGATATACATAGGCTCATGAAGGCTTCTTTCCAAAAATATTACTAACACAAGAACTACGTTTACAAAGATTATCAAGAGGTATCCTATAAGAGCAAAGACAAAATATACATATTTTGTATTAGCCATGTCCCCAAATCCAGTGAGTGTGAAAGTTTCAGTGTAAGACATGTTTTCCATTTCTGTTTCATGTGTTCAGAATGTCCCAGCCAAGGAGTCCTATTGATTAAAATACAGGTGGAAATATTGAGTCAGAACACCTTGGTATGTATTCCAGGCAGACAACCCTTTAAAACATTTTAAAAGTCTGATCTCATAACACTGTGTTAAAACATTTATTTCAGCCACTAAACACTTTTGCAATAAAAGGTATTACTTAATTGTAACAGGAGTTCTACACACTGATAGTTGTTTTATTTAAAAAAAACAACAACTTTGTATTATACAGTTTGTTTATACAGTTATTTTTTTAAATTAATGGACAGTAAACTATTTTTAATGACTACTAGAGTGACAAATCATAAAATGACATGAACAGCTTTATAATTTGAATGAAACATCTACAGATTTTAATGTAACATTTTTCACATGCCAGTACAGTCAAATTAGTTGTCAGAATTACCTTCTAGACAGCATGCCAGTGGTTTTCAACCCTGGGCCTCCCGTAACCAACAGTCTGGATTTTTGTTTCAACCAGGAACTACATTTTGTTTTAAACTGGCATTGTTTTCCAGTGCACAGCAGCCTCTGCAGTGTTGAACAGTGTTTAGATACAGTGATTTCCCTAATGCTGCTTGTGGTGTGTTTTTTTTATGTTTATGGCCTATAAGTGCATTTACATGTTTTGCAACATTGACATATACTATACATGTAAAGGTTAAATATAAAAATCTAGCAATTAACTTGCTACCGTAACATAGGACCACAACACATCTGTCTGTGGTTATATTGTATTGTTTGTGGTCTTTGGAACAACCTGCTTAATGTTTGAAATAAGAAACATGTTAAATATAATTTACCTGTCTTCCAACAGCCTTAGTCAGAGCACCCTGCAGCAGGTAATACAGATTCAGTGTGTCGTTAAATAGAGCATTATGCAGCTTTATATCCTTCACTCTGGGAGGTGCTGTGTTCAGTTTCTATGTTTAAAATATCCAGGAGTCAAGAGGGATCGAAGCAGTTTGTGTCCAAAGGCCCTGAGCACTCAGCTGACTGGCTGGGGATCTCATTAGCTAACTTTGTACCTATTATACATGTTTCCAGTAAGTTCACATTCAGTCATTGGGCCCTTTTCACTTGAGCAAATTAAAGTCAGTGTTAAAGTTACAGAACACCCTGTACTGTTTACAAGAAATGCCTAACTTTACCTCTTTTGTATCCCATGCTGTCTGTATACATTATTTCAACCCAATCCCACTTGTTTTTATATTTATTCGTCTATCTTGGGCCCTATTCACAAAATTTTCGAGGACTGTTTAAAGGAATGTTTTTCTAAATATTTGATTTGAAGAATGTTTACAAACATTCTCCTGGGTTACATTTCTCAAGTTTTCCTCAGGATCAGATAACACTTTACATTAAGTGCATCTAATGACTGTGTATTTACATAGTAGTTACTTAGTAAATACGTGTGTACTGTTACATAATTCCAATGTTATTATGCATAGTTACAGTGTACTTCATGTGTAAATCTTTATGCATCATAAATATAAGGGCACAGTTGTATCACAAACGATATATCCCTGTGACACAATGGCAATCCCTGTGACACGATGACACAATGTGGTGATGTCAGGCCAGGAAATAGACAGACGGTTTTGGTGAGTGAAATGTGCTGTTGCGCCGGTTTATTATAAATAAAAAGATTTAAACACAAAACACTTTTTTTAAGCAAAATGGCAGTGGCCAAAACGAACAAACAGATACAAAACAAGTACCATGCTGTTTCCACTCCACCATGGGTAGCAATTGTTATGATTTTAATTGCTTAACATCATTTAAAACCGAAAATCCTTATCAATACGATCCTGAAGCAAGCGATAATTATAAAAGCGATTATAAACAATTGTAATAGTTTTCAAAAACTATAAACTTTCTCTCCTCAGCTGTATTTGGGGGTTACAGATTTCTTCTGCAGCTTCTGAAGTTCTGGAAAATATGGAGATGAACGTACAATTAGAATGCTGAATTTGCTTTCATATTTAGCATGTTATAACATCACTTGGATGAAAAGTACATAATAAAATACTGGATGCAGCTACTACAGAAATAACTTGCATATATGATTGGACAGGCATTATAAAAATGTGAAAATCAAGCACTGTGATTATGGAGCAAACTGATAAGTAAACAGGACGGTTTCTTAGTCTGAACAATCAGATTGGCAGGTGTCAGGGTCAAATAATGGGTCTAGCTTGTTTTCATTTTCCTCAACTTCCTCATTTTGTATTAACATCTCATCTTGTACTGGTTTTAAGAATTGTTCTGCTTCAGCACTTCCCACCTGATCGTACAGAGTGTCTGAGAGTACAGGGCAAGTGGAGTAGTGGTTAGGGCTCTGGCCTCTTGAACAGAGGGTCGTGGGTTTAATCCCAGGTGGGGGACACTGCTGTTGTACCCTTGAGCAAGGTACTTTACCTAGATTTCTCCAGTAAAACCCAACTGTAAAATGGGTAATTTTATGTAAAAATAATGTAATATCTTGTAACAACTGTAAATCGCCCAGGTAAGGGCGTCTGCTAAGAAATTAATAATACTAATCGTCATCTCATTCTGGAGACGTTGAGTTTGTGCAAGGTGAGCAAATTTCATCCGTTTGCACAGCTGTATCTTTGAAAGTTTTTTGGGAGTGCTGTCATTCACCTGCACAGCTGCAATAACAATTACAATGGTAGTATTATTTTACATGTAAAGGTGGAATAAGAGTATCTTGATCTCACAGTGTTCTAATTAAAAATAATGACGTATACATTTGTGATGCCGTTTCAGAATTATTCTGCACTTGATGGTAGTTAGCAGATTGCTTGTGAACTGCTAATCATAGTGTCATTGCTGTTCATTTATACACTCTAACATAACCATTTACTGTAGGGAATGTAAGATTTACTTTACAGCTAGATTACTAGACTTTCTATCCATCCATCCACTTCAGTCGCAGAAGAAAGTAGTGTCATCCTTCAAGTGAAACAATGTTATTCACTAATTTATTTATAGTTTAATACTTATTGTTAAACTATACTTATTTAACAGTGATATGTTTTAAACTTTATTAAACACTCATTCATCCTAGCAAGTACTATTAAAGATTGCAGGTAAATTATCTGAGTTCAGACAGGGGGTCTCAAAACTTATATCTGCAACTCAGGAAGTGCCCTGGTTGTGAATTATGATGGTATCTTGTTTTTATGAAAGTTCCTTTACAAAATGTTACTGTGTTACTACCGTTTTAAATTGTACTCTTTCCCACGCCTTTGTAAGGCAATCTCCATTTCGGTGTTTGGACTGCTATCTGACATCTTTCTACACCTACACCACACCCTGCTGGAGGAAATGATTCGGATTCAGTAGTGTCCTCTACGCTATCCTTTGCTTTCGTGATCTTTATGAGACTCTTGCAAGACCTGCTAAAAATAAAATAATGAATAATAGGACTAACAATTAATCGCAGACATTTGTTTGTAAATCCTGTGGATTTCCGTTTACCATGTAGGGAAGATGTGATGACCTGTACTATAAGTAATCCGATCATCTGATCTTCTGTGTTGTCAGAAAAAAAATACAATAGACACACAGCGACGAACTTCCATTTCACATTTCTGTAATAACACCCAAGGTAATAAAAGGTAAAAGAAAAATAAATGACAATAAAAACTTTTTTAAAGTGAAATACTTCATATACGATCGATTTTAAAGTGCTCTGCATCCATATCAAGTAGCACATTATTGGGACCCTTGCCTCAGCTATGTTACGCTTTCTTATTGCTCTGCGTTTCTTTTTCCTCAGAAGCTGGGACACATCTGAGCACAGTGTACAGAACTCAGTTGCGCCATGCCAATTTGTACTTTTAAGTTTTATACATTGTTCCCATACATTTTTTAGTTTTTTGTTTCAGTTGGGAATTGAAACAGAGACCTCCTGTTTGGTGGGGTTTCCACATCTGGCAGCAACACCCCTTTTTGGCATTTTCCAAATCTGCCTCCCATACCGTTACAGTGTTACGAGGCAGCTGCGTTCACCTTCACTTCCGCCGTCGTCTCCCCAGAGGAGTTTTCTAAACCAGGAAGTGGCTGAAGGTACAGAAATCGGCTGAACAGAGATCAATAAAAAAATAACCAATTAAAAGTTTCAGCTACCAATAGTTTTATCATACTCTGCGACCCGTGGGGGACACATGGTGAAAGTAAAAAATATATATATTTTCGCTGTATAGACACTTTAATGGAGCCCTGGGCTCTCCTTTTATAGAATGTGGCTGCTCCCAATTAGCACCAATTACTCTATTAAGGAGCAGCCATATTCTCACATGTTTCTGGCAGGGACAGGAATTAACCCCATCCCTGCCAACCACCACCAAAACACAAACAAAACACCACAATATCTTGCTCTGCCACAACCATGAACGATCATTCAGTGTTCTGTTTAGACCACAAGTATATATTTAAAATAAATAGCAATACAGTGTGTACATTTGTACCTGGCGGATCTTTACTTTCATTGTCAACAGACTATGCTTTGACACGGATGCATTTCGAAACATGTTTATGGACTCTTCACAACCGTCTTTAGAAAGAACCTTGAGCTCAGTCTGTTAACTTACATCTTCTCTGTTGTTTCCTACCTTTTCCAGTTTTAAATAAAGGGCTGCAGGCTGTTTGGATAAGTCAGACGCAGGCAGAGCGGTAACTGGCATTTCCTGACTAAACTCATTCTGAATTATTTCAGGCATTCTAAGGCATAGGTGTCGAACGACGGGACAGGTTTTTCAGCGACAGGCCAGTACTGAGTTATGATTTAAATCTTAACTCCAACACACACACACACACACCGACCTTAACATTAGGGTTGGGGTTAGGACTGAAATGTTAGTTCTGTTAGTTTTGAAATCCTTTCAGCTTTTACCGGGTCACAAGTCCGCGGGCGCGTAAATTGTATAATCCGTGCCTGGCTTGCAGTGACTGATCCTTCATTGATGCCCTGTGGATGCCTCAGTTGAAGGTGGTTCAGCATTGAACCAGTGGAGCCTCCCCGATAAACTAAAGTGCTTGAACAAACTGTACACCTGACAGTACTTTCGTCAATTTTTACAAAAAAATCCCAAACGGGACTTTTCTTTTTAGATTTAGACATGTCATTCATAAACGTGCTATACTACCGCATTAGAGGAAATAGTTGATTAATGCACATCACTTTGATTGGTTGAGGACCGATCACATGAGAGAACACCACGATAGGATAGGAGAGGAGGGGGACTGGGGGTTGACGCAAATGAAAAAAGGCAAAACTACTGTAAGTTACAGATGTAGAAAAAGACGTAATATAAGGAAACACATTCTTTTTTTTGTCAAGTGGGATTTAAACGTATACTCTTTTTAACGAAAATATTTTATATCCACGTTTACCAAGTACTCTAAACAATGTTGTTGGTTTTATAATTGCTGCCTGTACGGTGTTGCCACCTCTGTTTTTCATTTTGTATTCCTATATAAAAATATAGGAATATTTTTTATCGAAAATATTTTTGATCCACGTTTATCCACATTTAAACTCTTACAGCCTTAATACATATATATATATATATATATATAATTGTGAGAGATGGTTCTTTTTCAGCACTTTCTTGACCCAGATACACAACAAAAATAAACAAACAAAAAGCCTAGCTCCGCTTGGAACACTAAACTAAACTTTGCACAGTAATCTTGAACTGTAAAACGGGGCAGCTACTCTGCTTACCAGCTTAAAAACACACTTTTCACAAACACTGATCAAAAAAGGTTTTCTCACTACCTTTTCTTTCTCTTTCTACAGTTGCACACACTCCCAACCGGCTCTTCACTCAGCAGCCCCCAATAGACTGACTGCCTTTCTTTTATGATCACCAGCTGGCAAACAATAAATGAATTTGAAAACAATTATACACTCCATTGTGGCATCCTGGGAATGTAGTCCTGAACCCCCAGGACTATATTTTCTTTCTCTTATTATTATTATTATTATTATTATTATTATTATTATTATTATTATTATTATTATTATTTTTGTTTATTTAGCAGACGCTTTTATCCAAGGCTACTTTCTGCCACAATATATATACAGTATATATATATATATATATATATATATATATATATATATATATATATATATATATATACACACACACACATACAGAGACAATTATGACCATGATTTGTTATGAAACAATCATAAATAAACATAAATAATTAAATTGAGTATAATTGTTTATTTCTTAGCAGACACCCTGTGGCAATGTGGCCACACCCTTGTGCATAGTTTATGTTTATATGTTACATGTTGTGTGTAAATGTTGGTGTATAGAGATGGCTGCACGGGATATAAATGGGTGTGTGCAGCACGAGTATTTATAATGTATAATTGTAGTTAGGCACAAGGATTGCACATCACTTCACGTGCAGATAAAATGTGTATAATGTGTGTCACGGGAGTGCACTTTAATTAATTCACGTGCAGTTGTACCGAGATTCCAATTGAATGATTGACTAGCAATCGAGTCTCGGTACAACTGCATAAAAGCAGCATGTTTTCACTCACTCGGGGTGGTGTGTTCGGTGAGTGGAGAACGGGAGAGAGAGAAGGAGATATAAATAATTGCTATCGGCGTGCTGGTAGGACCAGCACGATACTTGTTTGTTTAGAAGCTCACCGTGTTTGTCTGTGTAGTCCGTTTTGTTTACCTGTTTATTTTGGCCGCAAGTGCCGTGTCCTGTTTTTGTGTTCTTTTATTTTGTTTATTAAATGCTGAGCACAACCAAGTGCTCAGCTTCACCAACCTCACTGTCTCTGTCTGTTCTGTGTGTTACTTCCTGTTTCTGGTCTGACGTCACCCACTGCAGCCGTCTTTGTGACACACCCTTATCCAGGGCAACTTAAAATTGTTACAATATATCACATTGTTTTTACATACAATTACCCATTTATACAGTTGGGTTTTTACAGGAGCAATCTAGGTAAAGTACCTTGCTCAAGGGTACAGCAGCAGCACCCTCCGGTCAAGAGACCAGAGCCCTAACCACTACTCCACACTGCTGCCCATCACTAATGTGTATAACACATTCGTGATTAAACAGTTTTGTGATAAGTAAAACAAAATGGTTTATTATTGTGTATTATTAGATGTATTAGTAGAAGCGTTAGACATAATACTTATGGTAATGCAACGAACAATAACAACAACAGAACTTTATACCCAACTCTTAAACTATGCAGCTTCTCCTTGTTCTTCAAGGATCTGAAACAGCGGGCCCTTATGCTGATTTCTGCTGTCACCTTGTCATTATTTGACACTACAAACACATAGCAGAGAAAATAACTGGATTAGTTTGGAGAGTACTTTTATAAACTGACTATGTGCTTATGCAATTATAATGACACAAGAACTCTATACATATGCTAACTGAAACAGTTTCAATGCTGAAACTAATTACACTTTTTAAAAAGATAGGTACAATATAAATAAATAAATAGAATTAAACGTAGTAACTCCCCTTCATAGTCACAGAGGTAGCTATTTCATTTACATGCTGCATAAGCACCACTGGCTATCCATTGTGCATTATTTTGAGTAGTGCTGTGTTTGAAGGTTCGTTCGCTAGCCAGGAATTTGAAGGTAGTTTTAGCGGATGTCGTGCTTCAGTAAAATATGTACTGGATACCTAGTGTACAAGACAATGTGAACTTTCGGTATTAGAAATTAGATGTACTTTTAAAACATCAACAGCATAAAAAGCAAACCACTTTCTTCAAACAATGTTCAATGTTTTTTTTGTTTTGTTTTTTGTTTTTTAATAAAATAAACAATAAGAAATGTAGCCATGCACAATATGATGTGGAACGTGTCTTCATTACCTTTATTGCTGCTCTGAAAAATATACTTTTATATGGAAAACAATTTTTATTTATTTTTTACACATCATACTTTTACACATTATGTAATTTCTGGAAGTGATTTATTTCAAAGTGTTTTAAATTTGATTAGAATATCAATCAGAGATTTCCATTAACTTGATTGGTCAAAATCAGGTCCCTAATCTCTGGTAAAGGGCCTTGAATGTTCTTTCAAACTATGGTTAGTCTCTGTTCCAAATCAACCTGCTGGAAAACATGTAAATACAGCATACACTTACTTATATAATTTTCCTTTTTTCTGTTTCATGAAAGAAACTCTCTGTACACACCCTTTGGATGTTTTCTTTCAAAGTAGACAAAACTATGATTCCTCACTGTCGTATATGTTCAATCTAGCTATTTACATTTATTATAGCAAATAAAGTAAAAAAATAAATTAAAAAAAAAAATCGAATGGTGTTTGCTGTCAGCTGCAGCACAGTAACACAATTGAGATCTCTGGTCTCCACATGATATATGAATAAAAATAAAAATGTGGTTCAAAATAACATTGTACACCTGATCTGAAATAAAACCAAAGAAAACAAAAACGCCCCACAAGAAACACCTCCTTAAAAAATGATTCCATTACTTTTGTTTAACTAAAACAAGAAGAGGAAGACTGACTGAATTTAAACACACTGTGGCACCAAAAAGAAACAACACAAAATGGCAAAAGCTAAGATTGCAAAAACACAAAATAGTCTGAAAACACAAATACAACTATCAATAAATTATACACTTGAGTTTTTTCAATGAAAACTGAAAGTACTATTATTTGCAGTCGTGCATATGCACAAACTGAAGGACTTTTGTTATTTAGTATAAAAGTACACAAACATAATCTTAACAAGAAAGTACATAATACATAATAGTTAGTATTTTGCAGCGTGTGAGCTGTCTAATATTGGTATAATTTGCTTTCTTCGAGCATATTTATAATCCTTTTCCGTACCTCAGGCAAGTGGAAACCATACAAGAGAGGATTAAGAAGGGAGGAATGATTAGAAACTCCAATGACAGGATGGCAGCAACAATTTGGGGCATATCCTTTGAGTCTAATCGACTAAGAGCTATTTCACAAAACCTGTTATTGAATAGATGATAAATGTTGTTAAATGCGGAGACATGTTTGTAGTGCTTTGCTTCTGAATTCCTTGGAGCTTTTTGACAAACAATAAGTATTTTTACATAGGAAAACAATATAAAAATAGAGTTGGAAAAATTACACAAATAGTAATTACAAAACCAACAACATTGTTTAGAGTAGTTGGTACACAAGATAGCTTAACAACTGACCAGTTGGAACAATACAGTCTTTCAATTTGGTTTCCACACAAAGGCAGTCTTGATGAAAACAAAAGATTAAGGGCCGTGTCACAGAATGGAAATAGCCAGGCACCAGCCAGCAATTTACAAACAACTCTATCTGTCATGATATTTGTATAGTGTAAAGGTTTACAAATTGCAACATATCTGTCATATGCCATCACTGTTAAAATGGTAAATTCAACAGCTGCATAACCATAGATAACAAATATTTGAATGAAACATCCAGCACGGGGAATCACTTGGGTCTCTGATAGAAGATCAGCCAGAAGTTTAGGATAGAAACCAGCAGTTCCATAAAGGGCGTTAACAGATAAACTACAGAGAAAGACATACATAGGCTCATGAAGGCTTCTTTCCAGAAATATTACTAACACAAGAACTACGTTTACAAAAATTATCAAGGGGTACACAATAAGGGCAAGTAGAAAATATACATATTTAGTTGTATTCATGTCCCCAAATCCAGTGAGTGTGAAAGTTTCAGTGTAAGACGTGTTTTCCATTCCTGTTCTCATGAGTTCAGAATGTCCCAGCCAAGGAGTCCTGTTGATAAAAAATACAGGTGGAAATGTCACATCTCTATAACAAACACTAACCAACTTTTGAAAATACATGCCATAGTTGTTATGTTGCAATAAAATGTATTACTTAATTGTAATGGGAGTGCTAAATATTGACAGTTTTATTTAAAAAAACAAAAAAACAAAAAACACTATCATATGACTGTTAGTAATTTTTAAACTGTTAGATGATACAGTTTTTTATTAATGGACAGTAAACTACTATTTTTAATGACTACTAGAGTGACAAACCTTCATTAAAACATGCTATGATATGAACAGCTTTAAACCTTGAATGAAACAGTACAGCGAAGAAGAAACAAGTTATATACAGTCTATTGATACATTTGAACTGTTCACTTGTGCTTAATAATGATGTCAGTAATGTTTTATGTAATAGGGTGTAATTTGCAGAGTGTAATGTATTATTTTTCACATGCCAGTACAGTCAAATTAGTTGTCAGAATGACCTTCTAGACAGCATGCCAGTGGTTTTCAACCCTGGGCCTCCCGTAACCAACAGTCTGGATTTTTGTTTCAACCAGGAACTACATTTTGTTTTAAACTGGCATTGTTTTCCAGTGCGCAGCAGCCTCTGCAGTGTTGAACAGTGTTTAGATACAGTGATTTCCTTAATGCTAATGCTGCTTGCGGTGTGTTTTTTCTGTATGTTTATGGCCCACAAATGAGTTTTTGCAAGATAGACATATACTGTACATAAAAAGGTTAAATTAACTGAAGTCGGTATGTTTAGAAATGTCTTTAAAATCTAGCAATGAACTTGCTACCATAACATAGGACCAAAATTAACACAGCCACCTGTGGTTATATTGTATTGTTTGTGGCCTTTGTGACTTTTCCTAATTTCAGAAATAACAAAATGTAAAAAATAAGTTACCTGTCTTCCAACAGCCTTAGTCAGAGCACCCTGCAGCAGGTCATACAGATGCAGTGTGTTGTCAAATAGAGCATTGTGCGGCTTTATATCCTTCACTCTGGGAGGTGCTGTGTTCACTTTCCATGTTTAAAATATCCAGGAGTCTACAGGGTTCGAAGCAGTTAGTGTCCAAAGGCCCTGAGCACTCAGCTGAGTGGCTGGGGATCTCATTAGCTAACTTTGTACCTATTATACATGTTTCCAGTAAGTTCACATTCAGTCATTGGGCCCTATTCATTTTATAAAAGTGCGTTTTTAGTCTTGACTTGAAAACTGTAACGGTCCCAGCTTCCCTGACAATCAAAGGCTGAGCATTCCATAATTTAGGAGCTCTACAAGAAAAAGCCCTACCTCACTCTGAGATCACAGCAGCCCTGCATCCTGTGATCTCAGAGTGCGGCTTGTACGCAGTATTTTTCTAAATATTTGATTTGAAGAGTGTTTACAAACATTCCCTTAAGATATATTTCTCAAGTTTTCCTCAGGATCACATAACACTTTACATTAAGTGTCAATGACTGTGTATTTACATAGTAGTTACTTAGTAAATACATGTATAGTTACACATATAAATGTTATTATTAGGAGTTTTAATCCTGGCATTTTCTTTTAATCGATTAACCCCCCATCTGGGCGATTAATTAGTCCATTAACCATATTAGTTTGCTATAATATGCAATTGTAGTGAAAGACAACTAAAAGTAACACTTGGTATTAATGCTATTTAAATAAAATGCAAGCATTTATTAAGGCCTCCTAACGTTCAACAGTCAATTAATTACTTGTTGAATAGGGCTGTTTTTAGTATAAACTAACAGGTAATCTATTGAGTGCTATTTTACTTAAACTGAGAGTGCTTGTGCATCATTCACTTTATTATACAGACTGTGTCAAGTACTTTCAGTTGACTCACACATTCGCACCAACAAGACACCAAATAACAGAACAAATGTGTTTTATATGATGAACAACAAATAATACAAAAGTTGTACCAATCAAGAAACATCAACTAATAATATTATTATATATAATATTATTATGTATCAAGACATTGTTAAAACCTATGTGGTATTAAGGTCATACTTTCTGTAGTGTTAATAAAATGAGAGAATACAATGGCATGTATTTATCTATTTAATAACCATGGCGGTCGTTTTTGGAATTTAAATTTAAATTGCGGTGCATGTGTTTACGATACGGAGCTGTGCTTTCCTGACATTTCCAAAATATATGTTCTAATTACCCTGACAAAGAAAGAATCGCGTAGCTGCAAAAATTAGGAGATAAAATACCGTCACATCTATTCCGACCAGGAGCGGTCAAACTGACCGCTACATATAAAACATATTATAACAGTGAAATGTTGCGGTATTATTTGTATTTATCAGTCGGGACTTGCCGCCATGTATTGAAGTTTGATTATATCAGACTGCATTCCATCTGATAGCCCATCAATCAGCCTTGACAGCTCATGGTGCGCAACTGTCTGTCTGTGTGACAGTCTATTACCTGTGTGAGCCACTACTTTTCTCCTCTGATCTATGTTTTAGATGCACTCTGGTTACTATATAAGTCACTTGTTTTTCATTGTACATCACGAGTTGGATCTGGTATGACCAAGACAAAGGTCAGTTATACAAGCTAAAAAAATAATATATTCATTTAAGTCAATGGTAATTAGTAGTACAATATTTACTGTGTCCACTCGCTTTGTTTCCTTGAAGAAAAAACTCAAGCATAAATAAATCAAACATGAGAAATATGTCGATTTTGTATCAATAGTACGTCCTGGAATACTGTGATTACATACTGGAGTTCATATATGCTTGAGAAGTCTGTCAGGAAAACATTGATTGGCTGTGCTAACAGTCACTTCGGGCTCACATTTTAGGACCCCCTACTTATTGTCCCATAATTCGAGCACTGTCCCTGATGCCGATTTCACAGAAGCAAATTATATTTATCACACAACATTGTTTTACTTTGAAACATGTTACAAAGAGGCTCAGAAACTGTAACAGGGGCTTCTGTTAGAGTGTGGGGATCCGCTGATAGATGAGACAGACACAGAGGTTAATGTTGAAACGCCACTCAGGTGTCCAGGTTTTATTAAGTTCACAGGCAATTGCAGTAGTGGAGCCACCACTAGGGTACCAACAATGGTAGACCTAGTGCGGAGGATATACACTCAAGTGTACATGAGAATTATACAGTACAAAAAGGCAAAATGAAACACAGTGGGAAAACAGTTAAAAATAAAAGTTGGCCAAACAATAGCTCAATGCTGCTTCTACTAAAAGGAGGTGGTGCTCTAGGAACCTTCTCCCTGGCGCAACTAAGCAATGCTTTTCTGTGATCAAAATCCCCTAAATAAATCCCTATGCGCTAAAACACGGGAACCCCGGTATGCACACAGTCGTTCCTGCGTTTTTGGCTCACTCACCCTGGTTAAGACACGCAGTCAAGGGCTTCAAACAAACAAAGGACTTGCTTTTCAGCCCCTTTTAACCCTTTTAAGGACCGGATCATGTAAACACAATCATACTGAAACGTCTTTTCGGGGCCTGTGATCGGGTAAACATGATAAAAAAACACACTTCATTTTATGAACTTACTGGGCCACCATCCTATGCCCTACAGGTTGATATATTTTGTTCTTGTTTTTTTAAAGGGCACAGACAGTACAGCAGCATGCAGCAAGAATAGGTGTTCTTAGTATTATTTATTTTTTAAATAAACGTTCAGTTCTAAACCATGTGTTCTGTTTGTTTTTTTAACAAAAGGCTCTAAATTCATAAAATCACTCAGGTGAAAGAATGTTTTGTATTTTGCCCATATTTTAAAAAAAAGAACCAACAACACTTTCAGGTAGTGTTATAGGGTCCTTCAGGTAACAGAATACAATGTTTTTGTACATTTATCTCTTTGAAACCCCACAATCTACTGAAATAATAAAAAATGTAAGTTTTTGAAAAATATCTGTTTTTTATTTACTTATTGGAGTGGAAAATCAGTAAAAGCACTTTTATAGCTCCTATATTGTATAATATTCTCTAGAGCGTCCTAAACCAAAAAATACAATTTTCAATTCTAATACTAAAATTGTTTTTTTTGATGAATTTCATAGAAAGGCAAAGTCAGCTAAAATGTGTAATATATATATATATATATATATATATATATATATATATATATATATATATATATATATATATATATATATATATGCTTTTTGTTCATAAAAATACACACATTTTGTAGAAATAAAGTTTTATTGAATATGTTTGGGTTTTTTACACTGGCCCTTAAATAAAGAAGGTATGTTCCTAGGAAAACAACTTAAAATACAGTTTCTATTTCTCTCATTCTGTGATAGCAGTTGGAAATCCCTGTGGCACATAGTGAATGTTACATACACTGCACATCTGTTTCTGTCTATTTTCTGTCTCAGCTGTGACTTTATTCAAACACAACATGTGTAATTATAACATACCTGTCATTATTTGGTACATGCACTGAAAGTGAATATAAAGGGATTTTAATCTCTTAGCCTATTTGTTATTATAACCTGTAACTTCCAGTTGCATATTGGATTGGATTGTAGACTGCAGATGGAATGAAGCAGCAGCCCCACTTTGATATAAGAATGATTTCTGGGTCAAATGAAACTGAGCTTAAGGCCTAGCTTCCTTACACAGGTCAGTTGTCCTGACTCAAGAATCATGCATAGTTAAAATAAAACAAATATACTAAATATTAACAAACCAACCCTAGGTTTTGACAGTGTGTGGCATGTTACATAGTGCTCTAATTTGCTTTCTTTGGAGCATATTTCTAACCCTTTTACGTACCTCTGGCAGGTTAAGACCATACATGAGTGGGTTCAAAAGCGGAGGAATTATTAGAAACTCTAATGACAAGGTGACAACAACAATTTGGGGTAAAGCCGTAGCGTCTAAACGGCTAAGAACTATTTCACAAAGCATGGTGATAGAATAGTTGATCAGTGTAGTTAAATGTGGGAGACATGTTTGGAGAGCTTTCCTTCTGAATGCCTTGGAGCTTTTCTGACAAACAATAAGTATATTTACATAGGAAAACAATATAAAAAACAGAGTTGGAAAAAGTGTACAAATACTAAGTACAAAACCAACAACATTGTTTAGAGTAGTTGATACACAAGATAGCTTAACAACTGACCAGTTGGAACAATATAGTCTTTCAATTTGGTTTCCACACAAAGGCAGTCTTGAAGAAAACAAAAGAACAAGGGCCATGCTACAGAATGGAAATAGCCAGCCACCAGCCAGCAATTTACAAACAACTCTATCTGTCATGATATTTGTATAGTGTAAAGGTTTACAAATTGCAACATATCTGTCATATGCCATCACTGTAAATATTGAAAATTCAGCAGCTGCGTAACCATAGATAACAAATATTTGAATGAAACATCCAGCACGGGGAATCACTTGGGTCTCTGATAGAAGATCAACCAGAAGTTTAGGATAGAAACCAGCAGTTCCATAAAGGGCGTTAACAGATAAACTACAGAGAAAGATATACATAGGCTCATGAAGGCTTCTTTCCAGAAATATTACTAACACAAGAAATACGTTTACAAAGATTATCAAGAGGTACCCACTAAGGGCAAGTAGAAAATATACATATTTAGTTGTATTCATGTCCCCAAATCCAGTGAGTGTGAAAGTTTCAGTGTAAGACGTGTTTTCCATTCCTGTTCTCATGAGATCAGAATGTCCCAGCCAAGGAATCCTATTGATTAAAATACAGGTGGAAATGTCACATCTCTATAACAAACACTAACCAACTTTTGAAAACACATGCCATAGTTTTTATGTTGCAATAAAATGTATTACTTAATTGTAATGGGTGCTAAATAGTGACAGTTTTATTTAAATTTTTTTTTTTTTTTTTAAAACATATCATATGAGTTTAGTAATTTTTAAACTGTCAGATGATACAGTTTGTTATTAATGGACAGTAAACTACTATTTTAATGACTACCAGAGTGACAAACCTTCATTAAAACACGCTATGATATGAACAGCTTTAAACCTTGAATGAAACAGTACAGCGAAGAAGAAAAACATTATATACAGTCTATTGATACATTTGAACTGTTCACTTGTACTTAACAATGATGTCTTTGTAATGTCTTATGTAATAGTGTGTAATTTACAGATTGTAATGTATTATTTTTCACATGCCAGTACAGTCAAATTAGTTGTCAGAATTACCTTCTTGTCAGCATGCAAGTGGTTTTCAACCCTGGGCCTCCCGTAACCAACAGTCTGGATTTTTGTTTCAACCAGGAACTACATTTTGTTTTAAACTGGCATTGTTTTCCAGTGCGCAGCAGCCTCTGCAGTGTTGAACAGTGTTTAGATACAGTGATTTCCCTAATGCTAATGCTGCTTGCGGTGTGTTTTTTCTGTATGTTTATGGCCCACAAATGCAGTTAATGTTTTTGCAAGATAGACACATACTGTACATAAAAAGGTTAAATAAAATGAAGTCGGTATATTTAGAAATGTCTTTAAAATCTAACAATAAACTTTCTACCATAACATACAACCAAAATTAACACAGTTACATGTGGTTATATTGTATTGATTGTGACTTTTCCTAATTTTAGAAATAACAAAATGTAAAAAATAAGTTACCTGTCTTCCAACAGCCTTAGTCAGAGCACCCTGCAGCAGGTCATACAGATGCAGTGTGTTGTCAAACAGAGCATTGTGCAGCTTTATATCCTTCACTCTGGGAGGTGCTGACTTCAGTTTCTATGTTTAAAATATCCAGGAGTCAACAGGGTTCGAAGCAGTTTGTGTCCAAAGGCCCTGAGCACTCAGCTGACTGGCTGGGGATCTCATTAGCTAACTTTGTACCTATTATACATGTTTCCAGTAAGTTCACATTCAGTCATTGGGCCCTTTTCACTTGATCAAATTAAAGTCAGTGTTAAAGTTACAGAACACCCTGTACTGTTTACAAGAAATGCCTTACTTTACTTTTTTGTATCCCATGCTGTCTGTATCGCAGCAATATATTATTTCAACACAATCCAACTTGTTGTTATATTTATGCATCTATCATGGCCCCTATTCACAAAACTTTAAGGACTGTTTAAAGGAATATTTTTCAAAATTATTGAAGAGTGTTTACAATACATTTCTCAGCTTTTCCTCAGGATCAGGTAACACTTTACAATGTCGCTCTAATTACTGTGTATTTACATAGTAGTTACTTAGTAAATACATGTGTGCATTACACATATTTCCAATGTTATTATGCATAGTTACAATGTAATTAATAGCAATATCCATTTTCCATAACTGCAGTGCAAAGAAACTTTAAAATTTTACAACAAGACCCATCTACAGAGCCTGTGGTACACAGTGCTATTCAGCTTCTGGGAAAACTTTGACAGGCACATATCCATGTAATAGACCACGATGTAATAATACCTGTAAATACATTCATTCATGAACATTTTACTTGTACCTGTAGGAATAGTCTACTGCATCATCTGCAAGAAATGCAATAAATTGTATATTGGGGAAAATAAAAGGCATTTAGGAGACCGGTTTGTAGAACACTTAAGAAGCATTCACATTAACAGCACGGCATTTCCAGTAGTCAGTCACTTCAACAGTGATGATGCTCGGAAATAAAAGGAACGAGTTTATCTTCAAACTGGGAACTTTGGAACCTCTGGGAATGAACATTCTATTCTAACAATCATGACACAGAATTTTTGTATAATTACAATTCTTGAATAACAACACGTTTACTGCACTGTGTTTTCTTTTTAAACAGCTGAAGAGCTTTTGCCCGAAACGTCCTGAAAATAAAATATTCTTTAATCTTTTAAACCTTTTGTGTACATTTGAAAAAAAGAAAACCTTATCTTTCATATGCCTTCAATATATATATTGTATTCTTTGTACAGTAGCCACTTCCATTTATAGTACTTCGACACAGGAGAGGGCAGTACAAAAAACCCTCCTAGTTTCACAAACCCGATTACCAATTCTAGACTCCCAGTCCCTTACCAAAATTAACAATAATTTCAGAAGATGGCATTTTCAATTATGGACTCATCTCGGACCCGTTTACTCTAAGAAAAAAAATGCAAATAATCCACCAGCCGAGTGGATCAAAAGAGAGGACATTAATTGAAACAGCCACATTTTTGCATGTTAGTCTGAAAAAAAAGAGTAAAGATCGCATTGTATTTTATTTACCAAACCAAAAAACTGCATTAATAGACTGCTATTGCCAAACTTTTTTCTACATTTTACTTTTTCTGCTTAATTAGTATAAGGTATTTGTGATTTAAACAAACATGTTAAGTTCCTGACAGGGGTTGTAGTAAACAAATTACTTTTAAAACAAATATTATTTTTAGCGAGTGATTTTCACTTCCACTCACCTTCCCACTAAACACATTTGTTTTGACTTGTTTTGAATCTTGCAGTGTGTGGTGGGCAGGGAGAGGCGACGCTGTTAAGTGCGTTTATAGTATAGCTCTTATGTCAAGTAAAAGAAACAAGAAAAAGTGAATTAACTGAACAGTAAAACATGGCGGGGAGGGTGCTGGCTTTATAATACATATTTTACTGTTAGGGATTAAGTGTTTATGCGCTGTAATGAAATGCTAAGGATTTTAAGGTTATGAAAGTATTTTGTGATCACGCAACACACTTTTGAGTCAGGAACCCCATTTTGAGAAACACTGCTTTAGACCATGCTTGGGTGGTATCTGAAAAATGTAGCGAGTGCATTCTTGTTTGAAATGCAATGCCTGTAAACTGTAAATATACAGGTATGTCTGGGCTCACTTTTGTGCTCCTACTTCAGTTAACTGTGAAATACTGTAAATGCACTGGTCAGTCTACAAAGTTTGCTGGACTTGATTTTTGTGAGCGATTTACTGTAAAACATTTCTACTAATACATGTTTATAAAATGGGTTGGGAGATATTTGCATCCTGATTGGCTGATAGGCATTCCAAGCCATTGAATTATTACAGTACAACCAACGGGTAAAAACAAGTCCCAGCAACTAAGACTTTTTACAAACAGATATTATTGCCGGCGTTTAAGAATGTTTAAAAAAATTGAAATGTCTGCCTATTTTTCCCCAATAAAAAACTAAATAATAATACAATGTCAGACTTCCTCCATGTAAATTTTAACTTGTTTGGTGACTCCAATGTCCACACATTCCTGGAGGATTTAGACCGCAACAGTTCGGTAAAGGAACCGACAGTAATAATTTTCAAAAAAAATAATAATGAAACAGTGAGTACTACAAGACACCTCTCTCTCAGTGCTGCTGAAATTAATACAACTGAAGCCAATAAAGAAGAGCGGAATACAAAAAAAGTAACCGCTTGGGCTGTGTCAGTTTTAATGATTGGTCAGCACAAACCAAAAATAATATGAACTGGAAAACAGCATCTAAGACTGAAATAAAAACAGTTTTAATTAGTTTCTAGAATATTTAGTTAGCAGCTACACAAGCTTGCGAGCTGGCCTGCATCGTTTTTAAATGTTCTCACAGTGGAACGAAGTATACACCTAGTTTCAGATACCCACTTTAAAACAGCGTCTTCATTTCTGTCCTGAAAAACTTAAGCGACAACAAAAGACAAGTCACAACATCACCCTGCTGTATCCCAATGTGGAAGGGTGGTGGACAATTTACTGACACACAGGAGACAGAACTTTATTTGTAACGCCGCTCAGGTGCACTTATTTATTTTAGTCCGCAGAGGGCGCTGTTGTCTGTTGGCCTGAATACCGGCAACAGTAATCAGGTCCACAGGAATACCAACACAGGTAAACAGTTCAATGCGGGCGCACTGACAGGTGCTCAAAATAATAATGAAACAAAAGGCGAAATGAAAAGGGAAAATAAAACACAGTAATAAAATTACAAAATAAAGGTGTTGCTTACGCAGTGCCCCACTGCTGCTAAGCCGGTCAGCTCAGGATATCCGTCCTACGCTGTTATTTTTTATTTATTTTTATTTTTTGTTTATTTAGCAGACGCCTTTATCCAAGGCAACTTACAGAGACTAGGGTGTGTGAACTATGCAACAGCTGCAGAGTCACTTACAATTACGTCCCAACGAAAGACGGAGCACAAGGAGGTTAAGTGACTTGCTCAGGGTCACACAATGAGTCAGTGGCTAAGGTGGGATTTGAACCGGGGACCTCCTGGTTAGAAGCCCTTTTATTTAACCACTGGACCACACAGCCTCCTGCGTTTTGATGCAGTTTTCCTGCTCGGTGGACAACCCTGAAGGCATAGGGCTGCAGGGTCTAGTACTGCTGCGTGACTCAGGCGTTGTTATCCTTCATCCGGTGAAGCCATGCTAAAGGCATGATCTGTAACCAGGGTGAAGTGTCGCCCCAGGAGGTAGAACCGGAGAGACTCGACTGCCCATTTTACTGCGAGACACTCCTTCTCGATGGTACTATAGTTTTTCTCGCGGGGAAGGAGCTTCCTTCTGATATACAGGATTGGGTGCTCGCTTCCCCGCACCTCCTGAGACAACACTGCCCCGAGACCTGTCTCTGATGCATCCGTCTGCAGGGTGAACCTCCTACTAAAATCAGGACTGCATAGCACTAGCTTGCTACACAGCCTTCGTTTCAAAGCGAGGAAGGCTCTCTGGCACGGCTCCGTCCACTGAACCTTATTTGGGGTAGCCTTCCGGGTGAGGTCGGGATGAAGCTCAGGTTGAACAGACTGTGTCAAGTATTTTCAGTTGACTCACACATTCACACCAACAAGACACCAAACAATTGTACCAATCAAGCATCATCAACTAATAATATTTAATAATATCTAATAATAATAATATAAAATTATGTATTAATACATTGTTAAAACCCATGTGGCATTAAGGTCATACTTTCAGTAGTGTTAATAAAATGAGAGAATACAATGGCATGTATTTATCTATTTAATAACCATGGCGGTCGTTTTGGAATTTAAATTTAAATTGCAGTGCATGTGTTTACGATCACGGAGCTGTGCTTTCCTGACATTTCCAAAATATATGTTCTAATTACCCTGACAAAGAAAGAATCGCGTAGCTGCAAAAATTAGGGAGATAAAATACCATCATATCTTTTCCGACCCAAGCGGTCAAATTGACCGCTACATATAAAACATATTATAACAGTGAAATGTTGCGGTATTATTTGTATTTATCAGTCGGGACTTGCCGCCATGTATTGAAGTTTGATTATATCAGTCTGCATTCCATCTGATAAGCCCATCAATCAGCCTTGACAGCTCATGGTGCGCAACTGTCTGTCTGTGTGACAGTCTATTACCTGTGTGAACCACTACTTTTCTCCTCTGATCTATGTTTTAAATGCACTCTGGTTACTATATAAATCACTTGTTTTTCTAAGCAATTCATTGTTACCCCAATACACATTGAAAATGGATTATGGAAGACGCATGACATCAAAGCAGTGTTTGGGATTATTGCAAAGTTTACCAAACAATGATTCTGATGCAGCAGAGACAGACAATGATGAATCTGGCTCTGAAGCAGACAGAAGTCTAGTTTTTTTCCTTATTATTTTTCTTTTCTTTTCATTGTACATCATGAGTTGGATCTGGTATGACCAAGACAAAGGTCAGTTATACAAGCTAAAAAAATAATATATTAATTTAAGTCAATGGTAATTAGTAGTACAATATTTACTGTGTCCACTTGCTTTGTTTCCTTGAAGAAAAAGCTCAAGCATAAATAAATCAAACATGACAAATATGTTGATTTTGTATCAATAGTGCGTCCTGGAATACTGTGATTACATACTGGAGTTGAGTGAATCAGAATTTTCTGACAATGATCCAGTTTATATACTATAGGTGTTTTTTTAACAAAAGGCTCTAAATTCATAAAATCACTCAAGTGAAAGAATGTTTTGTATTTTGCCCATATTTTAAAAAAAAGAACCAACAACACTTTCAGGTAGTGTTATAGGGTCGTTCAGGTAACAGAATACAAGTTTTTTTGTGATTTATCTCTTTGAAACCCCACAATCTACTGAAATCATAATTTTAAAAAATATCAGTTTTTTTTTTTTTTTTACTTATTGGAGTGGAAAACCAGTAAAAGTACTTTTTATATCTCCTATATTATATAATATTCTCTAGAGCGTCCTAAACCAAAAAATACAATTTTCAATTCTACAACTAAAAATAGATGTTTTGACGAGTTTCAAAGAGAGAAAGGCAAAGTCAGCTAAAAATGTGTACAAAAAAATAAAAATTAAAAATTCATAAAATCACCCAGGTGAAACAATGTCTTGTAGTTTGCCCAAACATCAATATTTTTCAACAAGACTTTCAGGAAGGGTTCTAAGGTCCCTCAGGTTATAGAATAACACGTACATGTGTTTTAAACATCTCTTTGAAAACACTAAGGGAAATACAGAATAAATAAAATAAGAAAACAACTAAATATAGTGTTGAAAAAGTTTTTATGGTTTCTGAAGTACTTTATAATGTTCCCCACAGTGTTCTGAAAAACTGACACCAATTCCAAGATGCTAATATAAAAAATTAAAAATAAATTGTGAATTCTTATAGGAAGAGTCAAATACAGCCAAAAAACGCGTGACAGCCCTGCCATATGCAACAAAAACTTTATTTCCAAATTATACAAATGTTATTTACAAACCCAACAAAACACATTATGTACCTGTGCAGGGCCGCTGGCCTGCCACAATAACATAAACCACTTTTTATTTCTCAGTATTTTTTATTTACTATTGGAAGGAACAATAAAATATTTTTTTTAAATAACTAAATGAAAAAGTTCGGTTATGTTCTCACTACTGAAAAAGGTTGGTCATGTTCTAATTTACTGAATGTACAATCATTTCAAATATACCCGTCCCAACTGATCCCTTTTATATATTTTATATTGTACTCTAATACATAAACAACATTTAAAAAGTAGCCTTAGTTATGATGTGATTTTACATACTGATACCTTGTTAGAACAATACCATTATTGATTATTTATTTCACAATCATTTATCAAATTAAAAACATGTCTTAAAAGCAGATAAGCAGTCATGAAGCCAATTCATTTAGTCAATTGATTTTTGTCATCATTTACTGAATTGCCTGTGTTTCGGTTTGTTGTGGTTGAAAGATGCTGTCTGACTCTAGGCCTGGTAACTCCTCACCTTCATGCAGATGATACAATGTTGTACTCTGCAGGTTCTTGTATATCTTTGGTCATCAAGGAGCTGAACAGAGCTTTGTTGGCATTCTGCAGTTCACTCAAGCTTATTTAATATAACAATTTAAAGCAAGCGGCACAATTCTGTTTTAAATTCTCTGTACCTTAACTGTAATACAGATTGAAATCCCACTAACAAGCCTCCATCCTGATTGTAATCTCGTTTTAAATCTCGCAAGCAGGGTCTCCAATAGAAATGTAGGAATGTGCTGTCATTCAGTAGTTGGGGTGGGTTTAAAGTACTGAGAACGAATCAATAATAGATGCATGTCAGGAAGGCGGGACATTGCCCAACAGCACTGTGAAATGTATTTATTATTATTTTTGTAGTAGGTTTGATTTTTTAATGGGAAAAGGGTAAAGTCAACGTGAATTGATTAACCATTTCCACAGTTTTTTCTGGTGTTTTCCAGTGTTTATTGGCTGTCCACCGATTTCATTTTTTTGTATCGGGGTGTTTTATCGGTTAAAAATGGAAAATCAGAAGCCCTAATCACAATACAATTAATTTTACTCTTACCTGAGCACCCTACCAAACCCATCATTGTGATTTGTATGGGCTGCTACATTGGCATTCTTTGACTACTTGGCATCTTAAACCCTGTTAAATGTTTGTTTATATTACAATAACTGGCAAAGTGCCAGCCTATCTTTGGAATGTACTTACCTTTTCTACTTCAAACTATCAGCACTTTTGGTTTTTACTTTTGGTAGCACTTGTTTGAATTTTCAGCAGCAGATAGTTGGAATGTTTTACAGAGGGATTTGAAATTAACCATCCTTTTTAGTCATAAACTGATCCTTGCAAGTGTTAAATCTGCATTGAAAGGTCTGGATTGTATTGTTTTATTTTACTTTCTTTACTGATGTTGTGATTTAATGTATGTATTGTTTTATTCTGTTACATCAGTATTGTTTTAATTATTTTGTATGATGGATGTTAATTATATGTTGTCTTTGCTGCAGTTTGAGCCTTCTTGGCCAGGTCACCATGGCTACTACTGTTTTTTTTTACCTGGTTAAATAATAGAAATGACATTGAAAGGAATTAGAGGCTATTTATTGAGGAATGGCCTTGTTTACCCTCAGAAATATTTCAAAAGCATGCAGACTCAATGCAGTTGCCCTAAAACCAGTTGACAAATATGCTTTTTGTTCATGAAAAAAACACACATATTTTGTAGAAATATAGTTTTAATGAACAAGATTCATTTTTTTACACTGGCCCCTTTAAATAAAGAAGGTATGTTCCTAGGAAAACAACATAAAATATACAGTATTTTTTATTTCTCTCATTCTGTGATAGCAGTTGGAAATCCCTGTGGCACATAGTGAATGTTACATACAATGCACATCTGTTTCTGTCTATTTTCTGTCTCAGCTGTGACTTTATTCAAACACAACATGTTTCAGAATACAATCTGAACTGTTGCCATATACTTTACAGTTTTCTGATAGGGTACCATATTTTGTAATTATAACATACCTGTTATCATTATGCACTGAAAGTGAATATAAAGGCATTTCAATCTATTCACCTATTTGTTATTATAACCTGTAACTTCCAGTTGCATATTGGATTGGATTATAGACTGCAGATGGAACAAAGCAGCAGCCGCAGTTTGATATGAGAATGAAATTAATTGAGTCTTGATTTCTGGGTCAAATTAAAGTGAGCTCAAGGCCCAGCTTCCTTACACAGGTCAGTTGTCCTGACTCAAGAATCATGCATAGTTAAAATAAAACAAATGTACTCAATATTAACAAACCACCCCTAGGTTTTGACAGTGTGTGGAATGTTACATAGTGCTCTAACTTGCTTTCTTTGGAGCATATTTCTAACCCTTTTGCGTACCTCTGGCAGGTTAAGACCATACATGAGTGGGTTCAAAAGCGGAGGAATTATTAGAAACTCTAATGACAAGGTGGTAACAACAATTTGGGGTAAAGCCGTAGAGTCTAAACGGCTAAGAACTATTTCACAAAGCATGGTGATAGAATAGTTGATCAGTGTAATTAAATGTGGGAGACATGTTTGGAGAGCTTTCCTTCTGAATTCCTTGGAGCTTTTCTGACAAACAATAAGTATTTTTACATAGGAAAACAATATAAAAAACAGAGGTGGAAAAAGTGAAGAAATAGTAATTACAAAACCAATAATATTGTTAAGAGTAGTTGGTACACAAGATAGCTTAACAACTGACCAGTTGGAACAATACAGTCTTTCAATGTTGTTTCCACACAAAGGCAGTCTTGAAGAAAACAAAAGAACAAGGGCCATGCTACAGAATGGAAATAGCCAGGCACCAGCCAGTAATTTACAAACAACTCTATCTGTCATGATATTTGTATAGTGTAAAGGTTTACAAATGGCCAGAAATCTGTCATATGCCATCACTGTTAAAATGGTAAATTCAGCAATTGCATAACTATAGATAACAAATATTTGAATGAAACATCCAGCACGGGGAATCACTTGGGTCTCTGATAGAAGATCAGCCAGAAGTTTAGGATAGAAACCAGCAGTTCCATAAAGGGCGTTAACAGATAAACTACAGAGAAAGATATACATAGGCTCATGAAGGCTTCTTTCCAGAAATATTACTAACACAAGAAATACGTTTACAAAGATTATCAAGAGGTATCCTATAAGAGCTAAGACAAAATATACATATTTCATATTACCCATGTCCCCAAATCCAGTGAGTGTGAAAGTTTCAGTGTAAGACATGTTTTCCATTCCTGTTCTCATGAGATCAGAATGTCCCAGCCAAGGAGTCCTATTGACAAAAAATACAGGTGGAAATATTGAGTCAGAACTCCTTGGTATGTATTCCAGGCAGACAACCCTTAAAAAGATTTTAAAAATCTGATCTCATAACACTGTGTTAAAACATTTATTTCAGCCACTAACCAACTTTTGAAAACACATGCCTTAGTTGTGATGTTGCAATAACATGTATTACTTAATTGTCATGGGAGTGCTACACACTGACAGTTGTTTTTATTAAAAACAAAACAAAACAAAACAAAACCTTTATATTATACAGTTTGTTTAAACAGTTTTTTATTTATTAATGGACTGTAAACTACTATTTTAATGACTACTAAAGTGACAAAACTTAAAAGCATGCTATGATATGAACAGCTTTATAATTTCAATGAAACATTCACAGATTTTAATGTTACATTTTTCACATGCCACTACAGTCAAATTAGTTGTCAGAATTATCTTCTAGACAGCATGCCAGTGGTTTTCAACCCTGGGCCTCCCGTAACCAACAGTCTGGATTTTTGTTTCAACCAGGAACTACATTTTGTTTTAAACTGGCATTGGGTGTGTTTTTTTATGTTTATGGCTGTAACAGGGCGAGCAGCCCTGTACATTGTTTTGTTTATTTTAGTTTAGAACGGGGGTTCCCCCTCCGCCCCTGTGTTATTTTGTATTTATATTATGATTTATTATTTACATGACGGCGAGCGCCGTATGTTTTTTTGTTTTGTATTTTGACGGTGTAGCCGTTTGTTTATTTTGTTTTTGTTTAGTAACGTGGATGGGAAGCCTCAGCCACAGTAAGTAATTAAACTCGTGCAGAAGGTGGCCATCTCCCGAATTAATTAGGTGATTTAATTTGTTGCTAATCGGGAGATGGTCACCTGTTATAAAAAGCCTGCAGCTTTCCAACTGGGGGTGGTGTACAGACCTGCCTGCCTGCCTGCCTGCCTGCCTGCCTGCCTGCCTGCCTGCCTGGATCGTTTATTGTATTTCTTTTTTGTGTTCGTCACTTGTTTTGTTCGACTGGTTGTGTGTTCGGTGAGTGGAGAACGGGATAGGAGACGGAGGTGATAGTTCAAAAAGTATTAGTAACAAATTAAATCACCTAATTAATTCGGGAGATGGCCACCTTCTGCACGAGTTTAATTACTTACTGTGGATGGGGCTTCCCATCCACGTTACTAAACAATAACAAAATAAACAAACGGCTACACCGTCAAAATACAAAACAATAAAACATACGGCGCTCGCCGTCATGTAAATAATAAATCATAATATAAATACAAAATAACACAGGGGCGGAGGGGGAACCCCCGTTCTAAACTAAAATAAACAAAACAATGTACAGGGCTGCTCGCCCTGTTACAATGGCCTATAAATGCATTTACATGTTTTGCAACATAGACATATACTGTACATGAAAAGGTTAAATATAAAAATCTAGCAATTAACTTGCTACCGTAACATACAACCACAATAACACTTCTGTCTGTGGTTATATTGTATTGTTTGTGGTCTTTGTAACCACCTGCTTAATGTCTGAAATAATAAAAATGTAAAATATAATTTACCTGTCTTCCAACAGCCTTAGTCAGAGCACCCTACAGCAGGTAATACAGATGCAGTGTGTTGTCAAATAGAGCATTGTGCAGCTTTATATCCTTCACTCTGGGAGGTGCTGTGTTCACTTTCCATGTTTAAAATATCCAGGAGTCAACAGGGTTCGAAGCAGTTTGTGTCCAATGGCCCTGAGCACTCAGCTGACTGGCTGGGGATATCATTAGCTAACTTTGTACCTATTATACATGTTTCCAGTAAGTTCACATTCAGTCATTGGGCCCTTTTGACTTGAGCAAATTAAAGTCAGTGTTAAAGTTACACCCTGTAGTGTTTACAAGAAATGCCTAACTTTACCTCTTTTGTATCCCATGCTGTCTGTATACATTATTTCAACCCAATCCCACTTGTTTTTATATGCTTTATGTGTCTATCATGGGCCCTATTTACAAAACTTTCAGGACTGTTAAAAGGAATGTTTTTCTAAATATTTGATTTGAAGAATGTTTACAAACATTCTCCTAGGTTACATTTCTCAAGTTTTCCTCAGGATCAGATAACACTTTACATTAAGTGCATCTAATGACTGCGTATTTACATAGTAGTTACTTCGTAAATATATGTGTACTATTACATAATATCAATGTTATTATGCACAGTTACAGTGTACTTAATGTGTAAATATTTTTGCACGATATAACCCTGTGACACGATGGCTTGTGTGGTGACGTCAGACCAGGAAATAGACAGACAGTTTTGGTGAGTGAATTGCGCTGTTGTGCCGGTTTATTATAACTAAAAAAATGTAAACACAAAACGCTTTTGTAATACAAAAGCAGCTGAACTTGTCGAACCAAGGGGTCCCGGTCCCAACCCTGACCCGACTGTCTCGGGGGGGAGGCAGGTCCCCCCAGGTTGACCAAGGCCGGCCCCCCCTGCAGATGCAATATCCTTGTCCTGAGGTCTAATTGCCCACCTGTCCCAGTGCGTAGCTGCACGGTAGTGCGCTCCAGCCGGACCCCAGCGGGGAACACATCAGGACTGACCAGAGTCACTGTTGTACCGGTGTCCACTAGAGCAGTACATGGAACCCCCTCGACTTGGATGGGGACGTGGCAGAAGTCCCCTGCAGTGGTCCTCCCAACCACTATGGCCGGCCTGTGCTGTCCCTCTATGCAGGCCCCTTGGCGCTTGCCCCGCAGCTGCTGTGTCAGGCGTGGTGGTCCAACCTTCTTCGCTAAATTGCCCCGGGCAGGCTTTGGGTGGTGTGTGGTCGGGCCCTCTCAGAGGCACAGTCACACCACCCCTCCTCGAGCACAGCCTCGACTCATTTTGCATGAGCCAAGGTGAGCTCTAGGGAGGTTGGGGCAGCGAGCCGGACCTGCTGACTAAGGGCAGTCAGGGTTAGTCCACGGACAAAGGCCTCCATGGCCAGATCCTCTTGCGTGGCTTGCGGGAAATTGGGGTAGCAGGCGCAGTTTACACTACCTCAGAGTTTCTGATCACATTGTAATTTCCAGATTTCCTTAATCCATTGATGGAAATGTCCGGTCTGCTTTTAATTTTTTAAGCAAATTGGCTTAATCACTTGCTGCCATTCTCATTTGACATCTGACACATTATTTCCCTTGTCCAGCGCACGCTTCTTTAACCTGTTCTGCATACCACCAGTCTGTCAGAGGGCGGGATCGCACTCTGTATGCCACAATGTGATTGGTGGAAGTATTATTGGTGATCCAATACAAACCGCCAATAAAACCAAAATAATTTCCACTCCAAAATGTCCCATTATATGGCATGTCAAAAAAAAAAATATTAAAGGAAGGATGGTTGGTGTTTCTTATGCGTTTCACTTAAAACCGGACATTAGGGCGTCCAGGTTTGTTAATTCCTGACACAGATGCCAATTCCCGGCAGGTGGCAGCCATATTTATAATGTTCCCCAGAGTGTTCTGAAAAAGGACACCAATTCCAAGATGCTACTGTAAAATAAATAAACAAATAAATTGTGAATTTTTATACTGAAGAGTCAAATACGGCCAAAAATGCCAGACTGCACTGCCATGTCCAACAAAAACTTTATTTCCAAATTATACAAATGTTATTTACAAACCCAACGAAACACATTATGTACCTGTGCAGGGCCACAGGCCTGCCACAATAACATAAACCACTTTTTATTTCTTATTATTTTTTATTTACTATTGGAAGGAACAATAAAACATTTTTTTAAATAACTAAATGAAAAAAGTCAGTCATGTCCTCACCATTTTTTGCTTTAATTTACTGAATGTACAATAATTTCAAATATACCCATCCCAACCAATCCCTTTTATATATTTTATATTGTACTCTAATACATAAACAACATTTAAAAAGTAGCCTTAGTTATGATGTCATTTTACATACTGATACCTTGTTAGAACATAATACCATTATTGATTTTTTATTTCACAATCCTTTATCAAATTAAAAACATATCTTAAAAGCAGATAAGCAGTCACGAAAGCCAATTCATTTTCTATTAGTCAATTGATTTTCATCATCATTTACTGAATTGTCTGTGTTTCGGTTTGTTGTGGTTGAAAGATGCTGTCTGACTCTAGGCCTGGTAACTCCTCACCTTCATGCAGATGATACAATGTTGTACTCTGCAGGTTCTTGTATATCTTTGGTCATCAAGGAGCTGAACAGAGCTTTGTTGGCATTCTGCAGTTCACTCAAGCTTATTTAATATAACAACTTAAAGCAAGCAGCACTGGAACATGTAACAGAGTATAAATACCCGGGCATGTGGCTGGAAACTGCTTTTACTTTCAAGAACACATATTTATTCTGTTAAACAAAAAATCAAGGCTAAATTGGGTTTCTTGTATCATAATACAATTCATTTTACTCATTAGATTTGTAACCTGAGCACCCTACCAAACCCATCATTGTGATTTGTATGAACTGCTACATTGGCCTTCTTTGACTACTTGGCATCTTAAACCCTGTTAAATGTTTGTTTATATTACAATAACTGGCAAAGTGCCAGCCTATCTCTGGAATGTACTTACCTTTTCTACTTCAAACTATCAGCACTTTTGGTTTTTACTTTTGGTAGCACTTGTTTGAATTTTCAGCAGCAGATAGTTGGAATGTTTTACAGAGGGATTTGAAATTGACCAATCTTTTTAGTCATAAACTGATCCTTGCAATTGTTAAATCTCCATTGAAAGGTCTGGATTGTTTTGTTTTATTTTACTTGCTTTAGTGTTGTTGTGATTTAATGTATGTATTTTTTATTCTGTTTCATCATTATTGTTTTAATTATTTTGTATGATGGGTGTTAATTATATGTTGTCTTTGCTGCAGTTTGAACCTTCTTGGCCAGGTCACCATGGTAAATAACAAATTGTTCTCTACTGTTTTTTTTACCTGTATAAATAAAGGAATTACATTGAAAGGAATTAGAGGCTATTTATTGAGGAATGGTCTTGCATACCCTCAGAAATATTTCAAAAGCATGCAGACTCAATGCAGTTGCTCTACAACCAGTTGACAAATATGCTTTTGTTCATGAAAAACACATATTTTGTAGAAATAAAGTTTTATTGAACAAGATTGATTTTTTTTTTACACTGGCCCTTAAATAAAGAAGGTATGTTCCTAGGAAAACAACATAAAATATACAGTATTTTTTATTTCTCTCATTCTGTGACAGCAGTTGGAAATCCCTGTGGCACATAGTGAATGTTACATACACTGCACATCTGTTTCTGTCTATATTCTGTCTCAGCTGTGACTTTATTTAAACACAACATGTTTCAGAATACAGTGTGAACTGTTGCCATATACGTTACTGTTTTCTGATAGGGTACCATATTTTGTAATTGTAACATACCTGTCATCATTATGCACTGAACGTTAATAAAAAGGCATTTCAATCTATTCACCTATTTGTTATTATAACCTGTAACTTCCAGTTGCATATTGATTGAATTGTAGACTGCAGATGGAACGAAGCAGCAGCCCCAGTTTGATATGAGAATGAAATTAATTGAGTCTTGATTTCTGGGTCAATTTAAATTGAGCTCAAGGCCCAGCTTCCTTACAAAGGTCAGTTGTCCTGACTCAAGAATCATGCATAGTTAAAATAAAACAAATGTACTAAATATTAACAAACTAGGTTTTGACAGTGTGTGGAATGTTACATAGTGCTCTAATTTGCTTTCTTTGGAGCATATTTCTAACCCTTTATGCGTACCTCTGGCAGGTTAAGACCATACATGAGTGGGTTCAAAAGCGGAGGAATTATTAGAAACTCTAATGACAAGGTGATAACAAACAATTTGGGGTAAAGCCGTAGAGTCTAAACGGCTAAGAACTACTTCACAAAGCATGGTGATAGAATAGTTAATCAGTGTAGTTAAATGTGGGAGACATGTTTGGAGAGCTTTCCTTCTGAATTCCTTGGAGCTTTTCTGACAAACAATAAGTATATTTACATAGGAAAACAATATAAAAACAGAGGTGGAAAAACTGTACAAATAGTAATTACAAAACCAATAATATTGTTAAGAGTAGTTGGTACACAAGATAGCTTCACTACTGACCAGTTGGAACAATACAGTCTTTCAATGTGGTTTCCACACAAAGGCAGTCTTGAAGAAAACAAAAGACCAAGGGCCATGCTACAGAATGGAAATAGCCAGCCACCAGCCAGCAATTTACAAACAGCTCTATCTGTCATGATATTTGTATAGTGTAAAGGTTTACAAATGGCCACATATCTGTCATATGCCATCACTGTTAAAATGGTAAATTCAGCAATTGCATAACTATAGATAACAAATATTTGAATGAAACATCCAGCACGGGAATCACTTGGGTCTCTGATAGAAGATCAGCCAGAAGTTTAGGATAGAAACCAGCAGTTCCATAAAGGGCGTTAACAGATAAACTACAGAGAAAGATATACATAGGCTCATGAAGGCTTCTTTCCAGAAATATTACTAACACAAGAACACAGTTTACAAAGATTATCAAGAGGTATCCTATAAGAGCTAAGACAAAATATACATATTTTATATTACCCATGTCCCCAAATCCAGTGAGTGTGAAAGTTTCAGTGTAAGACGTGTTTTCCATTCCTGTTCTCATGAGATCAGAATGTCCCAGCCAAGGAGTCCTATTGACAAAAAATACAGGTGGAAATATTGAGTCAGAACTTCTTGGTATGTATTCCAGGTAGACAACCCTTTAAAACATTTTAAAATCTGATCTTATAACACTGTGTTAAAACATTTATTTCAGCCAATAACCAACTTTTGAAAACACTTTTGCAATAAAAGGTATTACTTAATTGTAATGGGAGTTCTACACACTGACAGTTGTTTTATTAAAAAGAAAAACAACTTTGAATTATACAGTTTGTTTAAACAGTTATTTTTTTTATTAATGGACAGTAAACTACTATTTTTAATGACTACTAGAGTGACAAATCTTAAAAACATGCTATGATATGAACAGCTTTATAATTTGAATGAAACATTTACAGATTTTAATGTAACATTTTCACATGCCATTACAGTCAGAATTACCTTCTAGACAGTATGCCAGTGGTTTTCAACCCTGGGCCTCCCGTAACCAATAGTCTGGATTTTTGTTTCAACCAGGAACTACATTTTGTTTTAAACTGGCATTGTTTACCAGTGCTTAGCAGCCTCTGCAGTGTTGAACAGTGTTTAAAATATGTTTAAAATATCCAGGAGTCAACAGGGATCGAAGCAGTTTGTGTCCAAAGGCCCTGAGCACTCAGCTGACTGGCTGGGGATCTCATTAGCTAACTTTGTACCTATTATACATGTTTCCAGTAAGTTCACATTCAGTCATTGGGCCCTTTTCACTTGAGCAAATTAAAGTCAGTGTTAAAGTTACAGAACACCCTGTACTGTTTACAAGAAATGCCTAACTTTACCTCTTTTGTATCCCATGCTGTCTGTATACATTATTTCAACCCAATCCCACTGTTTTTATATTTATTTGTCTATTTTGGGCCCTATTCACAAAACTTTCAGGACTGTTTAAAGGAATGTTTTTCTAAATATTTGATTTGAAGAATGTTTACAAACATTCTCCTAGGTTACATTTCTCAAGTTTTCCTCAGGATCAGATAACACTTTACATTAAGTGCATCTAATGATTGTGTATTTACATAGTAGTTACTTAGTAAATACGTGTGTACTGTTACATAATTTCAATGTTATTATGCTTAGTTACAGTGTACTTCATGTGTAAATCTTTATGCATCATAAATATAAGGGCACAGTTGTATTACAAACGATATATCCCTGTGACACATGGCTCATGTCGTGATTTATAAAAGCGATTATAAACAATTGTAATAGTTTTCAAAAACTATAAACTTTCTGTCCTCAGCTGTATTTGGGGGTTACAGATTTCTTCTGCAGCTTCTGAAGTTCTGCAAAATATGGAGATGAACGTACAATTAGAATGCTGAATTTGCTTTCATATTTAGCATGTTATAACATCACTTGGATGAAAAGTACATAATAAAATACTGGATGCAGCTACTACAGAAATAACTTGCATATATGATTGGACAGGCATTATAAAAATGTGAAAATCAAGCACTGTGATTATGGAGCAAACTGATAAGTAAACAGGACGGTTTCTTACTCTGAACAATCAGATTGGCAGGTGTCAGGGTCAAATAATGGGTCTAGCTTGTTTTCATTTTCCTCAACTTCCTCACTTTGTATTAACATCTCATCTTGTACTGGTTTTAAGTATTGTTCTGCTTCAGCACTTCCCACCTGATCGTACAGAGTGTCTGAGAGAACAGGGCAAGTGGAGTAGTGGTTAGGGCTCTGGCCTCTTGACCAGAGGGTCGGGTCAATCCCAGGTGGGGGACACTGCTGTTGTACCCTTGAGCAAGGTACTTTACCTAGATTGCTCCAGTAAAAACCCAACTGTATAAATGGGTAATTGTATGTAAAAATAATGTAATATCTTGTAACAATTGTAAGTCGCCCTGCATAAGGGCGTCTGCTAATAAATAAATAATAATAATAATACTAATCATCATCTCATTCTGGAGATGTTGAGTTTGTGCAAGGTGAGCCAATTTCATCCGTTTGCACAGCTGTATCTTTGAAAGTTTTTTGGGAGTGCTGTCATTCACCTGCACAGCTGCAGTAACAATTACAATGGTAGTATTATTTTACATGTAAAGGTGGAATAAGAGCATCTTGATCTCACAGTGTTCTAATTAAAAGTAATGACGTATACATTTGTGATGCCGTTTATTCTGCACTTGATGATAGTTAGCAGATTGCTTGTGAACTGCTAATCATAGTGTCATTGCTGTTCAGTTATACACTCTTAACATAACCATTTACTGTAGGGAATGTAAGATTTACTTTACAGCTAGATTACTAGACTTTCTATCCATCCATCCACTTCAGTCGCAGAAGAAAGTAGTGTCATCCTTCAAGTGAAACAATGTTATTCACTAATTTATTTATAGTTTAATACATATTGTTAAACTATACTTATTTAACAGTGATATGTTTTTAAACTTTATTAAACACTCATTCATCCTAGCAAGTACTATAAAGATTGCAGGTAAATTATCTGAGTTCAGACAGGGGGTCTCAAAACTTATATCTGCAACTCAGGAAGTGCCCTGGTTGTGAATTATGATGGTATCTTGTTTTTATGAAAGTTCCTTTACAAAATGTTACTGTGTTACTACCGTTTTAAATTGTACTCTTTCCCACGCCTTTGTAAGGCAATCTCCATTTCGGTGTTTGGACTGCTATCTGACATCTTTCTACACCTACACCACACCCTGCTGGAGGAAATGATTCGGATTCAGTAGTGTCCTCTACGCTATCCTTTGCTTTCGTGATCTTTATGAGACTCTTGCAAGATCTGTTAAAAATAAAATAATGAATAATAGGACTAACAATTAATCGCAGACATTTGTTTGTAAATCCTGTGGATTTCCGCTTACCATGTAGGAAGATGTGATGACCTGTACTATAAGTAATCCGATCATCTGATCTTCTGTGTTGTCAGAAAAAATACAATAGACACACAGCGACGAACTTCCATTTCACATTTCTGTAATAACACCCAAGGTAATAAAAGGTAAAAGAAAATAAATGACAATAAAAACTTTTTAAAGTAAAATACTTCATATACGATCGATTTTAAAGTGCTCTGCATCCATATCAAGTAGCACATTATTGGGACCCTTGCCTCAGCTATGTTACGCTTTCTTATTGCTCTCATGCTTTTTCCTCAGAAGCTGGGACACATCTGAGCACAGTGTACAGAACTCAGTTGCGCCATGCCAATTTGTACTTTTAAGTTTTATACATTGTTCCCATACATTTTTAGTTTTTGTTTCAGTTGGGAATTGAAACAGAGACCTCCTGTTTGGTGGGGTTTCCACATCTGGCAGCAACACCCTTTTGGCATTTTCCAAATCTGCCTCCCATACCGCTACAGTGTTACGAGGCAGCTGCGTTCACCTTCACTTCCGCCGCCGTCTCCCCAGAGGAGTTTTCTAAACCAGGAAGTGGCTGAAGGTACAGAAATCGGCTGAACAGAGATCAATAAAAAATAACCAATTAAAAGTTTCAGCTACCAATAGTTTTATCATACTCATGCACCCGTGGGGACACATGGTGAAAGTAAAAATATATATATTTTCGCTGTATAGACACTTTAATGGAGCCCTGGGCTCTCCTTTATAGAATGTGGCTGCTCCCAATTAGCACCAATTACTCTATTAAGGAGCAGCCATATTCTCACATGTTTCTGGCAGGGACAGGAATTTACCCCATCCCTGCCAACCACCACCAAAACACAAACAAAACACCACAATATCTTGCTCTGCCACAACCATGAACGATCATTCAGTGTTCTGTTTAGACCACAAGTATATATTTAAAATAAATAGCAATACAGTGTGTACATTTTACCTGGCGGATCTTTACTTTCATTGTCAACAGACTATGCTTTGACACGGATGCATTTCAAACATGTTTATGGACTCTTCACAACCGTCTTTAGAAAGAACCTTGAGCTCAGTCTGTTAACTTACATCTTCTCTGTTGTTTCCTACCTTTTCCAGTTTTAAATAAAGGGCTTCAGGCTGTTTGGATAAGTCAGACGCAGGCAGAGCGGTAACTGGCATTTCCTGACTAAACTCATTCTGAATTATTTCAGGCATTCTAAGGCATAGGTGTCGAACGACGGGTCAGGTTTTTCAGCGACAGGCCAGTACTGAGTTATGATTTAAATCTTAACTCCAACACACACACACACACACCGACCTTAACATTAGGGTTGGGGTTAGGACTGAAATGTTAGTTCTGTTAGTTTTGAAATCCTTTCAGCTTTTACCGGGTCACAAGTCCGCTGGCCAGAATTGTATAATCCGTGCCTGGCTTGCAGTGACTGATCCTTCATTGATGCCCTGTGGATGCCTCAGTCGAAGGTGGTTCAGCATTGAACCAGTGGAGCCTCCCGATAAACTAAAGTGCTTGAACAAACTGTACACCTGACAGTACTTTCGTCAATTTTCACAAAAATCCCAAACGGGACTTTTCTTTTAGATTTAGACATGTCATTCATAAACGTGCTATACTACCGCATTAGAGGAAATAGTTGATTAATGCACATCACTTTGATTGGTTGAGGACCGATCACATGAGAGAACACCACGATAGGATAGGAGAGGAGGGGACTGGGGTTGACGAAATGAAAAAAGGCAAAACTACTGTAAGTTACAGATGTAGAAAAGACGTAATATAAGGAAACACATTCTTTTTTTTGTCAAGTGGGATTTAAACGTATACTCTTTTTAACGAAAATATTTTATATCAACGCTTACCAAGTACTCTAAACAATGTTGTTGGTTTTATAATTGCTGCCTGTACGGTGTTGCCACCTCTGTTTTTCATTTTGTATTCCTATATAAAAATATAGGAATATTTTTATCGAAAATATTTTTTATCCACGCTTATCCACATTTAAACTCTTACAGCCTTATATATATATATATATATATATATATATATATATATATATATATATATATATATATATGTGAAAGATGGCCCTCTGGTTCTTTTCAGTACTTTCTTGACCCAGATACACAACAAAAATAAACAAACAAAAGCCTCAGCTCCGCTTGGAACACTAAACTAAACTTTGCACAGTAACCTTGAACTGTAAAACGGGCAGCTACTCTGCTTACCAGCTTAAAACACACTTTTCACAAACACTGATCAAAAAAGGTTTTCTCACTACCTTTTCTTTCTCTTTCTATGGTTGCACACACTCCCAACCGGCTCTTCACTCAGCAGCCCCCAATAGACTGACTGCCTTTCTTTTATGATCACCAGCTGGCAAACAATAAATGAATTTGAAAACAATTATACACTCCATTGTGGCATCCTAGAATGTAGTCCTGAACCCCCAGGACTATATTTTCTTTCTTATTATTATTATTATTATTATTATTATTATTATTATTATTATTATTATTATTATTATTTGTTTATTTAGCAGACGCTTTTATCCAAGGCTTACTTTCTCCCATCCTGCCACATATATATATATATATATATATATATATATATATATATATATATATATATATATATATATATATATATATATATATATATATATATATATATATATATATATATATATATATATATATATATATATATATATATATATATATATATATATATATATATATATATATATATATATATATATATATACACACACACACACACACACACATACAGAGACAATTATGACCATGATTTGTTATGAAACAATCATAAATAAACATAAATAATTAAATTGAGTATAATTGTTTATTTCTTAGCAGACACCCTTATCCAGGGCAACTTAAAATTGTTACAATATATCACATTATTTTTACATACAATTACCTATTTATACAGTTGGGTTTTTACAGGAGCAATCTAGGTAAAGTACCTTGCTCAAGGGTACAGTAGCAGCACCCTCTGGTCAAGAGACCAGAGCTCTAACCACTACTCCACACTGTTGCCTATCACTAATGTGTATAACACATTAGTGATTAAACAGTTTTGTGAGAAGTAAAACAAAATGGTTTATTATTGTGTATTATTAGATTTATTAGTAGAAGCGTTAGACATAATACTTATGGTAATGCAACGAACAATAACAACAACAGAACTTTATACCCAACTCTTAAACTATGCAGCTTCTCCTTGTTCTTCAAGGATCTGAAACAGCGGCCCTTATGCTGATTTCTGCTGTCACCTTGTCATTATTTGACACTACAAACACATAGCAGAGAAAATAACTGGATTAGTTTGGAGAGTACTTTTATAAACTGACTATGTGCTTATGCAATTATAATGACACAAGAACTCTATACATATGCTAACTGAAACAGTTTCAATGCTGAAACTAATTACACTTTTTAAAAAGATAGGTACAATATAAATAAATAAATAGAATTAAACGTAGTAACTCCCTTCATAGTCACAGAGGTAGCTATTTCATTTACATGCTGCATAAGCACCACTGGCGCATCCATTGTGCATTATTTTGAGTAGTGCTGTGTTTGAAGGTTCGCTCGCTAGCCAGGAATTTGAAGGTAGTTTTAGCGCATGTCGTGCTTCAGTAAAATATGTACTGGATACCTAGTGTACAAGACAATGTGAACTTTCGGTATTAGAAATTAGATGTACTTTTAAAACATCAACAGCATAAAAAGCAACCCACTTTCTTCAAACAATGTTCAATGTTTTTTTTTTTTTTGTTTTTTGTTTTTTAATAAAATAAACAATAAGAAATGTAGCCATGCACAATATGATGTGGAACGTGTCTTCATTACCTTTATTGGTGCTCTGAAAAATACACTTTTATATGGAAAGCAATTTTTTTTACACATCATACTTTTTACACATCATGTAATTTCTGGAAGTGATTTATTTCAAAGTGTTTTAAATTTGATTAGAACATCAATTAGAGATTTCCCTTAACTTGATTGGTCACTATCAGGTCCCTAATCTCTGGTAAAGGGCCTTGAATGTTCTTTCAAACTATGGTTAGTCTCTGTTCCAAATCAACCTGCCGGAAAATATGTAAATACAGCATACACTTACTTATATAATTTTCCTTTTTTCTGTTTCATGAAAGAAACTCTCTGTACACACCCTTTGGATGTTTTCTTTCAAAGTAGACAAAACTATGATTCCTCACTGTCGTATATGTTCAATCTAGCTATTTACATTTATTATAGCAAATAAAGTAAAAAAAAAATTAAAAAAAATCGAATGGTGTTTGCTGTCAGCTGCAGCACAGTAACACAATTGAGATCTCTGGTCTCCACATGATATATGAATAAAAATAAAAATGTGGTTCAAAATAACATTGTACACCTGATCTGAAATAAAACCAAAGAAAACAAAAACGCCCCACAAGAAACACCTCCTTAAAAAATGATTCCATTACTTTTGTTTAACTAAAACAAGAAGAGGAAGACTGACTGAATTTAAACACACTGTGGCACCAAAAAAGAAACAACACAAAATGGCAAAAGCTAAGATTGCAAAAAACACAAAATAGTCTGAAAGCACAAATACAACTATCAATAAATTATACACTTGAGTTTTTTTCAATGAAAACTGAAAATACTATTATTTGCAGTCGTGCATATGCACAAACTGAAGGACTTTTGTTATTTAGTATAAAAGTACACAAACATAATCTTAACAAGAAAGTACATAATACATAATAGTTAGTATTTTGCAGCGTGTGAGCTGTCTAATATTGGTATAATTTGCTTTCTTCGGAGCATATTTATAATCCTTTTCCGTACCTCAGGCAAGTGGAAACCATACAAGAGAGGATTAAGAAGGGGAGGAATGATTAGAAACTCCAATGACAGGATGGCAGCAACAATTTGGGGCATATCCTTTGAGTCTAATCGACTAAGAGCTATTTCACAAAACCTGTTATTGAATAGATGATAAATGTTGTTAAATGCGGGAAACATGTTTGTAGTGCTTTTGCTTCTGAATTCCTTGGAGCTTTTTGACAAACAATAAGTATCTTTACATAGGAAAACAATATAAAAAATAGAGTTGGAAAAATTACACAAATAGCAATTACAAAACCAACAACATTGTTTAGAATAGTTGGTACACAAGATAGCTTAACAACTGACCAGTTGGAACAATACAGTCTTTCAATTTGGTTTCCACACAAAGGCAGTCTTGATGAAAACAAAAGATTAAGGGCCATGTCACAGAATGGAAATAGCCAGGCACCAGCCAGTAATTTACAAACAACTCTATCTGTCATGATATTTGTATAGTGTAAAGGTTTACAAATTGCAACATATCTGTCATATGCCATCACTGTTAAAATGGTAAATTCAGCAATTGCATAACTATAGATAACAAATATTTGAATGAAGCATCCAGCACGGGAATCACTTGGGTCTCTGATAGAAGATCAGCCAGAAGTTTAGGATAGAAACCAGCAGTTCCATAAAGGGCGTTAACAGATAAACTACAGAGAAAGATATACATAGGCTCATGAAGGCTTCTTTCCAGAAATATTACTAACACAAGAACTACGTTTGCAAAGATTATCAAGAGGTACCCACTAAGGGCAAGTAGAAAATATACATATTTAGTTGTATTCATGTCCCCAAATCCAGTGAGTGTGAAAGTTTCAGTGTAAGACGTGTTTTCCATTCCTGTTCTCATGAGTTCAGAATGTCCCAGCCAAGGAGTCCTGTTGATAAAAAATACAGGTGGAAATGTCACATCTCCATAACAAACACTAACCAGCTTTTTAAAATACATGCCATAGTTGTTATGTTGCAATAAAATGTATTACTTAATTGTAATGGGAGTGCTAAATATTGACAGTTTTATTTAAAAAAAAAAAAAAACCCAAAAAACACTATCATATGACTGTTAGTAATTTTTAAACTGTTAGATGATACAGTTTTTTATTAATGGACAGTAAACTACTATTTTTAATGACTACTAGAGTGACAAACCTTCATTAAAACACGCTATGATATGAACAGCTTTAAACCTTGAATGAAACAGTACAGCGAAGAAGAAAAAAGTTATACACAGTCTATTGATACATTTGAACTGTTCACTTGTGCTTAATAATGATGTCAGTAATGTTTTATGTAATAGGGTGTAATTTACAGATTGTAATGTAACATTTTTCACATACCAGTACAGTCAAATTAGTTGTCAGAATTACCTTCTAGACAGCATGCCAGTGGTTTTCAACCCTGGGCCTCCCGTAACCAACAGTCTGGATTTTTGTTTCAACCAGGAACTACATTTTGTTTTAAACTGGCATTGTTTTCCAGTGCACAGCATCCTCTGCAGTGTTGAACAGTGTTCAGATACAGTGATTTCCCTAATGCTAATGCTGCTTGCGGTGTATTTTTTCTGTATGTTTATGGCCCACAAATGAGTTTTTGCAAGATATACATATACTGTACATAAAAAGGTTAAATTAACTGAAGTCGGGGTATGTTTAGAAATGTCTTTAAAATCTAGCAATGAACTTGCTACCATAACATAGGACCAAAATTAACACAGCCACCTGTGGTTATATTGTATTGTTTGTGGCCTTTGTGACTTTTCCTAATTTTAGAAATAACAAAATGTAAAAATATAAGTTACCTGTCTTCCAACAGCCTTAGTCAGAGCACCCTGCAGCAGGTCATACAGATGCAGTGTGTTGTCAAACAGAGCATTGTGCAGCTTTATATCCTTCACTCTGGGAGGTGCTGTGTTCACTTTCCATGTTTAAAATATCCAGGAGTCAACAGGGTTCGAAGCAGTTTGTGTCCAAAGGCCCTGAGCACTCAGCTGACTGGCTGGGGATCTCATTAGCTAACTTTGTACCTATTATACATGTTTCCAGTAAGTTCACATTCAGTCATTGGGCCCTATTCATTTTATAAAAGTGCTTTTAGTCTTGACTTGAAAACTGTAACGGTCCCAGCTTCCCTGACAATCAAAGGCTGAGCATTCCATAATTTAGGAGCTCTACAAGAAAGCCCTACCTCACTCTGAGATCACAGCAGCCCTGCATCCTGTGATCTCAGAGTGCGCTTGTATGCTAGTATTTTTCTAAATATTTGATTTGAAGAGTGTTTACAAACATTCCCTTAAGATATATTTCTCAAGTTTTCCTCAGGATCACGTAACACTTTATATTAAGTGTCAATGACTGTGTATTTACATAGTAGTTACTTAGTAAATACATGTATAGTTACACATATAAATGTTATTATTAGGAGTTTTAATCCTGGCATTTTCTTTTAATCGATTAACCCTCCCCCATCTGGGCGATTAATTAGTCTATTAACCATATTAGTTTGCTATAATATCCAATTGTAGTGAAAGACAACTAAAAGTAACACTTGGTATTAATGCTATTTAAATAAAATGCAAGCATTTATTAAGGCCTCCTAACGCTCAACAGGCAATTAATTACTTGTTGAATAGGGCTGTTTTTAGTATAAACTAACAGGTAATCTATTGAGTGCTATTTTATTTTAGTTTAATTTAGTTAGCTGAATATGCCATAATTAAGACTTAGGCTATAGCTGTAAAATGTTTTGTTTATTTTGAAAGTTCTGTGTAGGCGTTTGATTAAAACTGTTATTTTGTTCCTGTGTTTTGGTTTCATTTGTGTTGGTGATTATTAAAAGTGTGCACAAAAGTGCTTAAACTGAGAGTGCTTGTGCATCATTCACTTTATTATACAGACTGTGTCAAGTATTTTCAGTTGACTCACACATTCGCACCAACAAGACACCAAATAACAGAACAAATGTGTTTTATATGATGAACAACAAATAATACAAAAGTTGTACCAATCGAGAAACATCAACTAATAATAGTATTATGTATCAAGACATTGTTAAAACCTTTGTGGTATTAAGGTCATACTTTCTGTAGTGTTAGTAAAATGAGAGAATACACTGGCATGTATTAATCTATTTAATGACCACGGCGGTTGTTTTGGGAATTTAAATTTAAATTGCCGTGCATGTGTTTACGAGCACGGGCTGTGCTTTCCTGACATTTCCAAAATATATGTTCTAATTACCCTGACAAAGAAAGAATCGCATAGCTGCAAAAGTTAGGGAGATAAAATACCATCATATCTATTCCGACCAGGAGCGGTCAAACTGACCGCTACTTATAAAACATATTATAACCGTGAAATGTTGCGGTATTATTTGTATTTATCAGTCGGGACTTGCCGCCATGTATTGAAGTTTGATTTTATCAGTCTGCATTCCATCTAATAGCCCATCAATCAGCCTTGACAGCTCATGGTGCGCAACTTCCTGTCTGTGTGACCAAGACAAAGGTCAGTTATACAAGCTAAAAAAATAATATATTAATTTAAGTCAATGGTAATTAGTAGTACAATATTTACTGTGTCCACTCGCTTTGTTTCCTTGAAGAAAAACTCAAGCATAAATAAATCAAACATGAGAAACATGTCGATTTTGTATCAATAGTGCGTCCTGGAATACTGTGATTACATACTGGAGTTCATATATGCTTGAGAAGTCTGTCAGGAAAACATTGATTGGCTGTGCTAACAGTCACTTCGGGCTCACATTTTAGGACCCCTACTTATCGTCCCATAATTCGAGCACTGTCCCTGATGCCGATTTCACAGAAGCAAATTATATTTATCACACAACATTGTTTTACTTTGAAACATGTTACAAAGAGGCTCAGAAACTGTAACAGGGGCTTCTGTTAGAGTGTGGGGATCCGCTGATAGATGAGACAGACACAGAGGTTAATGTTGAAACGCCACTCAGGTGTCCAGGTTTTATTAAGTTCACAGGCAATTGCAGGTGGAGCCACCACTAGGGTACCAACAATGGTAGACCTAGTGCGGAGGATATACACTCAAGTGTACATGAGAATTATACAGTACAAAAGGCAAAATGAAACACAGTGGGAAAACAGTTAAAATAAAAGTTGGCCAAACAATAGCTCAATGCTGCTTCTACTAAAAGGAGGTGGTGCTCTAGGAACCTTCTCCTGGCTAACTAAGCAATGCTTTTCTGTGATCAAAAATCCCCTAAATAAATCCCTATGCGCTAAACACGGGAACCCCGGTATGCACACAGTCGTTCCTGCGTTTTGGCTCACTCACCCTGGTTAAGACACGCAGTCAAGGGCTTCAAACGAACAAAGGACTTGCTTTTCAGCCGCTTTTAACCCTTTAAGGACCGGGAACGTAAACACAATCATACTGAAACGTCTTTTCGGGCCTGTGATCGGTAAACATGATAAAAAACACACTTCATTTTATGAACTTACTGGGCCACCATCCTGTGCCCTACAGGTTGATATATTTTGTTCTTGTTTTTTAAAGGGCACAGACAGTACAGCAGCATGCAGCAAGAATAGGTGTTCTTAGTATTATTTATTTTTAAATAAACGTTCAGTTCTAAACCATGTGTTCTGTTTGTTTTTTAACAAAAGGCTCTAAATTCATAAAATCACTCAGGTGAAAGAATGTTTTGTATTTTGCCCATATTTTAAAAAGAACCAACAACACTTTCAGGTAGTGTTATAGGGTCCTTCAGGTAACAGAATACAATGTTTTTGTACATTTATCTCTTTGAAACCCCACAATCTATTGAAATAATAAAAAATGTAAGTTTTTGAAAAATATCTGTTTTTTATTTACTTATTGGGAGTGGAAAATCAGTAAAAGCACTTTTTATAGCTCCTATATTGTATAATATTCTCTAGAGCGCCCTAAACCAAAAAATACAATTTTCAATTCTAATACTAAAAATTGTTTTTTTTGATGAATTTCATAGAAAGGCAAAGTCAGCTAAAATGTGTATATATATATATATATATATATATATATATATATATATATATATATATATATATATATATATATATATATATATATATATTTTTTTTTTGTTCATAAAAATACACACATTTTGTAGAAATAAAGTTTTATTGAATATGTTTGGGGTTTTTTTACACTGGCCCTTAAATAAAGAAGGTATGTTCCTAGGAAAGCAACTTAAAATACAGTTTCTATTTCTCTCATTCTGTGATAGCAGTTGGAAATCTCCGTGGCACATAGTGAATGTTACATACACTGCACATCTGTTTCTATCTATTTTCTGTCTCAGCTGTGACTTTATTCAAACACAACATGTGTAATTATAACATACCTGTCATTATTTTGTACATGCACTGAAAGTGAATATAAAGGGATTTTAATCTGTTAGCCTATTTGTTATTATAACCTGTAACTTCCAGTTGCATATTGGACTGGATTGTAGACTGCAGATGGAATGAAGCAGCAGCCCCAGTTTGATATAAGAATGATTTCTGGGTCAAATGAAACTGAGCTCAAGGCCCAGCTTCCTTACACAGGTCAGTTGTCCTGACTCAAGAATCATGCATAGTTAAAATAAAACAAATGTACTAAATATTAACAAACCAACCCTAGGTTTTGACAGTGTGTGGAATGTTACATAGTGCTCTAATTTGCTTTCTTTGGAGCACATTTCTAACCCTTTTGCGTACCTCTGGCAGGTTAAGACCATACATGAGTGGGTTCAAAAGCGGAGGAATTATTAGAAACTCTAATGACAAGGTGACAACAACAATTTGGGGTAAAGCCGTAGCGTCTAAACGGCTAAGAACTATTTCACAAAGTATGGTGATAGAATAGTTGATCAATGTAGTTAAATGTGGGAGACATGTTTGGAGAGCTTTCCTTCTGAATGCCTTGGAGCTTTTCTGACAAACAATAAGTATATTTACATAGGAAAACAATATAAAAAACAGAGGTGGCAAAAGTGCACAAATAGTAATTACAAAACCAACAACATTGTTTAGAGTAGTTGATACACAAGATAGCTTAACAACTGACCAGTTGGAACAATATAGTCTTTCAATTTGGTTTCCACACAAAGGCAGTCTTGAAGAAAACAAAAGAACAAGGGCCATGCTACAGAATGGAAATAGCCAGCCACCAGCCAGCAATTTACAAACAACTCTATCTGTCATGATATTTGTATAGTGTAAAGGTTTACAAATTGCAACATATCTGTCATATGCCATCACTGTAAATATTGAAAATTCAGCAGCTGCGTAACCATAGATAACAAATATTTGAATGAAACATCCAGCACGGGGAATCACTTGGGTCTCTGATAGAAGATCAACCAGAAGTTTAGGATAGAAACCAGCAGTTCCATAAAGGGCGTTAACAGATAAACTACAGAGAAAGATATACATAGGCTCATGAAGGCTTCTTTCCAGAAATATTACTAACACAAGAAATACGTTTACAAAGATTATCAAGAGGTACCCACTAAGGGCAAGTAGAAAATATACATATTTAGTTGTATTCATGTCCCCAAATCCAGTGAGTGTGAAAGTTTCAGTGTAAGACGTGTTTTCCATTCCTGTTCTCATGAGATCAGAATGTCCCAGCCAAGGAATCCTATTGATTAAAATACAGGTGGAAATGTCACATCTCTATAACAAACACTAACCAACTTTTGAAAACACATGCCATAGTTTTTATGTTGCAATAAAATGTATTACTTAATTGTAATGGGTGCTAAATATTGACAGTTTTATTTTAAAAAAATTTTTTTTTTAAAAACATATCATATGAGTTTAGTAATTTTTAAACTGTCAGATGATACAGTTTGTTATTAATGGACAGTAAACTACTATTTTAATGACTACCAGAGTGACAAACCTTCATTAAAACACGCTTTGATATGAACAGCTTTAAACCTTGAATGAAACAGTACAGCGAAGAAGAAAAACATTATATACAGTCTATTGATACATTTGAACTGTTCACTTGTACTTAATAATTATATCTTAGTAATGTCTTATGTAATAGGGTGTAATTTACAGATTGTAATGTATTATTTTTCACATGCCAGTTTGTGGCCTTTGTGACTTTTCCTAATTTTAGAAATTACAAAAATGTAAAAAAATATAAGTTACCTGTCTTCCAACAGCCTTAGTCAGAGCACCCTGCAGCAGATCATACAGATGCAGTGTGTTGTCAAACAGAGCATTGTGCAGCTTTATATCCTTCACTCTGGGAGGTGCTGTGTTCACTTTCCATGTTTAAAATATCCAGGAGTCAACAGGGTTCAAAGCAGTTTGTGTCCAAAGGCCCTGAGCACTCGGCTGACTGGCTGGGGATCTCATTAGCTAACTTTGTACCTATTATACATGTTTCCAGTAAGTTCACATTCAGTCATTGGGCCCTTTTCACTCGATCAAATTAAAGTCAGTGTTAAAGTTACAGAACACCCTGTACTGTTTACAAGAAATGCCTTACTTTACTTTTTTTGTATCCCATGCTGTCTGTATCGCAGCAATATATTATTTCAACACAATCCAACTTGTTGTTATATTTATGCATCTGTCATGGCCCCTATTCACAAAACTTTAAGGACTGTTTAAAGGAATATTTTTACAATACATTTCTCAGCTTTTCCTCAGGATCAGGTAACACTTTACATTGTCACTCTAATTACTGTGTATTTACATAGTAGTTACTTAGTAAATACATGTGTACTTACACATATTTCCAATGTTATTATGCATAGTTACAATGTAATTAATGTGTAAAACTCTAGGCTAGACTGAAATCAGAACTCAACAAGAAATACATTTGTATTTAACCAGAAAAAGAAAAAACAACATAGCAACATCCATTTTCCATAACTGCAGTGCAAAGAAACTTTAAAATTTTACAAGGCCCATCTACAGCGCCTATTTTCAAGACTCCCCCCTTGATGTCATATAGAAGAGACAAGAATATAAGAGAATATGTGGTACACAGTGCTATTCATCCTTCTGGGAAACCTTTGAAAGGCACTTATCCATTTAATAGACCACGATGTAATAATACCTGTAAATACATTCATTCATGAACATTTTACCTGTACTTGTAGGAATAGTCTACTCCATCATCTGCAAGAAATGCAACAAATTGTATATTGGGGAAAATAAAAGGCTTTAGCAGACCGGTTTGTAGAACACTTAAGAAGCATTCACATTAACAGCACTGCATTTCCAGTAGTCCGTCACTTCAACAGTGATGATGCTCGGAAATAAAAGAAACAAGAGTTTATCTTCAAACTGGGAACTTTGGAACCTCTGGGAATAAACATTCTATTCTAATAATCAAGACACTGAATTTAACCAGCAACGGCAACGGTAATCAGGTCCACAGGAATACCAACACAGGTAAACAGTTCAATGCGGGCGCACTCACAGGTGCTCAAAATAATAATGAAACAAAAGGCAAAATGAAAAGGGAAAATAAAACACAGTAATAAAATTACAAAATAAATGTGTTGCTTACGCAGTGCCCCCACTGCTGCTAAGCCGGTCAGCTCAGGATATCCGTCCTACGCTGTTATGCACTATACACTGGGGTGGCCAAGGTTCCCCTATCACTACACACGTCCCCTTGGGTACGTAACGGTCCATTCAAAAATCCTACACACCCACGCCTTCCCGAAAGAAAAAATCTGCGTTTTGATGCAGTTTTCCTGCTCGGTGGACAACCCTGAAGGCATAGGGCTGCAGGGCCAAGTACCGCCGTGTGACTCTGGCGTTGTTATCCTTCATCCGGTGAAGCCATGCTAAAGGGGCATGATCTGTAACCAGGGTGAAGTGTCGCCCAGGAGGTAGAACCGAGAGACTCGACTGCCCATTTTACTGCGAGACACTCCTTCTCGATGGTACTATAGTTTATCTCGCGGGGAAGGAGCTTCCTGCTGATATACAGGATTGGGTGCTCGCTTCCCCGCACCTCCTGAGACAACACTGCCCCGAGACCTGTCTCTGACGCATCCGTCTGCAGGGTGAACCTCCTACTAAAATCAGGACTGCATAGCACTGGCTTGCTACACAGCCTTCGCTTCAAAGCGAGGAAGGCTCTCTGGCACGGCTCCGTCCACTGAATCTTATTTGGGGTAGCCTTCCGGGTGAGGTCGGGATGAAGCTCAGGATGAACAGACTGTGTCAAGTATTTTCAGTTGACTCACACATTCACACCAACAAGACACCAAATAATAGAAAATATGTGTTTTATATGATGAACAACATAATACAAAAATTGTACCAATCGAGAATCATCAACTAATAATATTTAATAATAATAATATAAAATTATGTATTAATACATTGTTAAAACCCATGTGGCATTAAGGTCATACTTTCTGTAGTGTTAATAAAATGAGAGAATACAATGGCATGTATTTATCTATTTAATAACCATGGCGGTCGTTTTTTGGAATTTAAATTTAAATTGCGGTGCATGTGTTTACGATACGGAGCTGTGCTTTCCTGACATTTCCAAAATATATGTTCTAATTACCCTAACAAAGAAAGAATCGCGTAGCTGCAAAAATTAGGGAGATAAAATACCGTCATATCTTTTCCGACCCGAGCCGTCAAATTGACCGCTACATATAAAACATATTATAACAGTGAAATGTTGCGGTATTATTTGTATTTATCAGTCGGGACTTGCCGCCATGTATTGAAGTTTGATTATATCAGTCTGCATTCCATCTGATAGCCCATCAATCAGCCTTGACAGCTCATGGTGCGCAACTGTCTGTCTGTGTGACAGTCTATTACCTGTGTTAGCCACTACTTTTCTCCTCTGATCTACATTTTAGATGCACTCTGGTTACTATATAAGTAACTTGTTTTTCTAAGCAATTCATTGTTACCCCAATACTCATTGAAAATGGACTGTGGAAGACGCATGACATCAAAGCAGTGTTTGGGATTATTGCAAAGTTCACCAAACAACGATTCTGATGCAGCAGAGACAGACAATGATGAATCTGGCTCTGAAGCAGACAGAAGTCTAGTTTTTTTATTATTATTTTTTTTTTTCTTTTTCATTGTACATCATGAGTTGGATCTGGTATGACCAAGACAAAGGTCAGTTATACAAGCTAAAAAAATAATATATTCATTTAAGTCAATGGTAATTAGTAGTACAATATTTACTGTGTCCACTCGCTTTGTTTCCTTGAAGAAAAAGCTCAAGCATAAATAAATCAAAACATGACAAATATGTTGATTTTGTATCTATAGTGCGTCCTGGAATACTGTGATTACATACTGGAGTTGAGTGAATCAGAATTTTCTGACAATGATCCAGTTTATATAATATAGGTGTTCTTAGTATTATTTTTTTTTTTTAAATAAACGTTCAGATCTAAACCATGTGTTGTGTTTGTTTTTTTAACAAAAGGCTCTAAATTCATAAAATCACTCAGGTGAAAGAATGTTTTGTATTTTGCCCATATTTAAAAAAAAAAAGAACCAACAACACTTTCAGGTAGTGTTATAGGGTCCTTCAGGTAACAGAATACAATGTTTTTGTACATTTATCTCTTTGAAACCCCACAATCTACTGAAATCATAATTTTAAAAAAATATCAGTTTTTTTTTTTTTTTTTACTTATTGGAGTGGAAAATCAGTAAATATAGCTCCTATATTATATAATATTCTCTGGAGCGTCCTAAACCAAAAAATACAATTTTCAATTCTACTACTAAAAATAGATGTTTTGATGAATTTCAAAGATAGAAAGGCAGTCAGCTAAAAATGTGTACAAAAAAATAAAAATTAAAAATTCATAAAATCACCCAGGTGAAACAATGTCTTGTAGTTTGCCCAAACATCAATATTTTTCAACAAGACTTTCAGGAAGGGTTCTAAGGTCCCTCAGGTTATAGAATAACACGTACATGTGTTTTAAACATCTCTTTGAAAACACTAAGGGAAATACAGAGCCCGCTCCTTCTCCACCCTCGCTCCGCAGTGGTGGAATGACCTACCTACAGATGTCAGGACCGCCCAGTCCCTGACCTCATTCCGGCGCCTCCTTAAGACTCACCTCTTCAGACAGCACCTGTAGAACTCCTCTGTTTCTCCCCTGGGACACTTTCACCCTTCCTTAAATATGCTTTACTTACTCTTACCTGCCCCCTATTTTACTGCATTTAATCCTGTACTTCAGAGTACTGTAATCTGCCAAGTGTTTAAACTGTAGTATTTGGTATTTAATCATATCTTGATGTAACTATCACTGTCACTTATCTGCTGTATTATTGAATTGTATTTTGTCACACTTGTGCTTACTTGAACTTGTCATTGTATTTATCTTGCTCTTATTGTATTACCTGTACTGTAACACTTAAATGTATTTGCTTACGATTGTAAGTCACCCTGGATAAGGGCGTCTGCTAAGAAATAAATAATAATAATAAAAAAAACAACTAAATATAGTGTTGAAAAAAAGTTTATATGGTTTCTGAAGTATTTTATAATGTTCCCAAGAGTATATATATACATTTCTGTTCATAAAAAAAACACATATTTTGTAGAAATAAAGTTTTATTGAATAAGATTGTTTTTTTTACACTGGCCTTTAAATAAAGAAGGTATGCTCCTAGGAAAACAACTTAAAATACAGTTTTTATTTCTCTCATTCTGTGATAGCAGTTGGAAATCCACATGGTGAATGTTACATACACTGCACATCTGTTTCTGTCTATTTTCTGTCTCAGCTGTGACTTTATTCAAACACAACATTTTTCAGAATACAGTCTGAACTGTTGCCATATACGTTACTGTTTTCTGATAGGGTACCATATTTTTTAATTATAAGATACCTGTCATTATTTGGTACATGCACTGAAAATGAATATAAAGGGATTTCAATCTGTTAGCCTATTTGTTATGATAACCTGTAACTTCCAGTTGCATATTGGATTGGATTGTAGACTGCAGATGGAGCGAAGCAGCAGCCCCAGTTTGATATGAGAATGAAATTTATTGAGTCTTGATTTCTGGGTCAATTTAAATTGAGTTCCAGGCCCAGCTTCCTTACACAGGTCAGTTGTCCTGACTCAAGAATCATGCATAGTTAAAATAAAACAAATGTACTAAATATTAACAAACCACCCCTAGGTTTTGACAGTGTGTGGCATGTTACATAGTGCTCTAATTTGCTTTCTTTGGAGCATATTTCTAACCCTTTTACGTACCTCTGGCAGGTTAAGACCATACATGAGTGGGTTCAAAAGCGGAGGAATTATTAGAAACTCTAAGGACAAGATGACAACAACAATTTGGGGTAAAGCCGTAGAGTCTAAACGGCTAAGAACTATTTCACAAAGCATGGTGATAGAATAGTTGATCAGTGTAGTTAAATGTGGGAGACATGTTTGGAGAGCTTTCCTTCTGAATTCCTTGGAGCTTTTCTGACAAACAATAAGTATTTTTACATAGGAAAACAATATAAAAAACAGAGGTGGAAAAATTGCACAAATACTAACTACAAAACCAACAACATTGTTTACAGTAGCTGATACACAAGATAGCTTAACAACTGACCAGTTGGAACAATACAGTCTTTCAATTTGGTTTCCACACAAAGGCAGTCTTGAAGAAAAAAAAAGAGGAAGGGCCGTGTCACAGAATGGAAATAGCCAGGCACCAGCCAGCAATTTACAAACAACTCTATCTGTCATGATATTTGTATAGTGTAAAGGTTTACAAATGGCCACATATCTGTCATATGCCATCACTGTTAAAATGGTAAATTCAGCAACTGCATAACCATAGATAACAAATATTTGAATGAAACATCCAGCACGGGGAATCACTTGGGTCTCTGATAGAAGATCAGCCAGAAGTTTAGGATAGAAACCAGCAGTTCCATAAAGGGCGTTAACAGATAAACTACAGAGAAAGATATACATAGGCTCATGAAGGCTTCTTTCCAGAAATATTACTAACACAAGAACTACGTTTACAAAGATTATCAAGAGGTACCCACTAAGGGCAAGTAGAAAATATACATATTTAGTTTTATTCATGTCCCCAAATCCAGTGAGTGTGAAAGTTTCAGTGTAAGACGTGTTTTCCATTCCTGTTTTCATGAGTTCAGAATGTCCCAGTCAAGGAGTCCTGTTGATAAAAAATACAGGTGGAAATGTCACATCTCTATAACAAACACTAACCAACTTTTGAAAATACATGCCATAGTTGTTGTGTTGCAATAAAATATATTATTTAATTGTAATGGGAGTGCTAAATATTGACAGTTTTATTTAAAAAACAAACAAAAAAAACAACAACAAAAAACACTATCATATGACTGTTAGTAATTTTTAAACTGTTAGATGATACAGTTTTTAATGGAGAGCAAACTACTATTTTAATGACTACTAGAGTGACAAACCTTCATTAAAACACGCTATGATATGAACAGCTTTAAACCTTGAATGAAACAGTACAGCGAAGAAGAAAAAAGTTATACACAGTCTATTGATACATTTGAACTGTTCACTTGTGCTTAATAATGATGTCTTAGTAATGTCTTATGTAATAGGGTGTAATTTACAGATTGTAATGTATTATTTTTCACATGCCAGTACAGTCAAATTAGTTGTCAGAATTACCTTCTAGTCAGCATGCCAGTGGTTTTCAACCCTGGGCCTCCCGTAACCAACAGTCTGGATTTTTGTTTCAACCAGGAACTACATTTTGTTTTAAACTGGCATTGTTTTCCAGTGCGCAGCAGCCTCTGCAGTGTTGAACAGTGTTTAGATACAGTGATTTCCCTAATGCTAATGCTAATGCTGCTTGCGGTGTGTTTTTTCTGTATGTTTATGGCCCACAAATGCAGTTAAAGTTTTTGCAAGATAGACACATACTGTACATAAAAAGGTTAAATAAACTGTCGGTATATTTTGAAATTTCTTTAAAATCTAGCAATAAATTTGCTACCATAACATACAACCAAAATTAACACAGTTACATGTGGTTATATTATATTGTTTGTGACTTTTCCTAATTTTAGAAATAACAAAAATGTAAAAAAATATAATTTACCTGTCTTCCAACAGCCTTAGTCAGAGCACCCTACAGCAGGTAATACAGATGCAGTGTGTTGTTAAATAGAGCATTGTGCGGCTTTATATCCTTCACTCTGGGAGGTGCTGTGTTCACTTTCCATGTTTAAAATATCCAGGAGTCAACAGGGTTCGAAGCAGTTTGTGTCCAATGGCCCTGAGCACTCAGCTGACTGGCTGGGGATCTCATTAGCTAACTTTGTACCTATTATACATCTTTCCAGTAAGTTCACATTCAGTCATTGGGCCCTTTTTACGTGAGCAAATTAAAGTCAGTGTTAAAGTTACAGAACACCCTGTGATATTTACAAGATATGCCTAACTTTACCTCTTTTGTATCCCATGCTGTCTGTATACATTATTTCAACCCAATCCCACTTGTTTTTATATTTATTCGTCTATCTTGGGCACTATTCACAAAACTTTCAGGACTGTTTAAAGGAATGTTTTTCTAAATATTTGAAGAGTGTTTACAATACATTTCTCAGCTTTTCCTCAGGATCAGGTAACACTTTACATTGTCGCTCTAATTACTGTGTATTTAAATAGTAGTTACTTAGTAAATACATGTGTACTTACACATATTTCCAATGTTTTTATGCATAGTTACAATGTAATTAATGTGTAAAACTCTAGGCTAGACTGAAATCAGAACTCAACAAGAAATACATTTGTATTTAACCAGAAAAAGAAAAAACAACATAGCAACATCCATTTTCCATAACTGCAGTGCAAAGAAACTTTAAAATTTTACAAGGCCCATCTACAGCACCTATTTTCAAGACTCCCCCCTTGATGTCATATAGAAGAGACAAGAATATAAGAGAATATGTGGTACACAGTGCTATTCGTCCTTCTGGGAAACCTTTGAAAGGCACTTATCCATTTAATAGACCACGATGTAATAATACCTGTAAATACATTCATTCATGAACATTTTACCTGTACCTGTAGGAATAGTCTACTCCATCATCTGCAAGAAATGCAACAAATTGTATATTGGGGAAAATAAAAGGCTTTAGCAGACCGGTTTGTAGAACACTTAAGAAGCATTCACATTAACAGCACTGCATGTCCAGTAGTCTGTCACTTCAACAGTGATGATGCTCGGAAATAAAAGAAACAAGAGTTTATCTTCAAACTGGGATCTTTGGAACCTCTGGGAATGAACATTCTATTCTAATAATCATGACACTGTCCACAGAATGTTTGTATAATTACAATTCTTGAATAACAACACGTTTACTGCACTGTGTTTACTTTTCTTTTTAAACAGCTGAAGGGCTTTTGCCCGAAACGTCCTGAAAATAAAATATTATTTAATCTTTTAAACCTTTATCTTTCTTATGCCTTCAATATTGTACAATGCAGTTAATATCTATCTATATATATATATATATATATATATATATATATATATATATATATATATATATATATATATATATATATATTATTAGTATTCATTAGACATTAGTATTGTTTGTACAGTAGCCACTTCTATTTATAGTTCTATTTATAGCTGGCCTGAATCGTTTTTTAAATTCTCCCACAGTGGGACAATCTATAACCTAATTTCAGATACCCACTTTAAAACAGAAAACAGCATCTTCATTTCTGTCCTGAAAACTTACACGCGACAACAAAAAGACAAGTCACAACATCACCCTGCTGTATCCCAAACAGACTTAAACAAACTTAAGTCATCGGTACTCAGGACACAGATATCTCCCAACCCATTTTATAAGGTAGTTTAAGAAGTTATATTGGGCACCAGCTGAGAAAGACAGGAAGTTACATCCTCTGTGGAGTACCGTTGTCAACTCGTAAACAAAAGGCAGAAACAAGCTCCCCTGCTCACCAAACACTGCCACCTACTGCACAATCTGTCCAACTGTGTAACCAGCCATTATATTTGAAAACTGTACATTCCCTGGTACAGTCAACTTCATGAGACAAATACTAAAAATAGTCTGATAATTTATTTAATTTATTTGAATTTATTTAATTTACTATTAAAAATGTGTTTATCTATTAAATTCATTGGAACTATTACATTTATTGGAACTATTTTTCTTAGCGTAGTAATATCTTTATGAAAAAAAAAAACTATATTAATTTTTAAATAAAAATGTCTATTTTTATTTCTAAAGACTAGTAACCCATTTTATACAGCCTTGTGCTTTACTACGGCCCTGGGCGTGCAGTTATTCTAGCACAACCAACACCCTGTTGTGTCTTGTTGCTTGCATATAAAATTGCCCTAAAAAACAATGCTAGTTGTTTTACATTTCAGACCGGTATTTTTTTTTATCAAATTAGAAAATGAAACACTGTTTGTAAGGCCTTTAATGTCAAAAAGTTAAATTTCAAAACGTGAATTCACTGCAGACAGTATTATTGTCAAATTGTCAATTATATATATGTAAAATGGCTTGCTCACCTTACTTGTTTGTTGGCATTCATGAACCCGGTGTATAATTACCGTACAACGGGTAATTTTAGTGGAAAATTTATTTTGGCTTTATTGATGGTTTTCTGGATCACCAATAATACTTACACCAATCAGACGGTTCTATACAGTTCTCGCAGCGATCCCGCCCCCTCTGTCAAACTGGTATGTAGAACAAGTTAAAGAAGAGCTGGACGAGGGAAATAATGTGGAAATAATAAAGTGGATATGAGAATGGCAGTGATGAAGCCAATTTGCCAGAAAACATTAAAAGCAGACCGGACATTTCCATCAAAGGATTTAAAAAAATCTGGAATTGATGATCCGATCAGAAACCGAGAGGCATTGCAAACTGTGCCTGCTACTGTAGTAGGACTGTTCTTTTTATGTGAAGCATTTCTGTGTTCTTTTTTTAAAGGGTTTAATTAAGTAACAGATGAAATTGTTTATGCCAGACTTGTTAGAAAGGTGTAACAAAATGTTTGATTTGTTATTGTTGATACATTGTAGATACGACTATTACTGAAGACACCCACCATGCAGGTATTGTATAGTAACAAAACAAAATGTTAAAATAATTTCTTAAACTGAGTTGATTTTACCAGTGCTTGCTAGTCTATTAAACAGTTTGAAATTATTTTGACGTAAGTTAAAACATTTTCATTTTGGCTTTATATTGTTAACGCTTTCACACGTGGCAATACTGTCTTACAATTACATGACACTGTGTCATGTTGTAAACCATAGCTAAGTTTTAAAACTGAGAGATCGCAAATGTTTATAGTAAAAGTTTACCGGTACCTTAAAATTAAGGGCCATATAAGAACAATAAATACTGTAACCGATTAGCAGGCCTTCTTTGTTGTTCTCCAAGTTGCTGCAGTGACATTGTTGATGCTATAACTAGTTACTGTAAATGAGATACTGTTTTAGAAAAATATTTCATTAAGCTAACATTTATTTGAATGTTTTTGGAATTAAAAGTATAAATGCAAAACTGTTTTGCATTTTTTCTTAGTGAACGTGCTAAGTGAAAAATGACAATTCAACAATCTTCAAAATCCCCCAAGGTATAAATCTGCCGAATTTAATACTAGCCAAAATGTCCCGTTGCACAGCATGTTCCCGCCCCCTACAATATTTTTGATTGACATTTAGTGATGTAATTTCCTCCCAGAAGGCCAGCTCAGGGAGTGAAATCGGACCAGAGAATTGGGAGCCATCTCGAGTGTGGCGTAGTGGTTAGGTTTCTGGTCTCTTGACCAGAGGTCGTGGGTTCCATTCCAGTGGGGGACACTGCTGCTGTACCCTTGAGCAAGGTACTTTACCTAGATTGCTCCAGTAATAACCCAACTGTATAAATGGGTAATTGTATGTAAAAAATAATGTGTGAAAAAACAAAATGTAATTGCATGTAAAAAATAATGTGATATCTTGTAACATTTGTAAGTTGCCCTGGATAAGGGCATCTGCTAAGAAATTAATAATAATAATAATTTAAAATCAGAGGTGGGGGCACTCGAGCACGTACCCGGGTTATGCGGTTCAGGGAAACGTGGCCATTTTCGTCGCAATTTATTTAGGGCCTTAATTATTTTCAATATTAATTCACAAATTGTGTTTCAGTGGAAACACCAAAAATAGCACCAAGAAAGCTTCCTGTAATTTCTGTCCCCTCTTAAACTGCAATTTGGTATAGAGATGTTCCTTTTACTAACCCACAATTACCATTGTTGCAGAGGGGCATAAATTACAGCTGAAACAGGAAATGAATTAGTAAGGCTGGTAAATATTTATCTACGCATTAACAGCAACGGAAGCCCTGCATGTGTGAGTGCGGTTTTGGTGGTGGGTTAAATAAAGATTGATGCACATTGAATTTTGGCAGGGGTGGCGTAAAATCCTTTGTTTGGTGGAGGGGTTTAGTGTGAGTTGGTGAACTGTGTTTTTGGGAAGACAGTTTTGTGAAGGCCATTGCCCAGCCCGAAGTGTTATTTTGTGTGAACCTTTGTGTTTTGGTCCTTGTGTCTTTGTTTTTTGTGTGTTAATAAAAGTGCCCTTTTGAGCGTACTTCTGCAGCTCTTCTGTGTAAAACTGCAGCTTTTCTGTCTCTGGGTCTAATTCCTGCCATTTACCAGCCTTGGCTGTGATGCTACCCTGCCACATGGGGTTTCAGAGTGGGGTAGCGCCTCCATGTGACTCAGAGAGAACAAGAAAAAGAGCAGGAGCAGAGGCGGCAGGAAGCTGATGGGACTTGCCTGGAGTTTTGGCACCAGAAAGAGGAGTGCCCATATGAAGACCCCCACTTTATAATGGTGAACACGAGGGATGAGTCTCCGGACGAGCGGCTCCACCTTAAATACCAAGACCAGTTGCCTGCCGGAAAGCCAGAGACAGGCTCCTCTGCCTCCTAAACCATCTGAGACGGCGGTTTAGATGCCCTCCTTGTAGCCTGGAGGACCAATGTTGGTGCCTCGCCTGTGGAGGCTTCGGGCACCCGATGGTGCTGACCTCTTCAGGGTGAAGAGAAGTTGCAAAAAAGTTGCCCAAAAAAGGAAGAGGAAGAAAGGTGGTAGTTCCCGGAGGCGAGCAGAGGGCTGTCTCACTGTCTCTATTACCAAAAAAGCCCTGCAGTGTCCAGTACCAGAGGTAGAAGCTCCGCCTTCTCCAGTGCCAACGGTGAAGGATCCTCTGCCGTCTCCAGTGCCAAAGGAGGAAGAGCCGCTGTCATCCCAAGAGCTGGAACGGGAGGAGCCTCTGCCATCTCCAGTGCCTTAGGGGCAGGAGCTGCTGCTGTCTTGTGCAAAAGGGGGAGGAGCCATCTTCAGTGCTATTCAATAAAACAGACTTACTTGCGTTTTTCATTTTGTAACAAAAAGAAATACATTAAATAAGCTGCTGGTCCATACGTTTATATAAATGAATTGGTTTTAGAGAGCAACATGCATTGATTGAAAACAATTGTCTGAGTTACTGTGTAAAATACAGGTACACTAGGATACAGGTTAACTTCATTAACTTTACATGGTCCCTCAGGCAGTGGTTTTCAATCAAAGCATGTAACTAGCTGCAAATAATCTGACAATGGGGAAAGCAGCTGATTGGAGAATGATGGGAAAAACTGTTTTGAAGTGTGAGGATAATTTCAGTTTCCTGGTGAAATGAGCAAGGAAGTGTAACACTACCTGAAAGCAAGGCTTGCAAACTGAGATTGCTTTAAGCTAGTGTAGTACCACATATGATGTATTACAAATATATTTGCTTTAACATTTGTTTCTTGCAAAACAATTGAGATTTATATAGTGAATAGAAGTGCACACCAGAAAAAGTCTGGTTGCCTCAGAAGCTAGTGTGCCCCTGTTTTCAAGCTCCATATCAGCCCTGATGGGACGTGCTGCAAACTTTTTGCTGGTCTGTGTTCAGGATGCAGGCTGTGGCTGCTCACCCTCAGCCTTCGAGTGTTCCAGGATTTCATGGAAGAGGTACACTCCACCTGGGATCGTCCAGCCTCAGCGCCCAATGTACTGAATCAAGTGGCCCCGCTCGCTTCCTTAGAGTGTGCGGACAAGCTGGGCCTGGCAGGTTTTCCCCCAGTGGACTCCACCATTGTGGCCTTGGTCAAGGCTTCGCCGGTGGGGGACTTGCCCAAGGACCCTGGATGCCCGAACCCGCAATGCAGGGTCACGATGATGCACTTGAAGCGGGCTTACACAGTGGAAGCACAGGTGAATCGCCTGGCGAATATGGCGAGTATCCTGACCGCATATATGGATGGCATACTACGGGAAGCCTCACTCCCTGAGTCAGTGGCTTCCGAGTTACACCTCCTTTCAGGCACGCTGCTCCAGATTTTCAGCCTTCAAGGGCAAGCCCATATGCTGGCGACTGCATCCCCCTACAAAGGACGCCCTCCCCGAGTGAAGTCTAGACATGGTACTGGAGGCTCTCACTAAGGCCCTGTTTGAGCCTATATATTCCATAGAGCTGAAATATTTCTCTATGAAGACAGCCTTTTTATTGGTCATCACCTCCGCTAAGTGGGTCAGTGAGCTGCAGGCTCTGTCTGTGCACAGTTCCTGTATGCGTGTTTGGGATAATGGAAACAGGCTATCGTTACGCACTATGCTATGGTGAAAGGACCCTGGGTCAAGCCCTCTCGAAGCAGCGACTGGCCCACTGGATTGTGGACACAGTATCGACTGCGTATAATGAGGCTGGCCTACCCCCACCTGGGAGGGTGGTCGCGCATTCTACCAGAGGGGTGGCCATGTCATGGGCACTATTTCGAGGTGCATCATTGACTGACATTTGTACTGCGGCTAGCTGGGCTACTCTGCATCCAATCACCAGGTTCTACCGAATTAATGTGGTAGATCCCTCTACGCCTTCATTCTTGAGGGTGCACGTGCGCACCACCACCACTAGTTGGCGGTAGCGAGACATCCCTCGTATGCTGTCCACTCACGTTCCCTCATGACAGCTCTGTTATACTTTCCCAAAAGTATTGGTTCGTGGTCGTCTTCGAATTGAAAGGGAACGTCAGGTTACTTACCGTAACCCTGGTTCCCTGGAAGAGAAGACGACCAGCAAACCTTGTGAGGTCGCATCACTCACATTTGTGGGTTCGATGCAAAAAAGGAAGTGATCACCGCTGAGTGAGTACATATTCCCTCGGCAGGTGGGACCGAGGACGTCACTCCACGGAGGGGCCTATCGGCAGCTCTGACATGAAATGCTCAGCGAATACCTACCTAAGGCAGGCATATCCCCAAAGTATTGGTTGGTGGTCGTCTTCTCTTCCAGGGAACCAGGGTTACGGTAAGTAACCTAACGGTTTCGGGGAGGGGGGGTGTAGAGTAGGTGTTCCCAACCTTAAAGTGGCTTTAGGACCCTGTGGGGTTGGGAGACATCTACTCCATCTTGGGAAGGTACTGATTCAACTAGCTAAGTGGTAATTATTAGATAATGAAAACACCTGTGCACGCTTAGCCCTGCATAAAAGGAAGGGAAACCCTGTAGAAGGGGTGGCTGTGTGGGTTGCCATATTGAGGCTGAGGCCTATGTGAAGGCTGGGTGTGTGCACACCTTGGAAGAAAGGGATTTAATACTTATAATTGAATAGGTGTGCATTTTGTTACCAGTAAACAGCTTAGCCATCCAGTATAGTTAGAACTTGGGGAAAAGTTTAGTTAGAGTTCCTGGAAGGAGTTCAGTTTTGTTTGTTTATTTTGATTTAATACAAGTGTGCAGAACAGTGCTTAAACTGCAAGTTCTTGTGTGTCTGGGTCATATTTAAGGGCCGCTGCATCACAATATATATATATATATAAAATATATATATATATATATATATATATATATATATATATATATATATATATATATATATATATATATACACATACAGTCAATCTCGGTGACTTGGCTTAATTCGACACACAGTCTCCATATAAAATATATACGCATTACTTGTAACTCGACACTTATTACCGGTACCGAAGAGATACAAATTATTAAAAAGACTAGTGGATAACTTGACACTGTCGTTTCACGTGACTAATCTACTTGACACTCTTGTTTCTGACTGGAATCGGACCGTTCATTCATTCATAACTACCAAGTGCAGCTGGGTACAGTATCAGTTCCTAAAGACTGAGAAGCACAAAATGAGTTCTCGTTCAATTGGCTTGGTTATTCTGGATAAAAGCTTGTCAGCAGAACTTTCAAAGCATGTGTTTTTGCATGCAAAACATTGGCTAATGCTTGATTTCTACGTGAAACTGTAAGTTGTTTATTATTGTTTTTGAACACGAAGTTAATTCTGTATAATGTACATTTGTTAACTTTTGCTATTTAAGCCGTCAAATTAGACAGTGCAAACCAATACCTAAAAGTATAGCCAACAGTTTGTGTAGTTTGTGGTTGGATTGTTTTCGTATAAATAACGCTGTAGTTATTTTATTAATTCTTATTTCAATCGAACTATATGAATTATACAGAGTTTGTAGAGTACTGTATACTTTACTGTAATTGATTCATTCACTGTCGTTCTTTCAACAGTTTTCATAAGGACACCCCTGTGGGGTGTCGAGTTAGGTATTCTGTTCTAAATGAGAGTTCCACTCCCAGACATTCCAGACATTCTATTTTCTTCTACCCTTTGCTAATTGCATCAAACCCTCTAAGGAGTTTTTGCTTTCTTTCATTGCCTTACTTGCTTGCGACTTGCAGTAGTAGAATATTCTTGAGTGCAGGAAAGATTCCACTGCTCAAAACAGCAGACCAGTGACTTCTCTCAGCATAATTCAAGCATAATTAATGCTTTGCCTCCAACTTTATATAACTTGGTAATATCATATATATATATATATATATATATATATATATATATATATATATATATATATATATATATATATATATATATATATATATATATATATATATATATATATATATATATATATATATATATATATATATATATATATATATATATATATATATATATATATATATATATATATATATAGTGATTTACATTTTGTATTCTGTCAGCTTGTGTTGTTGAAATGACATGAAAAACAATATTACGTGGGTGGGTGAATGTCACAGACGCAGCCTTTTTATTGTGACGGATTGCACAATAAAAAGGGCTGCAAAGTAGAGGTTCAAATTGAATCTTGAATCTGTTGAATACCCAAAATAAATATAACATAAAAATAAATCATTATTTTAAATGATTCATTTGGCACTGGGCCTTATTCACAGTTTTAACTCGCTAGTTGAAAAAAAAAAAAAAAAAGATCTGTATCAATTCAATCAGGTTGATCTATTATGTACACAGAAACAAAACTGAGATAGCACTGAAACACATGCTGTGAAGAAAAGACTTCTTAATGTATTTGTCTAAATATAAACCTGTCGCCCATGCTTTTACCATGTTCCACCTTTTTGTCTTTCTTAGAATTGTATCCAAAATGTCTTTGCATCACAGAAAATATTACTAGGGTTCACACTCGTTTGTTTAATATTTTTAAAAAGTCTGTGGTCAAGCGGCCCGGAGGCTCTATTGACAGGGAAAGCATGTTTGCCAAGGCCACTGTCTGCCCAGGTGTGTTTCCCTCTGTCACTTAGCAACTGGCAACATTTGAGAAGAACAATGCAGGGAATTGAACCGCAAGGGGGTGTTAGGATAGCTAATTAGTGCAGGACAACCATTAAGCAAGACTACGTCACTCTTACCACTTACTGAACAGTGTCTGCTTAGAATAATTGCTATATTAAAAAGCTGGTATCATAAGTTTGAAATGTACTGACAGTCAAATCCAGCAGCTACTGTACCTAACTCTATTGTGTGTAATACATAGGCTCTTCTAATGATGTACAGCCTTATTAGTGTTCCATATTAAATTATGAAGAAGTGCCTGGCTTGTTGAATTCAGCCTAATTACATATAATATTTTGCCTCTAACTTTATATAACTTGGTAATATCATGCACCCAAAATAGTCGTGTACTTACTGTCCCAGCAGGGGGTGCAATCCCCTGCTATGGGGATATCATGGGATCATAGATAGGTAAGCACATATTTATGTCATGCTGCCCAATTCTGATGAAACTTTCTAAACACCTTCTTTAGCACAAGTTACTGAATGTAACATGCAACAATTGTATCATTTATCCAGATAACTGCTTATCAAGTTATTAAAGTTAAAAGGGACATTCTTCACTAAATCTTATGCAGAGTATCAAGATCGGATGGGCAGGGGGCAGGATATGGGGGTGGGGGTTATATAGTGGTCTTCCTGTCTGTATGTCAATACAGTATCTCTCAATTTAGTTTTTACATATTATTATTCAATTGTCATTAAACATGGTTTGGCAATCTTTAGCACAAAGTGACAAATGTATCAAGTTAATGTAGTGTATCTGAGGCATCTGTCTGTCTGTCAATTTTAAATGCATATAGCTTTGGTAATCTAAATGTTACTGATAGTCATCATTTTGTATTTTATTATTATTTATTTATTAGCAGACACCCTTATCCAGGGTGACATACAATTGTTACAAGATATCACATTATTTATTTATTTTTCTTAATTTTCTATTGTTTTTTACACATTATTTTTACATACAATTCCCCATTTATACAGTTGGGTTTTTACTGGAGCAATCTAGAACCCACAACCCTCCGGTCAAGAGTTCAGAGCCCTAACCACTACTCCACACTGCTGCCCCATACAAGGGATGGATGTCACTAACATGCCTGTTAACTTTATTAACATTACCACATCCCCCCTGTATTGGTGATGGAAGTGTTTTGGTTCTTCAGCAGCAGCAGCAATGAAATATCTGCATGCAAACTGAATGATAAAAAAAACAAGCAAAGGCCCAAAAGACAGTGCTATAAAAAAAGATTCAAACCCTTCGTAAGCACCCCTTTATCATTCTCTACTGAGACAATACAAGAGGCAGGACAGAAATTATTTAGGAAGGCTTCAGTTAATTATTGGCGTAGGAAACATATAACAAATATTGAAATAAATGTGATGTTCTAGTTTATAAAAATGTATCTCTAAAATCCTTAAGATACCCAGAATGATGTAAACGCTACCTACTATTCCACATGAGCAGCAGAAAGGCTCAGAAGGGCTGCCTGTGACAGTTCTGGTGTGTGTGTGTGTGTGTGTGTGTGTGTGTGTGTGTGTTTGTGTGTGTGTGTGTGTGTGTGTCTGTCTCCCTCTTCTGGTTTCATGGCTCATCGTTTCAATATATATTTTTGGCTTTTAATGTCACAGTTTCTTGACATTATAGATGTAGTGCTTATATGTGTTTCTAGTAAAATGTTATCAGGTTCATACAAATGGTATCCGGTTCATAACTGCCTTTAGGGAAAGTAAACAAACTGGAATATCAACATGGTTTGCTTTGACTACAGAAGGCAGTGGTAAATGGACATCCATTCATTTTAGGGTTAAAATCGAATGTTATTGTGGCACTGTGCAATTTCAGTTTTCTACTGTCACAGATAGTATATCCATATAATACATAGTTATGGTGTAGTGGGGCCAAACTGCTTTGTCAAACCAGATAAACAAACAGGCAGTTATTTATACTGTATGCTTAATATATTGATGTAGTCCAGCTTAAACTATCCTGCCATTAAATGGATTACATTGTATTTGTTTTCATTATACAACAAAATAACATTATGATGCCGCCTCTTGTCTGTTTCAAAGAGCTGACAGATGGTCACCTGTTTTCTGGGGTCGCTATGGAAATGCCTTCACTCCCTGACTGAGCAAATCCCCAGCTGATTTGACTCTTACAGCTTTAGGGCAGAGGTAGACACGCTGCAGCTTTGTATGCTTTGTCTCATCTCTCTCAGATTGTGTCGTATAATGGATGCAATGGTATGAATTTTTAATTTTTTTTTTTAAACTAATCTATTGGAGCACGCTTTGCACTGATATTGTTGGGTACAGTGTATATAATGAACCACAAAGTAAGATACAAAGAAACCCCACAGCAAGAATCTCTTCTATACTATATCCTGTAGCTTTTCAAACAAGATTTAGCACAGTTTGTCATTCATTATAATTAAAATGCTTGACAAATGTTTATATTTGATAGAAGCCCAAGGTCAGAAGGTCATCAATTTAGATACTTTGCAGCAATTACATTAACAGCATTTCTTTAGACACAAGTTGTCTGCAGATCCTAGATTCAACTATAGGCTCAGGAAGTGTATATACTGCTTCAATCTTAGGGCTCAAAACCTTCTTAGATTTGCTGCTGTTTGAATCTATAAAACAGGGCCCACTGTGTGACGCAGGTCGGAACAGAACTCTGTACCTTTGTTCATGCAACTGTTTAATTGGGTATCTACAGTGTTTATACAACTGTTGTATCTCCAAAATCCTTAAGATACCCAGTATAAAGTAAAAGCTACCTACTTGTTACAAATCAATAAGAGCAACAGAACAGCTTGTCTGTTTTCATCTCTCATCTCTCAGAGGGGCTGCCTCTGTCAGTTCTGGTGTGTGTGTCTCCCTCTTTTGGTTTCAGGTTTACTTTCTGTGCTGTCGATGCCTCTAAAAATATATATATTACATCTGTCTACACTGAGTGCTTCCTTGAAAGAAAAAAAAAGACTTGGTATCTATTGTCAAATAACTAAGGTGCGCATGTGAGCTATTAAACTAACTTCTTATTTATTTAAAGCTTTTTTATCATCTAGGTTTTGTTGTTTTGTTTTGTTATATTTTTTGGAAAAAATAAACTAGTTTTAACTTAGCATGTTGGCCAGCAATGCTTTGTGTTCCACAACTCTGTGGTAACTTAGTTATGTTTAAACTGTTGAACATGTGAAGGTATGTGAACATTATAAAAACCATTAAAATGCACATATACACACATGAAAAAGATCATTGTAATGATTCTGCTTCACAGCATCAGTAGGGTTGAACAGAATCACCTGAATGAGACTGTGGCAAACACATGCTGCTAATTGTGACCCTCAGGAATTACAACAGGTCCCACATGCACACTGCAACTTTTTTTCTGATGCAAGTCTTTAGTGGAGTGCTTCGATTGCTTGCAATACAAGAGGGCTTACTCTACATTAATGGCTAATAATAATTTATAATGGCTGTTAAAGAGATAAAACAAAGTGGAAAAACAAAGGCAGCCCCTGTAGAGATGAGAAGGGCTGATTAGGACTTAGGAACAGAGCATTAGCTGATAAGAATGAACTAATTAATTCCCATTTGACAATGCTAATGTACCGGCCCTGTTTTACTCTAGAATTCATAGGGAAAAAAAGGTTATGTTGAATTAAATATGCAGAATTTTCTTACAGAAAAAGTTGCACTGCTGTCTAGTTTTATAGATATGCACAACAATATGCACAACAAATCAAAGCAATGGGGTGTTTTAATAAATGTGCACACTAATTTTTTAAAATTTAGTAATCACCAATTATTTTATTATTTTCTCCCAATTTGGCATATCCAATTATTTTTAGGCTCAGCTCACTGCTACCACCCCCGCGCTGACTCGGGAGCGGAGAAGACAAGCACACTGTCCTCCGAAGCATGTGCCGTCAGCCAACCGCTTTTTTTCACACTGCAGGAACGCCATGCAGCCACCTCAGAGCTACAGCGTTGGAGGACAATGCAGCTCTGGGCAGCTTACAGGCAAGCCCACAGGCGCCTGGCCAGTCTACAGGGGTTGCTGGTATGCGGTGAGCCGAGGACACCCTGGCCGACCTAAGCCCTCCCTGGCAGCGCGCCTCACACAGAGAGTCCGGCAGCGCGCCTCACACAGAGAGTCCGGCAGCGCGCCTCACAGAGAGAGTCCGGCAGCGCGCCTCACAGAGAGAGTCCGGCAGCGCGCCTCACAGAGAGAGCAGCGCGTCACAGAGCGAGTCCGGCGCGCACACACAGAGAGTCCGGCAGCGCCTCACACAGAGTGTCCGCAGCGCCACACACAGAGAGTCTGGCAGCACACCTCACACAGAGAGTCCGGCAGCGCGCCTCACACAGAGAGTCCGGCAGCGCGCCTCACACAGAGAATCCGGCCGCGCGCCCCACACATAGAATCCAGCCACGCGCACCCACACATAGAGTCCGGCCGCGCACCCCACACAGAGAGTCCGGCCGCGCGCCTCACACAGAGAGTCCGGCCGCGCCTCACACATAGAGTCCGGCCGCGCGCCCCACACAGAGTTCGGCCGCGCGCCTCACACAGAGAGTCTGGCAGGCGCCTCACACAGAGAGTCCGGCAGCGCGCCTCACACAGAGAGTCCGGCAGCGCGCCTCACACAGAGAGTCCGGCAGCGCGCCTCACACAGAGAGTCCGGCAGCGCGTCTCACACAGAGAGTCCGGCAACGCACTCTCTGAAATGCAATGCAAGGTTTTAAAGGAAACAAAAATAATATAATAACTCGACTGGTGGATAACTCGTCATCTTCGCTTAATTCGACAGACAGTCTCCATATAAAATATATGCATCCTGCCTCTTAATTTTTTAATTCGACACCACACTTTGCTCGTAACTCGACACATATTACTGGTACTGAAGGGATAAAAACTATTAAAAAGGCTAGTGGATAACGTCGTTTCAAAAATGAGTTTTCGTTCAATTGGTTATTCGGGATAACAAGCTTGTCAGCAGAGCTTTCAAAGCGTGTGTTTCTGCAGGCGAAACAATCGACAATGTTTGATTTCTGTGTGAAACTGTAAGTTGTTTATTGTTGTTTTTGTTCACAGAGTTAATTCTGTATAATGTACATTTCTTAACTTTTGCTATTTAAGCCGTCAAATTAGACAGTGCAAACCAATACCTAAAAGTATAGTCAACAGTTTGTGTAGTTTGTGGTTGGATTGTTTTCGTAAAAAAAATGCTGTAGTTATTTTATTAATTCTTATTTCAATTGAACTATACCAATTATACAGAGTTTGTACAGTACTGTATACTTTACTGTAATTGATTGATTCACTGCCGTTCTTTCAACAGTTTTCATAAGGACATTTAACTAAAAATAAACTGTAATACTGTAAATGCGTGAGTTTTGTAACTTATATGCATGTTAATGCCATGGCTCATTGCACCCGTTGTTAACTCGACACCTTGGGTAAGTCAATTCTAAATGGCATCCCTGTGGGGTGTCGAGTTAGGTATTCTGTTCTAAATGAGAGTTCCACTCCTGGACATTCCAGTCATTCCATTTTCTTCTACTCTTTGCTAATTGCATCAAACCCTCTAAGGAGTTTTTGCTTTCTTTCATTGCCTTACTTGCTTGCGACTTGCAGTAGTCGAATATTCTTGAGTGCAGGAAAGATTCCACTGCTCAAAACAGCAGACCAATGACTTCTCTCAACATTTGAATATTTATTTGTCAGTATAAAACACAAAAACATTTAATTGGTTTTCCAAGGGTAGTCTCCAAGGATATTTCAATAAAGACTTTACAAAACCCCAGGTGTGAGGAATGCACTTCTCTACATACAGCTCACCTGTTGGATTGGATGAGTGCCAAACTGGCTGCTCCATACAGCCTTGTAAAAAAGTAATAGCTTACCGTACCTTCAAATGAGAAGGTAGCTACAGGATTCTTACTAACATCTTATTTATAGAAAAACATGAAATACAGTATTAATATGAGTGTGTGGCGGAAGGATAACAAACTTGCCTAAAGGTTTGTTTATTGTTGTGTTTCTCCATGACAGACCCTCTATTTACCTCATTTAGATCTCCTACCAATTTAATAGATCCCTATGCCTTTATTATCTGAAATGCATGCTTCTTGTTCATACCTTTAGTTTAATTCTATCTTTTTTTGTTTTGTTTAGGTGTTTCTGAGAAAAACTACAAGAGCTACTTAAAATTCCTGAGAGGACCATGGAGAATGTATCCAAAGTCGCATCGTTTACTCTCACTGGACTAATGGAAAAAAACAACTACAAATATGTATATTTTGCCATCACCCTTGTTGGATATCTGCTAATCATTTGTTTTAACTGCATTTTGATTTCCATTATATATCTAAACAAAAGTCTTCACGAGCCCATGTACATCTTTCTCTGTGCTTTACTTGTCAATGCTCTCTATGGGACTTCTGCTTTCTACCCTAAACTCTTGACTGACTTGCTGTCTGACGTCCACGTGATTTCCTACACTGGATGCTTACTTCAAACATTTGTTCTTTTCACTTATGCTGCATCTGAATTTACAATTTTAACAGTAATGGCATATGATCGGTATGTGTCCATTTGTAAACCTTTACACTACCATAGCATTATGACTCCTTCATCTGTTAAAATAATGTTGTTTTTAGCCTGGCTTTTCCCTGTCTGTTTGATAGGAGTCATTGTTATTTTAACTAGCAGACTAACTCTTTGCGGTACTAAATTAGAAAAATTTTACTGTGACAACTGGTCAGTGGTAAAGCTATCTTGTGTGGACACAACAGTAAACAATGCTGTTGGGTTTCTTGTATTAATAATTGTAGTGTTTCCACCTCTGGGTTTCATTGTTTATTCTTATATTCAAATACTTAAAATCTGTCTCAGAAGCTCAAAGGAATATAGAATAAAAGCACTGAACACATGTATGCCACACCTTTTAACAGTTGTCAACTATTCCATTAATGTTCTGTTTGAAATAATTATTGGCCGACTCCACACAGGTGTGCCACAAATCATACGTATACTTATGTCAGTGGAATGTTTAGTTATTCCTCCTCTATGCAATCCCATTATTTATGGTCTGAAACTGCAAGAGATTCGTAAGAGGGTAAAACAAATGTTATTCATAAGAAAAGTAAGTCTAGCTGTAGAAATTCCCAAAACTTAAGAGGCAATAGTCTAGTCTAAAATGTTACTTTTAAGCAAAAATATTTCAGTTTGTAAATATTTTAGCATTTTATTTTGTCCAATTAGCAATGCATGTGTGTGTGTGTATTTTTTTAAAAGACTTACATTTGATTCTAATAAAACCTCCAAACATTCTTCTTATGTGTTTGTGTCTTTTTCATTCAGAGGCTTAAACCTTGCCTTCATGTTTCCAACAGTACTGTGCTTCAGTGAGTGTGCTTATGCTTGAAATAGAGCCCAGTCAACTGGTTGCTCTTAAACAATCATTAACAGCTCAGTTTTACTGCCAAAAAGTTAAGCCCCCTCCTTGTCCAAATGCCTCACACGCATTATATTACTTATACACATTTCTTGCTAAGCAATCACAGTATTTTGTACTTCTTATGTTGCAAAAAAAGTGGGAAAATGTTGTGCATTTATTGATAAAAGGTGCTGGTATGCTAGAGGGGACCAATGCACATCAAAAAAGCCAATGAGGGTTCAATAAAACAAACAAAAGTACGAACTTTATAATTCACACTCATTTTTTAGCCACTTTCGGTTTTAGTCCTGCTTAGTTGCAGTGATTAAAAGATACATTGGATCATCAATCAAAATCACCATCAAAAATGCGAAACACTTTGAGGACCAGAAATGCATTTTTATGACATTTTGTGGGAGGGATTCCAGGAAATCCTTGTGGAAGATACAATACTGACATGTTGAAATCACCCATTATCAGATTGTAGGCTCATTAAGAAGTTTTAATTTTATAAGGGTGACGGGGTGCCTGCCCTTTTATTTATATATACAATCATTATCACCTGCCTGTGATTAGTAGGCTGGTATATACAGTAAATCAAGGAGAAATATTTGTTGGGGCAGTCTGTAATCAGTGTGAAGGCTAGAGGCTGTCAGTGCAACAAAAACCTGTGTGGTTGGGCAAAGGTAGTGGGAAAACCTTTGCTTGTGTGTGTGTGTGTGTGGAATTGTTTTGTGTGGTTGGTAAATGGCTTAGCCGTCCGATATCAGTCAGCGCTGTAAAAAAGAAGTTTAGTCAGCACTCCAAAACGGAGTTAGGTTTTGTTTTCAAACTTTTATTTTCTATAAATAATAAAACGGCACGTAAAAAAGAAGTTTAGTCAGCACTCCAAAACGGAGTTAGGTTTTGTTTTCAAACTTTTATTTTCTATAAATAATAAAACGGCACGAAAGTGCCTTAAACCTTCATTTCCTGTCTCTGGGTCTGCTTTTAAAGGGGCTACGAACCTTTAAAACAGTGAACATCTTTCACACAAATTATTATATGAGGAATGTAGAGCTGAGAGTGTGAAGACAAAGTATTAGGGATATGGGGTTCCTGATAAAGTGTCCTCATGCAAAGAATCTCAAAAACAGAGGCAGGATACGAAAGTTTAAAAACGACAATTCCCAGCATTTCTCCCATAGACAGCAGGCAGAGGAATTTAGAAACTACGATTCCGATAATTCCCTAGCTAGTAGGAAGGAAAAAGGAGCAGATTGACTTCCAAACTGGTATAAAAAGGGCCCAGTAGTTTAGACAGGGGTGGGTTGTAGAGATGAGAAATACAAACCAAACCAAACGAGAGAAGTGCAACATGGGAAGACAGTGTTGCTTGTGAATCTAATGACAAAGAAAGTTTGTGGTACAGACAAAGGATTCTGTGTGTGTGGAACCTACTTACCAGAACAAACAGACATTGTGTAGAACAGCGGAGCAAAGAGTGAGGCTCCTGCTGAAATAAAAGTACAACTGTGATCTACCTTATCCAGGAACGGAGGACTCCTTCTGGATTTGTAGCTGAGAAAACGCTACACCCAAACAGTGAGTACACCTACGCTTGTGCTTTGTTTACTTGGTGTATTAAACCAAGTGCGTTTGCTGAAAGAATGTTAATACTGCAGTGGATACTGGGATTCAGTTTGTTACTGTGATGTAAATAAGTGATAAACCCAGGGCTGCAAGAACAGTGTACAATTATAAAGGAACAGAAAATACAAAAGGAACAGAAGTCAAGGGGTTGATTTCAGTACTTTGTGACAAACATTTTGAAGGGCTGCAGGGCCTAAGGACCAAAAGCTGCTGGACTGCTGGGCTTCCACAAGAGGGCGCTGCCGTGAAAGCAAATAAAATAGTAATAAGGGAAAACCTTGGAAAATAAACTGTTGTGCAGTAGTTAGTGATACTTACCTAAGAGTTTTTAGTTAGTGCCCAGCAGGCAGGTTTGTGTTTTAATTTATTGTTTTCAATTGCCAAACTGAACTGTGTAATAAATAAATAAAACTTACTTTTGGTTCAGTACTTCTGGCATTCGACTCCTCTCTGCGAAGGCAAACATTTGGCTACCACACCAAATACAGAACACATCGTTCACAATAAATATATATGCAGCAGAGGGTGCCCGAAGGTGTCAGATTTAAAAACAATACAATAAAATCACACACACACACGCATTTATGTTCTCAGTGTATTTTAAATGTATAAATCAATTTGCTGAAATAACACTAATGTGTTTTGGGTAGGCTACACATTACATTATGTAAAAATATAAATCTGTACAGTAGGCCTATAAACTACAGTATACATTGGTATCAAAATTAGATTCTTGTATTTATACTGTATAATGTTTTAATGTAGTTTTCTACATTAAACTAACTTGAGGAAATTAAAACATTTAATTTTTAGTTGTAAATGTTTAAGTAGAAGCTCAATGCCTGATAAACAAGGCATATAGAAGGGTTAAATATATAAGCAACTTACCTGAATCTATGGTACCCATGAAAAAAAAACATTTGCTTTTTACTGTACAATGCAAATTGTCCCTGGCTCATAGGCTTTCCACGAGATCTGGAGAAAACATACTGTAGTGCCATATTTATAAAGCATTGACCTTTTTTCCTTTTGGAAAACACAAAGAAGTTGTAGTGTCAGATATATCTTCATGTGCTAATTTAACAGTCCCTATAGGCAATTCAAATGCTTATTTTTGATTTTGGTTGAAAATCTTTTATGAATATGGAACACATTGAAACAAAAGCTCATATTAAAATGTACATTTCATTACCATTCCATATTCAGATAACAGCTTTGTCGCAAGATACATTTTCATTCCATACATGTAATATTGCACTCATTTTGTTTGATTAACTTTGATTAAGTTTTTTCAATCTTTATTTTTCCATTCAAGCAGAGATTTTATGCCATAGAGAAATGTCTCATTTAGCAAAACCCCTTTATCATATTCAACATGCAATAAAACCATGGTTACCAACATTCTAATTGAAATAATGTTTGGTCACAGTGGAGCTATACGTATAGATAAAGATCCTACTACATACATTTAAAAATGGTCTCAAATAAACCACAGCATATAAAAGTGTATTACACAGACTTTTATAGCATAAATTTACAGGTAAAAATACACAGAACAAAACTAGAGATAGTTAAACAGAACTAACTTGCACTTATTATTCGGAGTCTGAGGTCCACCCCTCTCCTGCTTCAGCACAGCTGGAAGGCAAGGCAGACAGGCCAGACACGTCCTGCCGTGGAGACTTCAGCCATCGGTCAGGGTATTGTGCACAATATTCAGTAAGCAGGGGCGTAGTTAGGAAAAGATTTTTACAGAGGCAAATATAATTTGTCTAAACCCCACATATACTGTTCATGAAGCCTGGAGACAATTAATGCAAACTGCAAAGCAATTCATATATACACCAACCTAAAATTATTCTATTCACACTGTTAGAAATGTGATATAAAAAGGACAAGAATATAACTTATAAATATGAATAATATGAGACATGCTTTCACTACTACTGAAGTTAATGCTGAGACTGTGCTACAACTGGAACTGGTAAGCCTGGTGCTGCTACTGCTGGAACTAGTGCCGACACTGCTGGGACTAGTGCTGCTACAGCGGGGACTGGTAAGACTGGTGCTGCCACTGCTGGGACTGGCAGCTGGCAAGGTCTACTCTACAGCAGGGCAGGTTAGAACGCCGCCCCGGTGGAGGAATTATACAGCTGTCTGCTTTTTTTTGTTTACTGCACTGTAGCTAAAATTCACAGTACAACATAGGCAAAGCATGGTTGTGCAACAGGGTCAACACTCAACAGTACACAATAATATGTGCACAGCAGCCGGAATCACTCAATGGCAGGGGTACAGCAAAGTCTAGCCAGTGCGGAGGAACTGCTTTCTCCCAAAGACTGTAGGCTGAAAAGGCAACACACACCTTTAAATCAATACTCCACAGGCAGTCGCACACATACAAGAGACAGCCTGCAACACAAGCGAGGCAGACTGTGAGAAAAGGAGCAGAAAGAAGCAAAAGTTTAGAGCCGCTGGTTCCACAAAAGCAGCAAGCCAGCTTTCAGCACGAATGCAGGGGAACTGCAGTCGACTCAGAAAAGCTTTCAAAACACACTCAGTTAGTAACACAAAAGTCTTACCTTACCACAGGTGAGAGGCAAGAGGGAATATGACTTCAGTAGGTTGACTGTTTAATCCCTCGGTAGGCAGGACCAAGGATGTCACCCCAGTAAGGGGCCTATCGGCAGCTCTGATATAAAGAGCTCAGTGGATACCTACCAATGGGTAGGCATATCCCAGAAGTATGATTCGGTGGTAGTCTTCAAATTAAATGGGAACTGACTGACCTGCTCTGACAAACAAAGAAGAAATACCTCCCCACCTGCAATTGCTTTCCCCCCTCTTAAACTAGATGAGAGAAGGACACTGCATTTTAGCAGTAACAAGCCAAGAAAAGTTGTGGGTCTCTTTACCTGCCACTGGGATACTTTAATCCAACACAAACAAAACTTTATGAGACCGGGAAGTAACCACGCATCTCAGAGCTTTATTCAATACCCACGATCTCCAAATGCCAAACACTTTTAGAATTATACTCACACGGCTTTAAAACCGCAGGACGCAGACAAACCGCATCTTCACAGCACTCTCATCTACAGCGGTATACCCGATCATTCCTTCTTCTCTCTTCACCCATCTCAAACAAAGAAACAGTTTAAATAGACAAGGCAATTATCTAATTAATCACCAATAAATCAAATCAATAAAACCTAAAAAAAAAAGACACATGCAAGACAGCAGGGAGGCAGTTCCAGGAGGGCCCGACCCTTACTCTGACTATCCTGGGGAAACCAGCCAACCCCCTGGGACTGTCCAGGGAGGGGTGAGAACCCTTCTCCCAGCGTGCCACTGCTGGATGGCTCTAGGAAGGAAACCAGGCAAACCAGCCAATCCCCGGGGGCGACCCGCCAACCATCCCCAGCCCACGGTCAGCTCGACCCGGGCCAGTGACCCGCCAGCCTGCCAGCCCAACAAAGATGCCAACTGCTACGATTTGGTCATAGCAGCTATTATTTTTGAGGATCTGCTATGGCGCTACGTCAAAAAATACTACGATTTTTATTAAATAAATAAATGATGGCTACTCCCTGAACGTTTATGAAATATTGTTTCAATACCATGTGTGTGTGTGTGTTTTCACTGACTTTATTGTGGCATTTTAACTGATACACTAAAAGCTCTGAGCCGTGTTGCTTAGTAACCAGTTTAGAGGTTCTTCAGAAACAGCTGCACAAATGTCGCCTTGCTATCATTTTTAAATCCTTGTCGGGTCTTTGACCCAAATCAAGCGAAGTATATAAGCATAGCTGAGAAAGCAGTGTTTGAGGCCATTCTACTGTTTGAAGACAACTGTGTCGCACAGCGTGAATACTGTGCTTACTACGAAATTGTCAGTGAAATGAAATGCGACGTTTACCAGTTCTGGAAAAAACATGGAAACGAGATTCCCAAAGCTTGCTGTAATCATTTTCTGCATATTAATGTACTTCGGGATGACCGGAGAGCCAGAAAGGCATCAAATGTACAACGTGTTGTATCAGAACAATATGTAAACAAAGAAAACAAACCAAAACGTAAAAACTGCAAACTACCACAGCAGAAGCAGCAGAAGATTTCAGCTTCAAATGTTAGTTTTTGTAGGTATGTAAAACCTACAGTGTGTGTTTGCTGTCCTGTGGAAACCCCACCAAATGTTATGTAAAACAAACATTTTTGTTTATAGTTGTATATGCGGTGAAGTTTACCGATTTCCAGGATTAAAACTTGAACCTGATAAATAAAATAAATATTTAGATAAATTTTCCCGTTTTCCTACTTCTATAGACAGACTAATTTTATGTTTATGTAGGTACTGTATATTGTATTAAAAAAAAAGAAAAGTTGAATTTTCATCCCCGTAATTTAACACACCATTTCCCCCTTCCTCCGTGATTTTAAACAAACTGTTCCGTGACTTTGACTACAAATTTCCATGACAAAAGCCCAGCCTTACTTATCAGTTATTAAAATAGTTATTAACAAAAAATGTCACTCTCCTCCATCAAAAAGATCAAGAGGAATTTACCACAGAATGGTCATTCTTTAAAAGAAGTGGAGTGTCTCAATCTCACGTGTAACGTGAATACTTGCCCACAGACTTCTCTGTGAAACATGGTGGTCGTCATGACTGTATCACTCACATAGGTACAAAGAAACACCAGCAATAAGCAAAATCTGACACTCCCTATTACTGTATGTTTGTGCAAATGGGTTTTGAGGTTTAACTCGCTTTAATTAATCTATTTATTTATTATTATTATTATTATTTGTTTATTTAGCAGACGCCTTTATCCAAAGTGACTTACAGAGACTAGGGTGTGTGAACTATGCATCAGCTGCAGAGTCACTTACAACTACGTCTCACCCGAAAGACGGAGCACAAGGAGGTTAAGTGACTTGCTCAGGGTCACACAATGAGTCAGTGGCTGAGGTTACAAGCCCTTTTCTTTAACCACTGGACCACACAGCCTCCTCCTTTAATTAATTGGATACTACACTGCATTTTGTGTTTTGATAGCTGCAGAGTAGTAAAAATGTAAATAATAATAAAAAACAAAAAACATTATGTTAAATCTTTCTTGAGGTGTTTATTATTTTGATAGTTATTTTTATAAAGTTTTGAGGTTGAATATTTCAGTCCAGGTTTGATAGCACTTTAAATCCAGAAAAAATAGAATTCCAATTTCTAAAAAAAATAATCAAATATTAGTGTTGAAGTATTTTTATGTGTTTACAATTACTAAATTTATAGATTGAACAGCAAAAAATGAGGTCATTGGCTTGCCAGAGCCTAAGAACCTTTTAATTTCTAGGGGCAGCAGCCACTGGTCTTAAATATTTCCACTACTATATGATGCCTACCGACCACGAGCCAGTTCAGCAGCAGTGAACCTAGTCTGGCGCAGCAGTTGTGAAGGACCCAGCGTGGAAACTGTTGCTGGAGTTAAAGGACAGCTTTGCGTCCAGACCGGAGGGAGCATGCTAAAGTTGTCAGTTATCAGTTAGTCTAGTTAGACAATTTACAACTACATTACCATCAATCTATATTTTACATTGTTGGCCATAAAGGCTTAAAGGTTTGTCAATTTTAGTATATTTCTAAAGTAATAATAAAAAAAACATAGTATAAAACTAATATTTTCACAGATTATATAAACCAGTGTGGGCTTACACTTCACCTCAGACTTTACAGTATATAGCTGTCAAACTGCAGTCATATGACTTTTTTTTCTACACCTTTGCCATATTTTCTTTAAAGCTAGTACACAACTCAGCTCTGATCTGTGATTCTCTGATGGGTATTTCCTAATGGGTATCAGCTCTCAGACAACAAGTTGCATTATCCAGATGAGGAGAAAAATACCTAGATACAAGGCCCAGGTTACAAATGAGGAGCAGGCCTATGACATATGTCTAATGAGTGCAAAAGAGCTTTTTTCATTTGTTTGTGAACTGCGTTGTTTAAAAGACACAACAAGACAATTAGTTCCCTTGGTATTTCAAATATAGCAACTGATGAAGAGCCTTCCCTTAAGTGGAGGTATATAAAAGCTAAACTGATTTCTGACTAAACCCAGTCAGCCGCCTCCTGAATAGCCTCCTGATACAAGTCGTCTGAGAAGTTTTCAACACACGTAAGTAAAACATTTGTGTTTCTTATATGACTATAGTAAAAACATGTAGTGATAATCTAAAGGAGGTTAAAAGATCCCCAAAAAATTACATTTAAAAGTTGCATTTTGCCAGACTATACAAATAAGAAATATATATATATATATATATATATATATATATATATATATATATATATATATATATATATATATATATATATATATATGTATCTCTGAAATGCAAAGCAAGGTTTTAAAGGAAACAAAAATAATATAATAACTCGACTGGTGGATAACTCGTCATCTTCGCTTAATTCGACAGACAGTCTCCATATAAAATATATGCATCCTGCCTCTTAATTTTTTAATTCGACACCTTTGCTCGTAACTCGACACGTATTACTGATACTGAAGGGATAAAAACTATTAAAAAGGCTAGTGAATAACGTCGTTTCAAAAATGAGTTCGTTCAATTGGTTATTCGGGATAACAAGCTTGTCAGCAGAGCTTTCAAAGCGTGTGTTTCTGCAGGCGAAACAATCGACAATGTTTGATTTCTGTGTGAAACTGTAAGTGGTTTATTATTGTTTTTGTTCACAGAGTTAATTCTGTATAATGTACATTTCTTAACTTTTGCTATTTAAGCCATCAAATTAGACAGTGCAAACCAATACCTAAAAGTATAGTCAACAGTTTGTGTAGTTTGTGGTTGGATTGTTTTTTGTAAAAAAAATGCTGTAGTTATTTTATTAATCCTTATTTCAATCGAACTATACGAATTATACAGAGTTTGTACAGTACTGTATACTTTACTGTAATTGATTGATTCACTGCCGTTCTTTCAATAGTTTTCATAAGGACATTTAACTAAAAATAAACTGTAATACTGTAAATGTGTGAGTTCTGTAACTTATATGCATGTTAATGCCATGGCTTATTGCACCCGTGGTTTACTTGACATCTTGGGTAAGTCAATTCTAAATGGCATCCCTGTGGGGTGTCGAGTTAGGTATTCTGTTCTAAATGAGAGTTCCACTCCCGGACATTCCAGACATTCCATTTTCTCCTACCCTTTGCTAATTGCATCAAACCCTCTAAGGAGTTTTTGCTTTCTTTCATTGCCTTACTTGCTTGCGACTTGCAGTAGTCGAATATTCTTGAGTGCAGGAAAGATTCCACTGCTCAAAACAGCAGACCAGTGACTTCTCTCAACATTTGAATATTTATTTATTAGTCAGTATAAAACACAAAAACGTTTTAATTGGTTTTCCAAGTGTAGTCTCCAAGGATATTTCAATAGAAGAATTTCAAAAAAGACTTTACAAAACCCCAGGTGTGAGGAATGCACTTCTCTACATACAGCTCACCTGTTGGATTGGATGAGTGCCAAACTGGCTGCTCCATACAGCCTTGTAAATAAGTAATAGCTTACCGTACCTTCAAATGAGAAGGTAGCTACAGGATTCTTACTAACATCTTATTTATAGAAAAACATGACATACAGTATTAATATGAGTGTGTGGCGGAAGGATAACAAACTTGCCTAAAGGTTTGTTTATTGTTGTGTTTTTTCATGACAGACCCTCTATTTACCTAATTTAGATCTCCTACCAATTTAATAGATCCCTATGCCTTTATCTGAAATGCATGCTTCTTGTTCATACCTTTAGTTTGATTTTCTTCTTTTTTTTTAGGTTTTTCTGAGAAAAACTACAAGAGCTACTTAAAATCCCTGAGAGGACCATGGAGAATGTATCCAAAGTCGCATCGTTTACTCTCACTGGACTAATGGAAATAAACAACTACAAATATGTATATTTTGCCATCACCCTTGTTGCATATCTGCTAATCATTTGTTTTAACTGCATTTTGATTTCCATTATATATCTAAACAAAAGTCTTCACGAGCCCATGTACATCTTTCTCTGTGCTTTACTTGTCAATGCTCTCAATGGGACTTCTGCTTTCTACCCTAAACTCTTGACTGACTTGCTGTCTGACGTCCACGTGATTTCCTACACTGGATGCTTACTTCAAATATTTGTTCTTTTCACTTATGCGGCATCTGAATTTACAATTTTAACAGTAATGGCATATGATCGGTATGTGTCCATTTGTAAACCTTTACACTACCATAGCATTATGACACCTTCATCTGTTAAAATAATGTTGTTTTTAGCCTGGCTTTTCCCTGTCTGTTTGGTAGGAGTCATTGTTATTTTAACCAGCAGACTAACTCTTTGCGGTACTAAATTAGAAAAATTTTACTGTGACAACTGGTCAGTGGTAAAGCTATCTTGTGTGGACACAACAGTAAACAATGCTGTTGGGTTTCTTGTATTAATAATTGTAGTGTTTCCACCTCTGGGTTTCATTGTTTATTCTTATATTCAAATACTTAAAATCTGTCTCAGAAGCTCAAAGGAATATAGAATAAAAGCACTGAACACATGTATGCCACACCTTTTAACAGTTGTCAACTATTCCATTAATGTCCTGTTTGAAATAATTATTGGCCGACTCCACACAGGTGTGCCACAAATCATACGTATACTTATGTCAGTGGAATATTTAGTTATTCCTCCTCTATGCAATCCCATTATTTATGGTCTGAAACTGCAAGAGATTCGTAAGAGGGTAAAACAAATGTTATTCATAAGAAAAGTAAGTCTAGCTGTAGAAATTCCCAAAACTTAAGAGGCAATAGTCTAGTCTAAAATGTTACTTTTAAGCAAAAATATTTCAGTTTGTAAATATTTTAGCATTTTATTTTGTCCAATTAGCAATGTGTGTTGTGTATTTTTTTTAAAGAGTTACATTTGATTCTAATAAAACCTCCAAACATTCTTCTTATGTGTTTGTGTCCTTTTCATTCAGAGGCTAAAACCTTGCCTTCATTTTTCCAACAGTACTGTACTTCAGTGTGTGTGCTTATGCTTGAAATAGAGCCCAGTCAACTGGTTGCTCTTAAACAATCATTAACAGCTCAGTTTTACTGCCAAAAACTTATTAAGCCCCCTCCTTGTCCAAACGTCTCACACGCATTATATTACTTATACACATTTCTTGCTAAGCAATCACAGTATTTTGTACTTCTTATGTTGCAAAAAAAGTGGGAAAATGTTGTGCATTTATTGATAAAAGGTGCTGGTATGCTAGAGGGGACCAATGCACATCAAAAAAGCCAATGAGGGTTCAATAAAACAAACAAAAGTACGAACTTTATAATTCACACTCATTTTTTAGCCACTTTCGGTTTTAGTCCTGCTTAGTTGCGGTGATTAAAAGATACATTGGATCATCAATCAAAATCACCATCAAAAATGCGAAACACTTTGAGGACCAGAAATGCATTTTTATGACATTTTGTGGGAGGGATTCCAGGAAATCCTTGTGGAAGAAACAATACTGACATGTTGAAATCACCCATTATCAGATTGTAGGCTCATTAAGAAGTTTTAATTTTATAAGGGTGACAGGGTGCCTGCCCTTTTATTTATAGGAATGCAGGCTGTGTGGTCCAGTGGTTAAAGAAAAGGGCTTGTAACCAGGAGGTCACCAGTTCAAATCCCACCTCAGCCACTGACTCATTGTGTGACCCTGAGCAAGTCACTTAACCTCTTTGTGCTCCGTCTTTCGGGTGAGATGTAATTGTAAGTGACTCTGCAGCTGATGCATAGTTCACACACCCTAGTCTCTGTAAGTCACCTTGGATAAAGGCATCTGCTAAATAAACGCATAATAATATATACAATCATTATCACCTGCCTGTGATTAGTAGGCTGGTATATACAGTAAATCAAGGAGAAATGTTTGTTGGGGCAGTCTGTAATCAGTGTGAAGGCTAGAGGCTGTCAGTGCAACAGAAACCTGTGTGGTTTGGCAAAGGTAGTGTGAAAACCTTTGCTTGTGTGTGTAGAATTGTTTTGTGTAGTTGGTAAACGGCTTAGCCGTCCGATATCAGTCAGCACTGTAAAAACGAAGTTTAGTCAGCACTCCAAAACGGAGTTAGGTTTTGTTTTCAAACTTTTATTTTCTGTAAATAATAAAACGGCACGAAAGTGCCTTAAACCTTCATTTCCTGTCTCTGGGTCTTCTTTTAAAGGGGCTATGAACCTTTAAAACAGTGAACATCTTTCACACACATTATTATATGAGGAATGTAGAGCTGAGAGTGTGAAGACAGAGTATCAGGGATATGGGGTTCCTGATAAAGTGTCCTCATGCAAAGAATGGTGTACTTACAAAGTGCTGTCATTTCCAAACTGAACAAATAGTGCATGACTGGTATGCACACTAACAATACATGTTTACCTTTCATTGAAAGTGCATTTGGATTTGATTTAGGTGACCGGAAGAAAACTGGAAGTGCATCAGAAATTGATTCTTGTATTTACACTGTATAATGTTTTAATAAAAAACAAGAATGGAGGTCTTCCTTTAAATCATTATGAAACATGTATTAGGATATAGAAATATACTTTATAAAGAGATGTTGCATTTATGATAGTGAAACATTTGACAACAATGTACTGTATGTTCTATTGCAAGTCTAATTATACTAATCACATTTCCTTCTGTACCTCTATTAACAGTAGATGTTAACAGCACATGTAGCAGCCATCCAGAAGCACCCAAAAGGGTTCCAAACACCGCCACTAGGGGGCAATACTAAACTAAATTTGTAACTTCAACTTACTACTAAAACCAAACAGGTTTGTAGAATAGAGGTAAAGTGACCAGAAATAGCAACAGAATGGTCGAGGCAGGATGTTAGTTCAAAGTTTTATTACAGTGAACTCCAAATGACATTAAAAAAATCAATTTAAATAACCATAAAAAAATAAATCCATCAAAGCTTTCATAAGTAAAAGGGGGTCAAAAATAAATAAATAAATAAATAAATAACACTCAATAAAACACAGTATATTCCAAAGGAAGTGGACCATAGACCAGAGTCTAACAGCAATTGCATTTGTCATTAAGGAGGGCAGGGCAATGGAAACAGATCTACAGGAAACAGCAAGGGTTCTACAATAAAACCAGATTGTTACAGTGCTTTGCATAAGTATTCACCCCCCCTTGGACTTTTCCACATTTTGTTGTGTTACAACCTGGAATTAAAATGGATTTAATTGGGATTTTTACCATTTGATTTACACAACATACTTAACACTTTGAAGGTGCAAAATATTTTTTATTGTCACACAAAAGTTAATTAAACAAAAAAAAGACATTTGTTGGTTGCATAAGTATTCACCCCCCTGAGTCAATACTTGGTAGAAGCACCTTTGGCAGCAATTACAGCTGCGAGTCTTTTTGGGTAAGTCTCTACCAGCTTTGCACATCTGGATGCTGCAATTTTTGCCCATTCTTCTTGGCAAAATTGCTCAAGCTCTGTCAAGTTGGATGGGGACCGTTGGTGAACAGCAATTTTCAAGTCTTGCCACAGATTCTCAATCGGATTGAGGTCTGGGCTTTGACTGGGCCATTCTAAGACATTCAGGTTCTTGTTTTTAAACCACTCCAGTGTAGCTTTGGCTGTGTGTTTAGGGTCATTGTCCTGCTGGAAAGTGAACCTCCGCCCCAGTCCCAGGTCTCTTGCAGACTGAAACAAGTTTTCCTCTAGAATTTCCCTGTATTTGGCTCCATCCATCTTGCCCTCTATCCTGACAGTTTCCCAGTCCCTGCCGATGAAAAACATCCCCATAACATGATGCTGCCACCACCATGCTTCACCGTGAGGATGGTGATCTCAGGGTGATGAGCAGTGTTGGCTTTGCGCCACACATAGCGTTTTGCGCTAAGGCCAAAAAGTTCAATTTTGGTCTCATCAGACCAGAGAACCTTTTTCCACATGTTTGCTGTGTCTCCCACATGCCTTTTGGCAAAATCCAAACGAGATTTGATATGGGTTTTTTTCAGCAATGGCTTTCTTCTCGCCACTCTTCCATAAAGCCCAGCTTTGTGGAGCGTCCGGGTTATAGTTGTCCCATGGACGGTTTCTCCCATCTCAGCTGTGGATCTCTCCAGCTCCTTCAGAGTTACCATTGGCCTCTTGGTTGCTTCTCTGACTAATGTCCTCCTTACCTGGTCACTGAGTTTTGGTGGCCGGACTTCTCTAGGCAGAGTCACGGTTGTGCCATATTCTTTCCAATTTTTAATAATGGATTTAACGGTGCTCCGGGGGATGTTCAAAGTTTGGGATATTTTTTTTATAACCCATCCCTGATTGGTGCTTCTCCAGAACTTTATCCCGGACTTGTTTTGATAGCTCCTTGGTCTTCATGATGCTGTTTGTTTAGATATGCTCTCTAACAAACTCTGGGGCCTTCCAGAAACAGATGTATTTAATCTGAGATCATGTGACACTTTAATTGCACACAGGTGAACTCCATTCAACTAATTATGTGACTTCTGAAGGCAATTGGTTGCACCAGAGCTTATTTAGGGGTGTCACAGCAAAGGGGGTGAATACTTATGCAATCAAGACTTTCAGTTTTTTATTTGTAAATAATTTTGAAAAATATGTAGATTTTTTTCCCCACTTCGACATTATGAACTATTTTGTGTAGATCAGTGACAAAAAATCCTAATTAAATCAATTTTAATTCCAGGTTGTAACACTACAAAATGTGGAAGTGTACAAGGGGGGTGAATACTTATGCAAGGCACTGTAAACACACAGGATTCAACAGTATTAGAAAAGATAGCAGCAAAATATCAGGTTTAACTGTACTGGGAAAGTTAGCAGCAATATACAAAAATGATAGGTTGCGGATGCAACCCCGGTTCCCTGAAAGAGAAAATAACCATCAAGTATGGGATATTGCCGTCAGGCAGTAGCGATTGGCAGAGCTTTTATAGCAAAGCTGCCGATAGGCCTCTGCGCGAGCTGCCACGTAAGCCCGCCCCCCTGGGAGCTTACTATACGCAGCGCGCAGAGACTCACTTCCTCTTTTGCTCTTCAGGCCGCGAAGGCTTCCGGAGCGACCTCGCGGCTTGATGGTTATTTTCTCTTTCAGGGAACCGGGTTGCATCCGCAACCTATCGTTCCCTTTCAAGTCGAAAATAACCATCAAGTGTGGGGACAGTGTACCCGAGCCGTCGCGAGGGAGGATTCTCGGCAGTAGGACAGACTTACGCCATAACGCAACCGCGAGGGAATACATCTACGCGATATGAGCTGCGCCTCAGCGCCTATGCTCACAATGACACCTGTCCTAAGGTGGAATATTCAACACCATGCTGTGAACCACTCTATATGTCCGCATCCTGAGGCATCATAGAGTGTAGTACAGATGCTCCAAATAGTGGAGCAGAGGAATCCAGTACGCTTAACCGTAAAACCTCATGAAAGTATGCGGTGTAGCCCAACTGGCTGCAGCGCAAATGTCAGACACCGGCACCCTCTAAAGAGGGCCCAGGATGTCGCCATACCCTAGTGGAATGTGCCTTCAACTGCCCTGGTGGCGGAAGGCCTGCAGATTCATATGCTAATTTAATAGCATCCACTATCCAATGGGAAAGGCGTTGTTTAGACAACGGCTGACCCAAAGTCCTAGAACCATGGCATACGAACAACTGTTCTGTTTGCCTCACAGTCGTTGTGCGGTCAATATAACACCTCAATGCCCGCACGGGCAGAGCATGTGCAACCGTTCTTCCTCTGGGGAAGAAAAAGGAGGAGGATGGAACGCCATCAACTCGACTGGTTGGTTCATATGAAACGGGGATATGACCTTGGGTAAAAAGGCCGGATTTGGACGCATGGAGACCTTAGAACCGTCTCCGGCGAAACGAATACATGAGGAATGCACTGAAAGTGCGTGTAACTCGCCCATGCATTTTGCTGATACCACTGATAGCAAAAACGCAGTTTTTATAGACACGAGCTTCATATCCACACTGTGGAGAGGCTCGAACGGTGCCTTGGTAAGGGCTTCTAGCACCACGTCAAGGCTCCATGACGGTAAACTGGTCATCCTTGGAGGCCGCAAACGTCTTGCGCCCTTCAGGAACTGCGATGCCAGAAAATGGCAACCTGGTGATAAACCGACAATGCGTACATGGCAAGCCGATATGGCGGCTAAATACACCTTAAGTGTAGAGGGAGATTTCCCTTCATCTAACAGTTTTTGTAGAAACTGTAATATCACTGCCATAGGGCAGGATATTGGGTCATGGCCCTCCGCCAGACACCAACCTTGAAACAACTGCCACTTGTACGTATACTGCGACCTAGTAGAGGGTGCTCTAGCACTCTGAATGGTCGAAATCACCGCCGTCGAGAGCCCTAAGGCTGACAGGCGCTCCCGTTCAGGGGCCAAGCCCATAGCTGCATGAGCTTGGGGTTTGGGTGCCATAACCCTCCTTGGGCTTGGGACAACAGGTCCGCTCGCAGAGGGAGCTCCCTCGGCCGACCATGCAACAACTGCACCAGGCTCGGGAACCATACTCTCCGAGGCCACCGAGGAGCGATTAGAATCAATGTCGCTTGCTCTACCCTGACCTTCTCTAAGAAGGCGGGGAGCATCGGAATCGGTGGAAACGCACATAGGAGCCCTGGCGGCCATTCGTGAGCCAGTGCATCGACTCCTAGGGGGCTGTCGAGATCCTTCACTGAGAACCATAGGGGGCAGTGCGTGGTCTCTTCTTGAAGCAAAGAGATCTACCTGGGCTGTGCCGAACCACTCCCAGATGCGCTCTACCACTTGAGGGTGGAGACGCCATTCGCCGGCAAGAGGGCCTCCTCTGGATAGGAGATCCGCTGCGTAATTGACTCTGCCCGGTAGGTGAACTGCACGCAGAGAGGTTAAACGCGGTTGTGCCCATAGCAACATCCGTGCTACCATCCGGTGAAGACCGGGGGACCGCAAGCCGCCCTGGCGGTTGATGTACGCCACAACTGTGGTGTTGTCTGACCGCAATAACACATGCTTGCCGAGAAGCATTGGCAAGAAGTGTCGGAGGGCGAGGTCCACCGCTCTGAGCTCTAGAGCATTGATGTGGGCTGACCTCCAGGGTCCTGACCACACTCCGCGGGTCCCTGCACCGTTCCAGACTGCTCCCCAACCTTGGTTGGAAGCGTCGGTCGTGATAACTTCCTTCGGAAGATGGGACCCAGCGCACGCCCTGGCGGATGTTCGACGGAACTTTCCACCAGCGCAGTGCTTCCCAGCAGGTTAGGGATACCGTCAACCTGCGGTGTTTGTCTCTCCGCGGATGCAACGCGAAGGCATTGAACCAGGCCTGCAGAGGTCTCTGGTGTAGTAAGCCCAAAGGAAGGGCTTGTGAGGCGGCAGCCATCAACCCCAGCATGCGCTGACACAGCTCCATGCTGACTGTTTGTCTCAACCTGAATAGGGAGAGACACCACTCCATCGAGGCAACTCTTTGTGTCGACAGGGTCGCTTCCATGGACACTGAGTCCAGATGCAGACCCAAGAATTCGGTCTGTTGGCTCGGCACTAGGCGGCTCTTTTCTGAATTGATCTTCAGACCTAGACGCTGAAGATGGTCTGTAACCATCACTGTGTGCTGTGCCACCTGCTCCTTCGACTGCACGCAGACGAGCTAGTCGTCCAGATAATTCAGCAGTCGGACACCTTGAGCCCGCAAGGGAGCTAGAATGGCATCCATACATTTCGAAAAGGTTCGAGGAGCTAGTGACAGGCCGAATGGAAGGACACAAAACTCGTATACCCTGCTCTGAAATGCGAAACGCAGATACTTCCTGTGACCCGGGCAGATGGGAACGTGAAAGTACGCATCTGTCAGGTCCACGGTGGTGAACCAGTCGCCGTGTCGGACTGACTGAATGATGTGCCTGTGCGTAAGCATCCTGAATGATAACACCCGCAGGTATTTGTTCAGTACTCGCAGATCTAAAATAGGACGGAGCCCGCCGCCCTTCTTGGGCACCAGGAAGTATTTGGAATAGAACCCTGGTCGATCAGAGCAGGGTCTACTTGTTGAATGGCACGCTTGCTGAGCAATGCCTGTATTTCCACATTCAGAGCTGAGGACTGAACCGAAGTCCTTTACTGCAGTTATAACCACTCCCGGAAGGGGAGGTTTTAACTGGAACTGAAGGGTGTACCCGTGGATATAGTTTTGTGCACCCAGATGTCGTTGGTGCATTGTTGCCAGAACTGGAGCTGGGAGACAGTGTAGGGGCGGGTTAACAGCTGCCTGGTGTTCTCAGGGCTGTTTAGGCTGGGCTCGTTCGCGAGGGGCCTGGCCAGAGCCCCGAGGGCGTGGCCTGCCACCACCTCTAGGGTGCCACCCTCCGCGCTGCGGTCTTGAAAATGGAGGTTGACCGCGCGCTGCTGTGCTTGAGGGAGAGGTCTTAGTACCCCCTGGCCGTGGCTGGTGCTGCGTTGGTGCTCTACGCCACTGGTGCTCCTGTTGGCGCCTTGGCTGGAAGGGCTTATGCGGCCACATCTTAGCCATTTGCTGAGATGCCTCCCGGGCCTTTTTTTACTGCACTGTAGCTAAAATTCATAGCACAGCATAGGCAAAGTGCGGTTGTGCAACAGAGTCAACACGCAACACTGCACAATAATATTTATTTATATTTCACCTAACTGCATGCACAGCAGCCGGTGGAATCACTCAACAGCAGGGTACAGCAAAGCCTAGCCACTGCGGAGGAACTGCTTTCTCCCAAAGACTGTAGGCTGAAAAGACAACACACACCTTTAAATCAATACTCCACAGGCAGACACACACATACAAGAGACAGCCTGCAACACAAGCGGGCTGTGAGGAAAGGAGCAGAAAGAAGCAAAAGTTTAGAGCCGCTGGTTCCACAAAAGCAGCAAGCCAGCTTTCAGCACAAATGCAGGGGAACTACAGTTGACTCAGAAAAGCTTTCAAAACACACTCAGTTAGTAACACAAAAGTCTTACCACAGGTGAGAGGCAAGAAAGAACATGACTTCAGTGGGTTGACTGCTTAATCTTCAGTAGGCAGGACCAAGGACATCACCCCAGTAAGGGACCTATCAGCAGCTCTGATATAAAGAGCTCAGTGGATACCTACCAATGGGCAGGCACATCCCAGAAGTATGTTTTGGTGGTCATCTTCAAATTGAATGGTAACAGACAGACCTGCTCTGACAAACAAAGAAATACCTCCCTGTGATGGGGTGCAGCCTATTTTGTGGTGGTTCTGTGTTTTTTGTATTGTTTAGAGTAGATATGAGTGAGTTTGGGGTGCGGTTCAGTGAATTTGTGTGAGGAATGTGTGGAATGTGCCTGGGCTAATGAGGTGCGAACTGACCAATTAGCCCAGGCACCTGTATAAAAGGGAGTGGTTGGGTATGTTAGTTGGTGAGTGTTTGTAACAGTGAGAAGACGTGTGTGAGAGAGTGAGTGATTCTTTTTGTATAATTCAGGTTTAGAGCCTGTTTTTGTGTTCGTCTTTTTGGTTGGCCATTGTGCCTTTTTATTTGTGTTTTGTCAATTAAAATATTTTGGTTTCACTGCATTTTCTGTCTCTGAGTCTTCCCTCTGCTGCTATCCTGCCACACTCCCCCACCCACAATTGCTGTCCAGCAGAATAAGATTAAAAAATCAAAAAAGCAACTTTCGTCCCTCTTAAACTAGATGAGCATTTTAGCAGTAAGAAGTAAACAAAAGTTGTGGGTCTCTTTATCTGCCGCTGGGATACTTCAATCCAACACAAAGTAAACTTTGAGACCGGGAAGTAACCACGCATCTTAGAGCTTTATTCAATACACACGATCTCAAAATGCCAAACACTTTACTTTTAGAATTATACTCACACGGCTCTAATACTGCAGGCGAAGAAGAAGAAGAATCAGAAGACCATATCATTCCTTCTTGATACAGTTTAAATAGACAAGGCAATTATCTAATTAATCACCAATAAATCAATAAAACCTAAAAAAAGACACGTGCCACACAGCAGCTCATACAACAGAACATTTAAAAGAAGCCCAGTTACCTAGAACAAAACAAATGATCAAGTAGCCCTGCTACACAAATAGCTAAAAGGAGCTCTCTTAGAATCAGATTAACAGAAAATTCATAATTAATTGAATCATTAGTCATTTTAACATTTTATTTTGTCAAATTAGAAATGTGTGTGTGTGTGTGTATTTTTTTAAAAGGGTTACATTTGATTTTAATAAAACCTCCATACATTCTTCGTATGTGTTTGTGTCCTTTTCATTCAGAGGCTTAAACCTTGCCTTCATGTTTCCAACAGTACTGTACTTCAGTGTGTGTGCTTATGCTTGAAATAGAGCCCAGTCAACTGGTTGCTCTTAAATAATCATTAACAGCTTAGTTTTACTGCCAAAAAGTTATTAAGCCCCCTCCTTGTCCAAATGTCTCACACGCATTATATCACTTATACACATTTCTTGCTAAGCAATGACAGTATTTTGTACTTCTTATGTTGCAAAAAAAGTGGGAAAATGTTGTGCATTTATTGATAAAAGGAACTGGTATGCTAGAGTGGACCAATGCACATCAAAAAAGCCAATGAGGGTTCAATAAAACAAACAAAAGTAAAAACTTTATAATTCACACTCATTTTTTAGACACTTTCGGTTTTAGTCCAGCTTAGATGCGGTGATTAAAAGATACATTGGATCACCAATCAAAATCACTTTTGAGTACCAGAAATGGGTTTTTATGACATTTTGTGTGAAGGAGTCCAATAAACCCTTGTGGAAGAAACAATATTGGCATTATCAGATTGTAGACTCATTAAGAAGTTTTAATTTAAGTGTGACAGGGTGTCCGTCCTTATATATATATAGTTTTGATTTATTTCCGTTTTTACGTATATATGTATTTGTTTCTATGATTTTGCTATTATTTGTTTTGGATCGGCAGGGAGGGTGTTAAATTCCTCCCTGCCAGAAATACATGTCCGATTTTGGCTGGAGCCCTATTTTTGGATTTTGTTTAAACCTTTTGTTTTGGCCCTTGTGCCTTTTGAGTTCTGTTTTTGATCATTGTTTTTGTTTATTAAAATGTGCATTAGCTCTTAAACTGTAGCTTCCTTGTGTTGGAGTCTTCTTCCCTGCTGGTAACACCTGGGCCCACAGCGCTATCCTTGTCACAATAAGGCATTAATTAAATGAAATAAAACACGTTCATTATTGAAAACAAAGTGCTCCCTCGGTTGCCCTTGTTTACACAGTCATTGAGAACCAATAAATTACAAACTCACAGTGGGATTTACTATAGAACTTGTTATGAGCAAACTAAAAACATTCATATTCTACATGTGATGTTTTGTCTTCCAATTATTTTATTCTTTTGATATATTGATATGTGGAAGTTAATTTCCATTGATTGGTACTCAATTGTAAAGGTGAGGGTCAGGCAGCTTTTCTTATTTTGAAATTAGCATCTTAATTAATAGGCTTTTTTTGTTTTATTTAATATCAGCTGTTGAATAAAAGCTCCATTGTGTTTTTCATGTATTTATTTATTTTATATTCACCTGGTCACTGTGGAAAATGGCTCAAATGTTATTACTGTTTTAAGGGGAAACTTGATGATGATATACTGAACATAGGCAATGTATTCTTTGTAAACTGTTGGAGTCTCTAGGTGTCGAGTGCCGCGTACCAGTGATTTAGTCCACATCAAGTGGACTAAGGCCCTGTCCACACTATGCCTTTAAACTGTATTAGTTGCATTTAAGCCGGCTTAAAAGTGCTAAATACGCTTTGAGCTGGCCTTAGGCCCTGTCCACACTACATAACCGATCTCGAGAACCGTACTCGAAACCGCTCTAATTAATACAGCTCAAAGCGTCCACACTGAAGTACCGTTTCATGTTTACTCAGGCTTAATGCGTCCACATACCATTAGAATAGTTCAGTTACAATTCCCAGCAGCGCAACGAACCGTGGAAATGAATACGATAGTATCCCACCATGCACTGCATTTTAAAATAATGTGTTATGCCCCATATTAACAGCGGTCCATATTGCTAAAAAGAAATATAACAAGTATTGCGGAAAAAGTAAATCCGAACACACACACAAGTAGGACTTGAAGTTTTCAGGTTTTATTTTTAATCAGATGAAGTCCCTTTAAACAAATTGAGCTGATTCTGTTTTATAATTAAACTCAGAAAAAGCTGTTAATTACACAACAATCTTTGTTTTTACCTTCATATCTTGTCTGAGCCTAATTCTGGTCTTCTTAATATTATTTCAAACAGAGCTGACAAATTACGTAATTTGTTCATCCCCGATCCTACTTTTAACTCGCATTTCATTTTTGCAGTCGCCTAATTTAGCGTTGTGTTTTTGTTATTTTCCCCACTAGTTTAACAGAGATGTCCTGACAGATTTTTTGAAGCATAAAAATGAATATTTAGTGCGGAGTGTACACTGATAGCAAGTCCTTCAGGCGCCTGCTCTGAGTATTTCGCTAAACATACCACAAAGCATTTTGGGATATTGGAGGGTACACAAATAACTGAAGTTTGGTATTACAGCATCCACACTTCTGATAAACCACACTACCTGATGCGATCTAATTAGAACCGGACTCGAGACTACCTCCTGAGGTGGTCTCAAGTCCGGTTCTCGAGTACGGTATTAAATGTTGCGTAGTGTGGACGCAAACCGTATTTAGCACTTTTAAGCCTACTTAAATGCAACTAATACGGTTTTAAGGCATAGTGTGGACAGGGCCTTAATTAGAGCAGTTTCGAGTACGGTTCTCGAGATCGGTTATGTAGTGCGGACAGGGCCTAAAATGCGGTCTAGCAAGTTAGTCCTGATTGCAGCGTACCAAAAAGCTAAACCTGAAAGTCGGTTTAGCTGACCTGAACAAGTGGAACATGTTAGACCGATAATGAGGGCTAACCCATAATAAGCCATTACAAATGCGGATGGAAATTCACAGTTTAAAGTGTGAAGACAAACTCGGACATTTACGGGTGCATTGCCATTACTAGCATTTGATAAAACAAATAAATAAATAAATACATTGAAGATATTGAACCAGCAAAAATGAAATGAAAAAAGCAAATAAAAAATTTAACTTAAGTAGCCTATTGCTGCTTGACACTGAACGATAAGTTCTAAATGTGTTGTGACTGACATTTCAGTTTAAACTGAATACATCAGATGCTTTATTATTATTTAAATACACAGTATCTTATTGTGCAGCACTTTATTAAAATTTCTACAATACTCAATGAAAAAACGAAACCATCTCTTCAGAAGACTTTGTTCCCCAACCATAATAAATTAGACAAAAAGGAAAAGGGTGCCGCTTTGCTATAGCAGTTTATTTAAACTACCGGAAACATTCGCTGTCTACCTAAGAAAATGAATAATTGCTTAATATAGTGTATCAACAATATATTAGGGTACATTATATCATTGTCATTACATAGGGCAATTGTCAATTTTATTAACGATAGTTCTGTGACCGAACCTTACTGAACCAAATGCTTCAAAGAGTTCAGACTGAGGTTCAAAAGGCTTCACTTTTCACTTCACTAGTTTTTAGACGCCATTTCAGAGAATAATGGCTCTGTCTTTGTGTTAAAATGTGCTGTACAAACGTAGGACGAGCAAGCATACTAAGTTAGTCTTATACTTCATAGTACTAAGTTAGTCCTCCTGAACAGGTTAATCTCACATCCGATTTGGTACGCTGCAATCAGGATCTTGTTTAGTCTGATTTAACGGATGATCCACCTGTGGTGATTATCTTCTGGTACACTGCAACCGGGATTAACAAATGTACTAACTTTAGTCTATGCAAGTGGACTAAACATGCTTAATCTGCATCAAGGGGACTAACTTTGCTCATTATTTTTTTATGCCTCACACTTTGATTATTGTTTCTGGTTAGATCATTTTTAACAGACTCACTAACATCTGCTGTGGTTTGAAAAATGACCACTGGGCACTTGTAATTTCTGTCCCCTCTCCAACTGCGATTTAGTATAGAAATGTTCCTTTTACGAACCTACAACTGCCATTGCTGCAGAGGGGCATACATGACTGTTGACAAAGGAACAGTGATTAGTAAGACTGGTAAATGGCTATTGAAACATTAACAGCAACAAAAAATATACACAACACAAATAACAGGATATGAAAAATATAAGAGATCTAATTTAATTACTTTTAGATGTCTGGTTCTAAATTTGTACAAATAGTAAATGTTTTTCCACATCCCTTTTCTTATGTTCTGTATGTCTTGTCGTAAACTTAATAGAGTAGTCACTTATTGTAAGTACAATCGCTCTTCTCTCTTGGGAAGAGAGGATATTCCCAAACAGTCTGCACTTATTATCAAGCTGCAGAGTAATGAGCACCTGATTATCTATTACTAAAATTGCGCTTTAAAAAAAAAAAAAAAAGAACTGTGGCCTTTTACCTTAACTCTTTACAGTAGCCTTATATCTTAATAACTGTAAAACTCTAACCCTAACCTTAACCCTAAAGCTGCATTCACTAATAAATAATTTACCAGATGCACATACTACTCATTTTGTTCTGTAAAGAATAATTATTTTGACTGGTAGGCATAATACGGTATCATCACTAAAGAAATAAGAGTAAAAAAAGACCGTCAGGAACATGCAGCTTTAACAAGATGTTAGGCATAGCGCAGGCATCTCAAATAAATGAATGGAGCACGTAGCTTAACATTATGTCATTTTAAGTTCCAGTAAAAGGTGAGGGACTGTGCTGTAATGATACAGCAGACATATTTTAATTTAATAAAGTAAAACATGATATACCTGTTTCAGATTTTCTTTTTGCATGTATTGCCATGTTGCTTGTCCATTAAACGGAGGTATTGGTCCATATTTTCAAAGCATTCACACAAGTTTTTTATAAAAAACCCTATTTTTTGAAAGGAGAAAATGCCATATACATGATATAAGGGGGAGAAGTGTGGAGTAGTGGTTAGGGCTCTAGACTCTTAACCGGAGGGTTGTGGGTTCAATCCCAGGTGGGGGATACTGCTGCTGCACCGTTGAGCAGGGTACTTTACCTAGATTGCTCTAGTAAAAACCAAACTGTATAAATGGGTAATTGTATGTAAAAAAATAATGTGTAAAAAATAATAATGTAATTGTATGTAAAATAATGTGACATCTTGTAACAATTGTAAGTCGCCCTGGATAAGGGCGTCTGCTAAGAAATAGATAATGATATAAAACTGAGAAGCAAACAGCTATAATGTGTATAAAAGGCCATGAAAAGTAGTACTTAACTTGTTTGGTTCTAGTTTTATAAAATAAGCAGCTTTTTTCTCCTCCAAAAAAATAGGAATTAATTAAAGACTGGAGTAAAATATAGCCCATTATAACATTAAGAAAAAAAAAAAATTAGTGAAAGTGAGAATAAAGCCAAAGGCACTGGCTATGTATGGGGCAGGCATGTCCAGACTCACTGAGAGCTTTTCCTTCAGTTTTTATCAGCTAATAATATACTGTTTTCAAATTTGTAATTTAGTATTCACTTCTCAACTAATTAATGCTGAACACTCCCTTGTTGCCTTCACAATTGGGAACTTGTCCAAAATTCATAGTGCAGTAACTTAATTTGATATGCCTATATGAGGGGGTCTATTCAGTTGATCTAAGCTGTAGCTAATTATAATATCACAGCCATTCAATAAAACAAACTTACTTAAGTGACACTGGTGCGGCCCGATGTGTACCAACGAGCAACCTGGGGGACAGCAGGCCTGCCTGGAGCTCACCACTGTCCAGCTATGCACCGTGACAGGGGAACTGGTGCACCGTGTGTCACAAGGCATAGGTAGCAGCAGTACAGGACCCCTGCATCCTGGGCCTGGACTTCCACCGGGGGACCGGCATCTAGCTGGAACCTCCCGAAGGGGGCTCCTCAAGTTCCAGGGGGGCCTGCCCCTTACTCTGACTATCCCGAGGGAACCAGCCCACCCCCTGGGATGGTTCAGGGAGGGGTGGGAACCCTGCTGTCAGAGTGCCAGTGCCGGGTGCCTCCAGGCCTGGCCCCAGCGGTGGAGAAACTGGCCAACTCACCTGGTGCAGCACGACATCGACACTGGGGAGGAAGCACCAGTCATGTTGCGGCCCCGCCGACTACCCCTAGCCTGGCAGGAAGCAGTATAAAAGGTCCTGAGTGAGATGCGGGAGACAGGCCTCATCGAGTCATCAGACAGCCCGTGGACTGTGCCCGTGGTCCTGGTTCCAAAGAAGGATGGAGAGTGGCGGTTCTGTGTGGACATCTAAACGAGGCTACCCGCAAAGACTCGAATCCCCTGCCACACGTCGATGAGTCCCTGGACTTGGTGGCTGACTCATCATGGTTTAGCTCACTGGACTTAAAAAGCGGTTACTTGCAAGTGGAGCTCGCTCCAGCAGCCTGGCCAAAGACTGCCTTCTCCACCAGACGAGGGCTGTGGCACTTTTGATGAAGCACTGTGCTCCCTGCGTGAGGTGCTACAGCGGCTGGAAGTGGCTGGCCTGACGCTCCATCCAGACAAGTGCCGCTTCACGCAGCAGGAGGTCACCTTCTTGAGACACAGAGCAGGCAATGAGGGCCTCCGTACTGAGCCGTCCCAGCAGATCAGCGGCAGCTACGGGGGTTCTTGGGGCTTGCTTCCTACTACTGTCGCTTTGTTGCCCACTTCGCCACCATCGCTGCCCCCCTCCACTGGTTGCTGCGGAAGGAGGAGCCGTTCGAATGGACTGAGGTTTGTCAAAGTGCTTTTAACAGCCTGCAAGAAGTGCTGACTCAACTGCCTGTGCTGCTGCCTCCTGATCCAGCCACCCATTCTTGCTTGGCACTGACATCAGCAACGCGAGGATTAGAGCAGTCCTGTCGAGCAGTGACCAGATGGAGCAGGGGTGGTGGCTTACTTCAGCCTCTTTGAGAACAACAGAACGGCGGTACTGCGTGACATGACAAGAGCTGCTTGCAGTGGTGCCGGTGGTTTGCCACTTCTGCCACTACGTGCTGCAATTCACCACCAGCACTGACTATGCCGCATTCCAGTGGTTGCTGACTTTCTGGGAACAAGAGGGGCAGGTGGCGTGTTGGACCAAACAAATGCAGCCACTTAACTATCAGATCAAGCACCAGGCTGGAGAGCACCACACCAACGCCAATGAACAGGACCAGGAACAGAATCAGCCAGTGCCGGAGAGCCTGCAGCGAGTTGTCCACGGTCAATGAGGCGAAGTGGAGGTGACAACAGGACTGGGATCCTGACCTGCAACTCCTCACCTGCAACTGCTACTGCGCTGGCTGGAAGCACACCAGCTACTGCCCTGGGAGGAGTTTGTCCTGCAGTCAGCAGCAACATTGGAGACAGCATCCTGCAGTGGCGGTGGCGAGAGCTGGCGGACTGGGAGTTGAGGTGGTAGGTGGTGGTAACAGGCTCCTTGAAAGCAGTGGTTCTCCAGGCCCAGCACGGCACCCCAGGTTCGAGACACTTTTGGAGTTGCCAAAACCTTATGGCGGCTCCAACAAGCATTTTACTATGGACGCTGCCGCTGGGATGTGGAGGACTATTGCCAGTGCGGCGATGAGTGTGTGGTGCGGAAAGGACCCCTGGGCCGGTTGCATGCCTCGCTACAGCAGTTCCCAGTCGGGCCCCTGGGAACGTATGGGGGTCGACGTCTTGGGTCTGTTTCCTCGATATGACGGGGCAGATTACGACATGTGCTTGTAGGACCGGCTGGACACAGCAGTCCGCTTAAGCGGTATTATGACATTTGGGGACAGGGAAAGCACTTTCTTGCCAGTGCGAGGCCGCTGTCACAAGCTGGACAGCACCTGGATAGGGCCCTGCCGGGTCCTGGAACGAGTTGGAGATTTATTGGGTCCAGCTTCCACCCAGGGAATGCAAAGTTTTGCTACACAGGAACCAGCTTGCACCATACCGGGGACTGGACACTGATAACTTGGCACTGCCCGGGACTTTAACATCACCAATCGGACCTTCCAGCCAGCAGCCTGCCAGGCCCAGGACAGGTGGTAGTCCAACCAGCCCACAGCTGCAGTCTGCGTTTGAGGGTACCCTGGCTGCTATCTCCTGCCGCCGGTCACAATGCCACAGATGCCCGCCTTCCTTCAGGACTTTGTCAACCTTCTCTGGGATGAAAAGGATTAGGGGGCGGGGGCTGTGCCAGGACAGATGCCAGGACTTTGTTATGTGCGTCTGTGCTTGAAAAAAATAAATAAATAAATAAATATAGTGAATAGAAGTGCACACCAGAAAAAAAAAAAAATTATGAAAAAATATTTTAAGCAAAGTGGAACCCCCCCACGCAACCCCATGATGACCTTTTAGCACCATAGTAAAAAAGTTTTTAGTAAAAAACTTCACAGTGCTTCGGGTTACCTCGGTCTGGTTTCTTACTGTTTAAACAGGAAATAATTAAATAAATATCTATATCTATATCTCTCTCTCTCTCTCTCTCTCTCTCTCTCTCTCTCTCTATATATATATATATATATATATATATATATATATATATATATATATGCTTTCCATTGCCATTTTGTCTCCTGTCAGCTTGAGTTGTTACTATGACATGAAAACCAATATGATGTGGGTGTGTGAATATAACAGATGTAGCCTAACATATGCACCGAGAAGCCCTTTTTATTGTGACGAATTGCACTCACAAAGTGCACCACATCAAAGGGCTGCACAGCAGAGGTTCACATTGAACCTTGAATCTGTTGAGAATACCCAAAATAAATAAATAACATAAAATATCTAATTATTTTAAATGATTCATTGCATTTGACACCAGGCCTTTTAACTCATTAGTTTAAAAAGAAAAATAAAAAAAAAGATTGTTATTCAATTAAATTAGGTTGATATGTACACAGAAAAATAACCGAGATAGCACTCTTAATTTGTCTAAATATAAAATTGTCACCTATACCTATAGCCATACTTTTATCATGTTCCACCTTTTTGTCTTTCTTAGAATCCAAAATGTCTTTGCATCACAGAAAATATTTGCAAGAAAGACATGTATCTTTTTTCGACCCACAGGGGTTCCTCTAGTCATATTTTGTTTGTATCCAGACCATAGGCCACAGCACTTTTGTTTTGAATTCATACTAATTGGATGGTACCTGGTTACAAACTTTAGAAGTTCCCCTTGACTATTGTATATACACATTCATGTGTTTTATATTTTTAAAAAGTCTCTGTGGTCAAACAGCCCAGAGGCTCTGTTAACAGGGAAAACATGTTTGTGAAGGTCACTGTATCTGTGCAGGTCTGTTTCCCTCTTGTAACTTAGTAACTGGCAACATTTGAGAGAACAATGCAGGGAATTGAACCACAAGGGGATGTGCTAGGATAGCTAATTAGTGCAGGACAACCATTACACAAGACTACATCACTGTTATTATTATTATTTATTTCTTAGCAGACTGCCTTATCCAGGGCAACTTACAATTGTTACAAGATATCACATTATTTTTACATACAATTACATTATTTCTTACACATTATTTTTACATACAATTACCCTTTTATACAGTTAGGTTTTTACTGGAACAATCTTGCTCAAAGGTACAGCAGCAGTGTCCCCCATCTGGGATTGAACCCACAATCCTCCGGTCAAGAGTCCAGAGCCCTAACCACTACTCCACGCTGCTGCCCTCTTACCACTTACTGACTACAGTGTCTGCTTAGAATAATTGATATATTAAAAAGCCAGTATCATAAGTTTGAAATGTACTGACAGTCAAATCCAGGCCAAATTCAATAATGTTTAGCTGGGAAAAAATAATATAAATATATATATATATATATATATATATATATATATATATATATATATATATATATATATATATATATATATATATATATATATATATATATATATATATATATATATATATATATATATATATATATAATTTCTCCTCATTCACTTTGTTTATTTACAAGAACTTATATTTTCCAAGTCATATTCTCCAGTTAAGTTAATTGAATTAGGTCCTTTTTTTTTAACATGCTTACTGTAGAAGCTTTACCACTCACAATACCATAATGTGTGTCACTTCGAACTGTATACAGTATAGAATACACATGGCTTGTCAGCTAGCTGGATTGTGACAGACTAGATCTGTGAGCTTAGCGTGACTGTTGTCACAAGCATGGTAATAGCTGATGAGCACTTGTTAACAAAGATGAAGCACAAATGTGTGTATCTGTTGACTAGATGCCCTGTCTGTCTGTATGTCAATACAGTATGTCTCAATTTATTTTTTACATATTATTATTCAATTGTCATTAAACACGGTTTGGCAATCTGTAGCACAAGGTGACGAGGGTATCAGGTTAATGTAGTGTATCTGAGGCATCTGTCTGTCTGTCAATTTGCATATAGCTTATTTAGATCATGGTAATCTAAATGTAATCTAAATGTTACTGATAGTCATCATTTTGTATTTTACAAGGGATGGATGTCTCTAACATGCCTGTTAACTTTATTAACATTACCACATCCCCCCTGTATTGGTGATGGAAGTGTTTTGGTTCTTCAGCAGCAGCAGCAATGAAATATCTGCATGCAAACTGAATGATAAAAAAAACAAGCAAAGGCCCAAAAGACAGTGCTATAAAAAAAGATTCAAACCCTTCGTAAGCACCCCTTTATCATTCTCTACTGAGACAATACAAGAGGCAGGACAGAAATTATTTAGGAAGGCTTCAGTTAATTACTGGCGTAGGAAACATATAACAAATATTGAAATAAATGTGATGTTCTAGTTTATAAAAATATATCTCTAAAATCCTTAAGATACCCAGAATGATGTAAAAGCTACCTACTATTCCACATGAGCAGCAGAAAGGCCTGTCTTTTTTTTTCACCTCTCATCTCTCAGGTGGGCTGCCTGTGTCAGTTCTGGAGTGTGTGTCTGTCTCCCTCTTCTGGTTTCATGGCTCATCATTTCAATATATTTTTTTGGCTTTTAATGTCACAGTTTCTTGACATTATAGATGTAGTGCTTATATGTGTTTCTAGTAAAATGTTATCAGGTTCATGCAAATGGTATCCGGTTCATAACTGCCTTTAGGGAAAGTAAACAAACTGGAATATCAACATGGTTTGCTTTGACTACAGAAGGCAGTCGTAAATGGACACCAATGCATTTTAGTGTTAAAATCGAATGTTATTGTTGCAGTCTGCAATTTCAGTTTTCTACTGTCACAGATAGTATATCCATATAATTCATCAATATGTTTTAGTAAGGCCATGGTGCTTTGCCAAACCAGATATTATTTTATGCTGTGCAGTAGATAGACAAACAGGCTGCTATTTATATTGTATGCTTAATACATCAATGTGATCCAGCTTAAACTATCCTGGCATTAAATGGGTTACATTGTATTTGTTTTCATTATACAATAAAATCACTGCCTCTTGTCTGTTTCAAAGAGCTGAAAGATGGTCACCTGTTTTCTGGGGTCGCTATGGAAATGCCTTTCACTCCCTGACTGAGCAAATCCCCAGCTGATTTGACTGTTACAGCTTTAGAGCAGAGGTAGACACACTGGTGCTTGTATGATTTCTGCTAGTGTCTAATCTCTCTCAGGTTGTGTAAAAATACACATAAAAGAATGGAAGCAATGGTTTGAATTGTTTAAAAAAACTAATCTGTTGGAGACCACACTTTGCACTGATTCTGCTCAGTACAGTGTATATAATGCAACCCCAAAAATACAGAGAAACCCCACAGCAAAAATCTCTTCTATACTATATCCTGTAGCTTTTCAAACCAGATTTAGCAGTTTGTCATTCATTATAATAAAAGGGCTTGACAAATGTTTATCTTTGATAGAAGCCCAAGGTCAGAAGGTCAAAACCTTCTTAGATTTGCTGCTGTTTGAATCTATAAAACAGGGCCCACTGTGTGACGCAAGTCAGAACTCTGCACCTTTGTTCATGCAACTGTTTAATTGGGTATCTACAGTGTTTATACAAATGTTGCAACTCCAAAATCCTTTAGATACCCAGTATGATGTAAAAGCTACCTACCTACTCATCTCTCAGAGGTGCTGCCTCTGTCAGTTTGTGTGTGTGTGTCTCCCTCTTCTGGTTTCAGGTTTACTTTCTGTGCTGTCGATGCCTCTAAAAAAATATATATATATAAGGGCAGCTGGCTCTTTGAGCTAATATATATATATATATATATATATATATATATATATATATATATATATATATATATATATATATATTACATCTGTCTACACTGAGTGCTTCTTTGAAAGAAAAAAAAAAGACTTGGTATCTATTGTCAAATAACTAAGGTGCGCATGTGAGCTATTAAACTAACCTCTTATTTATTTAAAGCTTTTTATCATCCAGGTTTTGTTGTTTTGTTTTGTTATATTTTTTGGAAAAGAATAAACTAGTTTTAACTTAGCATGTTGGCCAGCAATGCTTTGTGTTCCACAACTCTGTGGTAACTTAGTTATGTTTAAACTGTTGAACATGTGAAGGTATGTGAACATTATAAAAACCATTAAAATGCAGATATACACACATGAAAAAGATCATTGTAATGATTCTGCTTCACAGCATCAGTAGGGTTGAACAGAATCATCTGAATGAGACTGTGGCAAACACATGCTGCTAATTGTGACCCTCAGGAATTACGACAGGTCCCACATGCACACTGCAACTTTCTTCTGATGCAAGTCTTTAGTGGAGTGCTTGTATTGCTTGCAATACAAGAGGGCTTACTCTACATTAATGGCTAATCTTAATTCTGTCTCCAGTTTGCGTCACTCTGAGATGATGAAGATGTGAAAGTGGAAAAACAAAGGCAGCCCCTGTAGAGATGAGAAGGGCTGATTAGCACTTAGGAACAGAGCATTAGCTGATAAGAACTAATTAACTCCCATTTGACAATGTCAATGTAGCGGTCCTGTATTTCGTGTAGAATGCATAGGGGAAAAGGTCTTAGGTTGAATTAAATAATTAAATATGCAGAATTTTCTTACAGAAAAAGTTGCACTGCTATCCAGTTATATATACAGTATATACACCTCAAGAATTGTCATTTATATCCTTTATATACCTACCTGCATAAAAACCTTAGGTTGTGAGAATTTCAATTTTCGTCAAGTTTTATCAAGTATCCATGGTATAGAAACAATAGGCACTCGGATGAAAATGTAAAACCACTTTGTGCTTTAATTCGGCATCTTAAACAACTTATACAAAGCCTCATGCATGTTACCATTTGTGGCTATGTGTTCCTTTTCTGTTACCATATTACATGAATTGCATCACCAATAAAATTAGACAATCGCTAATTTGCCTATTTTTACCATTTTCAGTTGCAGTGGTTTAATTTCATATGCACAACAAATAAAAACAACCGAAGCAATGGGGTGTTCTGATGTGCACACTAATATATATATTAGTATATATTAGTATATATATTAGTAATATATATAAGACAAACTGTCGAAACGCGTTAACATTATAGCTTGCTGACTTTTGTATTATGAAAATAAAAATACTTTTATCGACAAATTGAGTGCAGAGCCGGATTTATCCAAGGGAGTTGCTGTTTCTCTCTTTCTGTGGTTTTCTACAGTTAGTTTTTTTTCCAGATTTAATTCCCTGAACAAGGCACCCCAGTTTGGAGAGGAGCGGACAAATATATTTTTTAGGGCTGGTATAAACTTTTGTTGATATATATATTAGTAGCGATCCTGGGGAGGAGGGGAGAGAATCAGGATAGTACATGGTGTGTGTGTGTGTGTGTGCAGGGGTTGCATGTTGGGTGTATGCGTGCAGGGGCTACATGTTGTAAGTGTGCATGCAGGGAGGTTGCATGGGGGGTGTATGTGTGCAAGGGTTGCATGTTGTGTGTGGAGGGGAATTGGGGTGTAGGTTTGGTGGTAAAGATGGGGGGCGGGGGAAGCAATGGCATATAAAGGGGTGCAGGGAAAAGACCGGGAGGATTGGGGAAGACAAGAGTGTGAGAGAAGGTTGTGTTTGGGGGAGGTAGAGAGCTAGAGTGAGAAAGGGTAGGGTAAAAGAAAAACTACTATATCATTTATTTTCATTTTCGACTCCCAGTTCCATTTCCCTCACTTTATATAAATAAACAGCTTGAGCTTCCTGGGGATGGCCTCTTATTATTAGTGGTTTGTCGGGTGGGGGTGGACTGGTTACTGACATTGCCCAGCTACTGCACTCCATCACAGAGAAGGGGAGGCGATTCCAGTGTTCCCGCCCTTGCCTATCCTGACCCAGCACTACCCTTCCTACTCAACACCGATGCCAGTGATGTTGGGCTCAGGGCGTGCTCTCCCAGGTGGGCCCCGAAGGAGAACAAGTGGTGGCCTACTACAGTAAGGTCCTCAGCAATTACTGTGTCACCCGGATCGAGCTATTGACGGTGGTGCAGTCCATTTGCCACTTCCGTCCCTATCTGTACAGCAGGCTCTTCACTGTCCGGACTGACCACGCTTTGCTATAGTGGCCCCTCCGCTTAACAGAACAAGAGGAGCAAGTGGCGCGCTGGACCGAGGTGCTCCAGGGGTTTGATTCCCGGTTCCAGCACCGGGCCGGGCCGGCAGCATGGGAACTCTGATGTCCTGTCTCGCTGGCCATGTGAGGTTGTGCAGTGCTGGTACTGCGAGAGCCTGGACCTGAAGGAGACGAGCCACAATGCCGGGGAGCAGGTGATCCCAGCTGCAGACAGGCGACCAGGAGCATGAGTTCCTGATCCACCAGCTAGAGGAGGGCCGCCGGCCTGCGTGGCAGATCTCCACACTCTCGACGGGAGTCAAGGCGCTCTGTGCACAGTGGAACGCCCTGGAGTTGAGAGCAGAGGTGCTGCACCGAGCCTGGATCCACCCGGCCACTCTATGGTGACGCTGGGAGCTGGTTGTTCCCCAGGCACTCCAGGAACATGGGGCACCGGCCACTTTGGAGTGGCGTGGAGAAGCTGCAGTGACTGTGGGACCGGTTCTACTGGGGGCGTTGCAGGCGGGAAGGACTCCTGGAACGGGCGCCCCTACAGAGATACCAGGTGGTGGCCCCCATGGAGCGCGTGGCTGTCGATGTCCTTGGGCCCTTACCTAGGTCTGAGAAAGGGAACTGGTTTGGACTCGTGGCAATGGACTATTTCACGAAGTGGCCCGAAGCATACGTTCTACCAGACCAGAGTGCGCCCACCGTTGCTGAGGCCTCTTGGGGGGCATGTTCAGCCGCTTTGGGGTGCCTGAGGAGCTCCACAGTGATCAGGGCCGGAATTGTGAGAGCCGGGTTTTCGTGGAGGTGTGCAAGCAGAAGGGGATCCGGAAGATGCACACCACCCCCCTCCACCCCTAGGGCGATGGGCTTGTTTAAGCGCACCCTGGCCGTGCAACTGGCCATCAGGACCAGCCCGGACCAATAAGACTGGGACCACCAATTACCCCTGTCTCTGCTCACTACAGGACGGCTGTCCAAGAGTCCAAAGGGTGTACACTAGCAGCTTTGATGTTTAGGAGAGAGCTGCGTACTCCCGTGGATCTGTTCTTTGGGCAACCACCTGGAGAGGAGGACGACCCCGCTCTGGCTGGCATCGACTATGGGCACAGCTTACAAGACCGGCTGGACCAGGCCCACCAGTTTGCATGGGAGTGGCTAGGAGGCGCTGGACTGAGGCAGAAGCAGGTCACCAGCATCTAATGAAAATTGGTTAAAAAACTCTTTACATGGTAAATTTACACAGTGTTCAAATACATATAACACCAAACATTTGAATCATCCACATACAGGTAAAATATACACCATTAAAGGATTCATCAACTGTAATACCACTCATGTCATTTATATGCTTAAATGTCAGTGCGGATTGGCCTACATAGGACAAACAAAAAGGAATTTGAAAATTTGCATTGGCAAACATAAAGTGATTATTGAAAACATAAAACATTTGGCACAATAACATGGATTACACTATAGCACGACATTATAAAAAATTGAATCATGGCTCTGCATCAAGCTTAAAATATATAGCGATTGAAAAAGTAACAATCCTGGGGCTCCCGAGTGGTGCATCCAGTAAAGGTGCTCCGCTTGGAGTGTAGGATGCGCCCTATAGTCTGGAGATCGCAGGTGGGTTCAATGAGGGGGTTCAATGCCTCCCTGCAAAAGCATGTGGGAATATAGCTGGAGCCATGAATTGAATAAATGATTAAATGATTAATTAGGCTACAGCCGCAGGTGTATAAAAAGGGTGATCACGGGTGTTTGCTTACAATTGTGATGGTGAAGGTACAGTGCGGTACTGTGTGGGTTTGTTTGTTGTTTCTGTAGTTTTGTATATTGTAAATAAAAGCGCTTGAGCGTGTAAACTGCAGCCTTCTGGTCTCTGAGTCTCCTTGCTAACGCTGCCTGGTCACAATGCACAATTCACATAATATGAATTTTATAAAACTTCAGCTGCAACAATCATATACAATCTCTGCTTAACAATCACATGGCGTAAATACAGGGGTTCATACTGTTTTTCTAATGCAAATTTCAAGGACTTATCAAGGACCACTTTTACAGTTTTCAAAGACCTCATTTAAGAAGTTTGACAATTTTGATAACTAATAGCCAACTGTAAAAAATAAAGCTTTTGCATTAACAGTTTATTTAACGGTATAACAAAAATCTGAATTAAACTCACTCTGAGTATAGATAAGCTCTGGACCGGTAAACTTTCTTATTCAGTAGCACGAGTCACTTTTGGTTCCTATAGGTGAGTGTTCTAAAAGCAGTGCAACAATTCAGCGTTTTAATCAATGTCAGAAGCAATAGTTCAAGAATGTTGTGTCTCAATCACAGGCACCTAACTGTGTTAAAAAGTGGGGGGCAAACTGAAAGACTAACTGCCGAGGGTAAAGATGCACATTTCTTTATTTTTAAATGTCCTTTTACAATTAATAAGAAGATCTAAGAAACCAAGCAAACCTTGCTGTTGTGAAGTTTAGTAATTGCAAACCTACACAATTGGGCAGACTTTTCAGCATAAAATGTTCAATATGTACTTACTGAGCACGCATTAATTACAAATACATGCAAGAAGCACCAAATGGCACAGCTAGTACCAATGGTGTCTCTGCACAGTGCTGCACCTACAATTCCCACATGTAATTTACTAAGCAAAGTGTGAAACAAACAAAGAAAAGCAATTACTGTTCTTTTGAAGGCAAGTATTCAAATTATTTGCCATGAAGCACTGGCTTACTATATAAACAAACAAAAAAAAACTTTTTCTTTGGACATCCACTTCTTTTAAGTGTTTCAGTTGAATTTGCTCTGTGGTACTTCTTGATTATTGCTCTGATTGTGGCATTCAGTTTTTCTTTGATACTGTTCTGTAGCCATTTCCTACAAGTGCTTTTATCAAACGTTAATCCAGCTACTTTGTCTTGACTATCATCTACTGTGTTGTCAAAATGTTCTTCAACAGAGTTTGGAAATAATTACATCTTGTTCTGCCTATTGACTTTATAATGCAGCTTAGTTACTGTGTAAAAGTATTTTCTACTTTTCTATACTTGTAACAAAAATAAAAAAAATAAATTGTATCTTTGGTCCAGTGTCTTTCTTGGGTATTGTGTTCCCTGGTTTTAGGTTTGCTTTTCTGTATAATCAGTGCGTAATAAAATCTAACATTAAACCATTTGCGGATAAAATAACATTTATTTTTGATCTGACTCAAGTTCTTTATTTAAACATCATGAAACCTGTTAATTTACTTTATGCAACCATGTTTCAATGTATTCTTTGCTTCTGACCAGATGCAGCCGGGGCACAAGTTTCCAAGTTAAGCAAAGTCACAGCAAATGAAATGGGTGTCAATCATACTGGACGTTTTCATATAGTTCACTTTGGATACTAGTCTCCTTCCCACTCAAGCCGTGTGAGTCGTGAGCTCAGCTGGTCAGAAACAACTCATAAACTGTTGTATAATTAACAGGTTTCAATGATTAACCTCTAATCTGTCCTGTACATCAAATCAGGACCTGAAAAATAAACTTAGAAAAGATGCAAGACTAGCTATTTTCAAATAAAAGTAAATTCAGTTTTCTAAACCGACAGGTTACGGATGTAACCCCAGTTCCCTGAAAGAGAAGATGACCAACAACAATACTGAGCATTTTATGTCAGAGCTGCCGATAGGCCCCTCCGTGGAGCGATGTCCTCAGTCCCGCCTACCGAGGGATTAAATAGTCACTCCGCGGAGATCATGTTCTCTTTTGTATCGCACCTGCGAATGCGAATGATGCGACCCCGCAAGGTTTGTTGGTCATCTTACCTTCCATGGAACCGGGGTTACAGCCGTAACCTATCGTTCCCTTTCAATTCGAAGACCAACAACCAATACTTTTGGGACAGTGTATCAAAGCCATCGCAAGGGAGCGTGTGCGGACAGCAGATGAGGGACGTCCTCGCTACCACCAAACTAATCTTTGTGGTGTGAGCGTGCAACCTCAAGGACCCTTTTGCCTAATGTAGGCATGGAGGGATCTACCACGGTGAGTTGGTAGAACCCGGTAAATGTATGTGGAGTAGCCCAGCTAGCTGTAGTACAGATATCAGTTAATGAGGTACCTCTAAAGAGGGCCCATGATGTAGCCACTCCTCCAGTAGAGTGCACAGCCATCCTCCCAGGTGGGGGTAGGCCAGCCTTAGTATATGCAGTCTAAACTGTGTCCACAATCCAGTGGGACAGTTGCTGCTTCGAGGGCTTGACCCAGGGTCCCTTCACCATGACAGACGAAGAGCTGGTCAGACTGACGCAGCGCTCTCGTCCTATCCACATAACATTCAATCTCCGATCCTCCTCCGAAGAAAAAGGAAGGGGGTGGAAAGCCTCTAGTTCCACTGATTGATTCAAGTGGAAAGCCGTAATCACCTTAGGGAGGAAAGCGGGGTTCGTGCGTAACAACACCCTGTTTCCATCATCCCAAACACGCATACAGGAACTGTGCACTGACAGAGCCTGTAGCTCACTAACCTGCTTAGCGGAGGTGATGGCTAACAAAAAGGCTGTCTTCATAGAGAGATATTTAAACTCTATGGAATGTATAGCCGCTTGCAGCGGTGTGGAGCACAGCCTTCAGACAGTATACAGAAAAAAAAGAGACAGAAAAAGAGAGAGCTTATTTATTTGTTTATTTATTTATTTATTTATTTTTGGACTTAAGCACCGAGGTGGGTCAATGTATGCAACTCTACTCACAGTGGGCTAAGAGACCCGGAGGAGGAAGCACATGTATTTTTATTTCATTTTTTTTTTTTACAAAGACAACACACACAGCAGAAGCTGAAGGGTAGGCATACAAAAGGTTGTTGTGTTTGTTTTTTTTTCGCAGTGGGTGCGGTAGTGCAGGGCCCCGGTGGAGGAAGCATCTCTCTTTTGTCTCTTTTGTTATTGTGTGTTTTTTTTTGTTTAGCTGCAAAAAGCAGAGGAAAAACACAGACAGCACTGTAGGTTAGAAAGCAGCGTACAATCGGCAAGCGATGTAGGATGTTGAAATAACACAAAGGTGTGTGTTTGTTTGTTTTTTTTAAATGGAGCGCAGTTGCGCAGCGTTTGGCTCAGTCCTCAGAAGCCAACTTCCAGCAATATTTGCCATGGAATTAGCAGAAAACTCAAAGTGAGAGCTCTTTTACAAAGAAACAATCACACAACTGGAGAGGTTAGTCATACCTACCTTACCTACCTACCTGATTGTGAGACGCAAAAGAGAATGTGAGCTCCGCCAAGTGACTACTTAATCCCTTAGTAGGCAGGACCGAGGGCGTCACTCCACGGAGGTGCCTATCGGCAACTCTGACATAAAATGCTCAGTAAATGCCTGACCTGTGGCAGGCATATCCCAAAAGTATTGGTTGTTGGTTGTCTTTGAATTGAAAGAGAATTAATAGTTTTTAAGTCCTAAGTGTACTGTTACTTATTTATTGTGCATGTGATGTATTAAAAGTTTTACAAAAATGGTTATTATTTTTTAATTCAATATTGGGCTAATGGCTTGTTATTACAAAAAGCTCTTGAAGCTCCACACATGGAAATCTGCAGCCTTTAAAAAGGCTGTCAGACTCACAGATACAACATGTTCGGAAGGTTATTCTTGTTGTATATTGAAAGAAACGTGGAAAAAGTACGTGGAAAAAAAGTATTCTGTGTTTACTATAAATTGTGTGTAAATTGAAATATGAATTATTATTCTTTCATATGCACATCCCTTCTGAAATAGCATCTGCATAGTGTGTCTGTCTAGAAAGGCAGGCGTTCATCCAGAGGTGAAGAGACAGTGTCAAATGCAGCAAACACACCAGAGCTGCTCTGCACTGAACTAGCATCTGATGCACTCGTTTATGAGCAGAAGACGATCTACTTCAAAAGTCTGCTCTGCATGAACAACTGCAGCTTGGAGAAAGAGAAAACTACACAAGCTTTCCATTTCTGCTTTCTGTATTGTATTGTAAAAATGTGTTTGAAAAATAAAAGTGCATTATAAAGAAGACTTCGTATTTTTTCTGTTTCATATTACAAGACCCAATCAGATACTCTGAAAAGTACTAAATATCCTATTTTCACAAATGTTGAAGAGTGGAAAACATATACAGTGCTTCCTCTATTTGTCAAGATTCAATAATTCATTAATTTGGTTAATTCACGGTTAGTCCATATTGCCAGTAAAATATATGCTATAGTTTACTTTATAAGGGCCATTCACAAATTCACTGTTTTGATTTTTTCTACATGGAAGTCAGATCGCGAAATAAATAGGGAGCACTGTACATAAATATGGTATTTGTTAAATGAATGGCATTCATATTTATGATTTTTACATGTATATACAGCTGTTATTTTACAGTAACAAAATAAAAAAAATCTAGTGAGAACTTGCATACATAACAAAAAAATAAAGATACAATCATCCATCCCTTGAAAAATATAAAAAAGAGAATGCCAGTCCAAATAGCGCTGTTATGAAAGTTTCAAAGTCCTATAGATGGAGGAACATTGACTCTGAATTACCTGTCATCTCTCAGGTATTGATTCTACAAATCAACAGGGGCTGCACAGTAGTGGTAGCCTAGTTTATGAACAACTTCTTTTTTACAAAAAACAAAATAATATACAGTGTCGGAAACTGATGTATTATACACACATAAGATAGGACATTTACTACATAGGGCTGAAAATGAATCTGCAGGGCTAAATCAATAATTATAGGAGCAGTACATCTTTTCCACATCTATCCCAAAGGTAAGTAGGGCTGAGTCTACTGGTGTTGGTGGCACTGCTTTGAAGACAGTAAGTCAAGGCCCAGTCTACTTTGTGATCAAGAACCCTGACCCTTGTTTGAAGAAAGCCAGGCGTGTAACATGACATGTTCTCTAGGTGTCTCCAAGTCTTTGTAATGTTGATATGCATCGATTTCCATCAGGTCTTCCTCTTAAGGTGTTTAGATTTCAACGTGTGGCGTTTCCATTTTATTTTTCAATGTTATTCTAATATAAAATTTGTAAAAGTAAATAAATATTGAATTTGTAAAAGTAAATCTATTTATGTCTTATAAAGTGTTCTATTTTTATATTTCAGCTCTAAATGATCTCATCAGAACTGGGTACATTAAGAACCTGCCTGTCACAATAAACTGAAATCTCCAGATGTAAAACCTGCTAGTAATCTACACATAGATTGCACTATAAAAAAGTAAAAATACACATCAGCATTTTAAACTGATCCCTTGTTTAAAACCATTGTTCAAGTAATGTGTAATCACGTTGATCCTGAGTACTGATAGAGAGCCAGCACACCAAGAGCAAGCGTCTTTCCCACTATGCAAGTGTTGAATAGGAGGTTTTAACCTCAGATCACCAACATGGGTCAGCCAGCTGAGGCTCAACTTTCCTTCCCGCAAACCCAGATGCTTGTTCAAGGGGGGAGGAGGCTGAATAAGAACATGTGTGTTTTGCACAAGGGGGGAGGAATTGTTTTGACAAACCGTTTTTGCTTTAACTGCAATCTGTCTCCTGCCTGAAAAATAATAATACAAAATAAGAGTCCACAAGGAAGGCTGATATGTTTGGTGATGTCATCATAATGTCCTCAATGCAGAAACACAGTATCAAAGACTCCCTGGATATTAGTAACTAAGAATAAACCAACCTGTAATGAGAAGTATATAAAGCCCAGCAAAGCTGTGCCTGACACCACAAAGCACCTGCTCTGCTGTCTGCTGCCATCTACACAGAAAGGCCTTCAAAGGCAGGTAAATGGATATTCAGCTTATTCTGTTATTGTTTCACTGCACACATCTGTCATTTTGTATTGTTTTTTTGTGTGTTAGGAATGATTTCCTCAAAGTGAGATTATTAATGAATTGTCAATCTCTTTGTCTTTTATTTTCTATAGGTATGTAATAGATTTTAACTACTGTTTTCTTGTATTTTTCCATTCTGTTGTTTACAGTATGTGTTGGTAATAATGTGGCTCCCACATTGAAAAACTATATTGTGATAACTGGTCAATTGTGAAATGATCTTGTATAGGGACTATCGTTAACAGTGTGTATGGATATGTTATAATATGTATATTAATTGTACAAGAGTGTACCGAGGATCTAGTGAAGAAAGAAGTACATGTGTGATCAACCACTTCATTGCCGTGCTTTTTGATATAATGTACAGTAAATACGGTTCATATGATATGCCACAGGTTTTACACAATCTCCTGTCAGTGGAATTTCTTATCTTCCCTCCTGTTTTCAATCCTGTCATTTATGGTTTAAATCTTCAAAAGATCCAGAACAAAGTCACAAGAATGTGCAGCAGAAGCAAAGTAATTCACACTTAATAGATTCCAAATGTAGTTGCTACTTTCGCCTTACATTTGTAAGAAATCAAAACTTTATACTGTGTTGTATATTGTTTTCTATGCCTAACTATTGAAATAATAATAATAATAATAATAATAATAATAATAATAATAATAATAATAATAATATATTAAATGTTCACAGAATCACGTAAGTTAAATAAGCCTGATGCACTTTTTCAGCTGAATTGTAAACCTGAAAGGAGGCACTGGTGAGGCTGCACCTAGAGTACCTAGAGCACTGCAATACGGCTTAAATACAATTTAATGCATATGTTATGTTATGTATATAAATACAGTATAGTACATATACATGTATTCATGTATTCGATGTATAAATGCGCACTAACAGAAAAAAAGTACAATGTAACCCGGTTAATATTAAAAGAGTTATTTGGGGATCTTATGCGAGTTGGGATATAAACAGGGTCTCATGTTATCCTATGGTGCCACCATGCTGTAGAAAGTAAGGGACATTTAAGCAGTCCATATTCAACCGTTTTACATATAAACAAAGAAAACTGCTGTAACTTAACATGATTACTGTAGCTAACAACTCAAACAACGTTATGTGTACAATCTAATAAAATCAGGAACAACAAAGCCAGCTACAGTTACTATATCTAACGTTAACGTTAGTTACTGTTTCTTTCAATTTATTTGCTAGCTGTTGCTGGTGAAAATGATTAGCCTATACTAACGTTAAACACATTTAAAACCAATGTGTGTGGTTGGCTTGGTAACGCTGCAACATAGTGTACTTTACCATATAAAACACTACAACAGATCCTACCTTAAATTTTTTGATTGTGAAAAGAGAACATAGTTTGAAAAAATTGTCCTTATTTTAAAAAGTCATGCAGTGTTGTCTGGTGGGTGTTGAGGGTATAATAAGCGGGGTTCCTAGTGATATTAAAAGATTTAATTTAACATAAAAACCTATGGTGAGCGGCAGGTGGTTTTAAAAAAACTGTGAGAATATGCGGGTTGGGATATTAACCGGGTTACACTGTAGTTATTAACTGTACATTTTGTTAAAATGGAATAAAAACATATATGTTTTATTTTTTTATTTTTTTTAAACTGCCCACTTACGGTATGAAGGGGGGCTCTGTATTTACTTACTTTTCCCAAGTCTAGTTTTCATGTGTTGAATTATAAGCATGTTTTCGGTTTGTCTGGAGGGAAATGCTCCAGGAACATCCACACTTCTTGAAGTATCAACACTCAAACCTAATCCTAACTTTTCTACCCCAAACTTAATACTATTTTTAAAGTAACTGTCATATTGCAAAATTACTATTCCGTGCCCTCGGTGGAACAATTAAAATGGTATTCTCACAATTAAAAGTGTAAATTCTCATGGAGCATTTTATGCTGGATGAACGGACCTTCAAGGGGTTAGTTTCCAATCTGAATTATTAAAAATATGAAAAATTATTCAAATGCATACATTCATTACTGCAGAGCTATTACAAGTGCACTCCCATATAACTATGTAGAAAATACATTTGTAATGCATGCTGATCATTTGCTCTGCTCTAAATGAAATATTTGTCATAACTATTCTTAACTTTATATTTTGTGTTCCAGGTATAAATGAAAATTGGAATCTCCTGGAATAACAATGGAAAACGCATCCCATGTTTCATCGTTTACACTTATAGCATTTGGAGATATGGGTAACAACAAATATGTATATTTTGCTATCACTCTAATAGGGTATCTTTTTATAATCAGTGTTAATTCATGTTTTATTTTATTAATAATACTAGAGAAAAGCCTCCATGAGCCAATGTACATCTGCCTCTGTAATTTATTCATGAATGCCCTCTCAGGAACTGCTAGCTTCTATCCTTCATTTCTGTATCATCTTCTTTCAGACACTCGAGTCATTTCTTATGGATTTTGTTACACTCAAATGTTTGTTATGTATACATATATTCTGGCTGAAATGACAATTCTAACAGTTATGGCCTATGACAGGTATGTAGCAATATACTTGCCATTAAGATACAACACTGTCATGACATGTGCAAAACTGTACAAATTATTAGTTGCAGCCTGGATCTATCCTGCTGTTATGATCTCCTTTTTACTCATCTTTTCTGTGTCAGTTCCTTTATGTGGAAACCAGATTAATAAATTATATTGTCAGAACTGGGATGTTATGAAGCTATCTTGTATAGACACGACTGTTAATAATATTATTGGATTTTTGGTATATGCTTCATTTATTCCATTCTTTTCTTTTATTGTATACTCTTACATTAAAATACTTATAGTATGCCATAAAAGCTCCAAAGAACACAATAGTAAAGCTTTGCAAACCTGTCTTCCACATTTAATTTCATTAATCAGCTTTTATGTTACTTTGTTATCGGAACTGGTTTTAAGCCGATTAAATCATAAGAATGTATCAAACATTGTACGTACAATCACATCACTGGAACTTGTAATTGTTCCTCCTCTTTTGAATCCCATTATTTATTGCCTGATTCTGCCTGAGATACGTAAAAGAGTTGTTAAAACATTTAGAGGAAAACAAATTGATCCAACTGGGCACTAGCTAATTTTTTTTTAACAATAAAAAACTCTGACAACGCACACGTATGTTATGTGGTATAATGCTGCTGTATATTTAAGCAAAGCTGATCCTGCACTGTGCTTTAAAGTGCCTACAGGGTTACACAGTGGTGACGTTGGCATATCAATGCAAATGAACACAATCATTTACATATAGACGGAATAAGACAAGACCAGAAACTCAGCATGGATGAACTCCTTTTACCTTAATTGATTAAAAGACACCATATCGTAGTATCTTTTGGATGACTTCTTCCTCAAGATAAGCATGGACCCCTCTGGAGGCATTTATATCAATCATATTTTTTTATGTTCATTATCCAAAGGAGACTAAAAATAATGCAATTGGGTAACACTTCATGTTTTCATAATTAAGGGAAATGCTTTTCATTCAAAACATGTCCAGAAATCATTTAATGAAGTTAATAGTTTTTAAGCCCTAAGTGTAATTTTAGTTATTTATTGTGCATGTGACGTATTAGAAGTTTTACATTTGATGATTTCAATTGTTTATGAGCGGTATAAAACACTTGTTGACAACAAAAAGGGTTATTATTTTTCACTTCAATATTAAGCTAATGGTTTGTTATTACAAAAAGCTATTAAAGCTCCACACATGGGTATCTGCAGCCTTTAAAAAGGTTGTCAGACTCACCGATACAACATGTTCAAATCCTATGTTCGGAACGTTATTCTTGGTGTATGTCAGAAGAAAAAGAAAAGTGAAAAAAGGTATTTTGTGTTAACCATAAATTGTGTGTCTGCTCTGCATGAACAACTGCAGCTTGGAGAAAGAGAAAACTACACAAGCTTTCCAGTTCTGCTTTCTGTATTGTATTCTAAAAATGTGTTTGAAAAATAAAAGTGCATTAAAAAGAAGACTACATATTTTTCCGTTACATATTACAAGACCCAATCGGATCCTCTGAAAAGTACTACGGATACGACAAAATCAAAACTTTGATAACCCGCTAATCGCACTTAACAAAACTGTATTTAATAGCATTTTCTTTTTTTTTGTAATTATCTTATTTCTTCTACACATAGAAAGAAAACGCTATTAAATACAGTTTTGTTAAGTGCGATTTGGGGGTTGTCAAAGTTTTGATTTGGTCCTAGCCTAAATATCCTATTTTCACAAACGTTATGTATTACAAGACCCAATCAGATACTCTGAAAAGTACTAAATATCCTATTTTCACAAAGAGTGGAAAACATATACAGTACTTCCTCTAATTTTCAAGATTCAATAATTCATTCATTTGGTTAATTCACTGTTAGTCCATGTTGCCAGTAAACTGTAAATATACTATATTTTACTGTATAAGGGCCATTCACTAATTCACTGTTTTCTTGTTTTGATTTTTTCTATATGGAAGTCAGATAGTGAAATAAATAGGGAGCACTATACATAAATATAGTAGTTTTTTTAATGTAATAAATGGTATTTATATTTATAATTTGTATTTATATTTTTATATACTATATTTATATACTGTTATTTTACAATACCAAAATCAATAATCCAGTGAGAACTTGCATACATAACAAAAAATAAAGATACAATCATCTATCCCTTGAAAAATAAAAAAAGAATGCCAGTCCAAATAGCGCTGTTATCAAAGTTTCAAAGTCCTATAGATGGAGGCACATTGACTCTGAATTACCTGTCATCTCTCAGGCATCGATTCTACAAATTAACAGCATGGTAGTGGTAGCCTAGTTTATGAACAACTTCTTTTTTACAAAAAACAAAATCATATACAGTGTCGGAAACTGATGTATTATACACACATAATATAGGACATTTACTACATAGGGCTGAAAATGAATGTGCAGGGCTAAATCAATAATTATAGAAGCAGAACATCTTTTCCACATCTATGCCAAAGGTAAGTAGGGCTGAGTCTACTGGTGTTGGTGGCACTGCTTTGAAGACAGTAAGTCAAGGCCCAGTCTACTTTGTGATCAAGAACCCTGACCCTTGTTTGAAGAAAGCCAGGCATGTACCATAACATGTTCTCTAGGTATCTCCAAGTCTTTGTAATGTTGATTATATTATTATTAGTTTATTTAGCAGACGCCTTTATCCAAGGCGACTTACAGAGACTAGGGTGTGTTAACTATGCATCAGCTGCAGGGTTACTTACAACTACGTCTCACCCGAAAGACGGACCCCAAGGAGGTTAAGTAACTTGCTCAGGGTCACACAATGAGTCAGTGGCTGTGGTGGGATTTGAACCGGGGACCTTCTGGTTACAAGCCCTTTTCTTTAACCACTGGACCACACAGCCTCCTTGATATGCATCGATTTCCATCAGGTCTGCCTCTTAAGGTGTTTAGATTTCAACGTGGAGTTTCCATTTTATTTTTCAATATTATTCTAATATTGAATTTGAAAAAGTAAATTATCTATTTATGTATAGTCTTATAAAGTTATATTTTTATATTTCTGCTCTAAATGAGCTCATCAGAACTGGGTACATTAAGAACCTGCCCTGTCACAATAAACTGAAATCTCCAGATGTAAAATTTGTAGTATTCTACACATAGATTGCACAATAAAGAAGTAAAAATACACATCAGCATTTTAAACTGATCCTTTGTTTAAAACCATTGTTCAAGTAATGGGTAATCACCTTGATCCTGAGTACTGATAGAGAGCCAGCACACCAAGAGCAAGCGTCTTTCCCACTATGCAAGTGTTGAAAAGGAGGTTTTAACCTCAGATCACCAACAGGGGTCAGCCAGCTGAGCCTCAACTTTCCCTCCCGCAAACCCAGATGCTTGTTCAAGGGGGGAGGAGGCTGAATAAGGCCATGTGTGTTTTGCACAAGGGGGGAGGAATTGTTTTGACTAACCATTTTTGCTTTAACTACAATCTGTCTCCTGCCTCAAAAATAACAATACAAAATAACAGTCCACAAGGAAGGCTGATATGTTTGGTGATGTCATCATAATGTCCTCAAGGAAGAAAAACAGTATCAAAGACTCCCTGGATATTAGTAACTAAGAATAAACCAACCTGTAATGAGAAGTATATAAAGCCCAGCAAAGCTGTGCCTGACACCACAAAGCACCTGCTCTGCTGTCTGCTGCCATCTACACAGAAAGGCCTTCAAAGGCAGGTAAATGGATATTCAGCTTATTCTGTTATTGTTTCACTGCACACATCTGTCATTTTGTATTGCTTTTTTGTGTGTTAGGAATGATTTCCTCAAAGTGAGATTATAAATGAATTGTCAATCTCTTTGTCTTTTATTTTCTATAGGTATGAAATAGATTTTAACTGCTGTTTCCTTGTAATAATAATAATACTACTACTACTACTACTACTACTACTACTAATAATAATAATAATAATAATAATAATAATAATAATAATAATAATAATGTATTAAATACATTTTTTTTACAAGGCAATCTTAATTGCAAAGCAAAATAGAAACAAAATTGAGTAGTTTCCTAAGATAGGTGCTTATACAGGTTTATTTTATTTGCAATTGACTGAAGAAATTCACAGAATCACGTAAGTTAAATATGCCTGATGCACTTTTTCAACTGAATTGTAAACCTAAAAGGAGGCACTGGTGAGGCTGCACCTAGAGTACCTAGAGCACTGCAATACGGCTTAAATACAATTTAATGCATATGTTATGTTATGTATATAAATAGAGTATAGTACATATACATGTATTCATGTATTCGGTGTATAAATGCGCCCTTAGAGAAAAAAAAAATGTTTATTAGCTGTACATATTGTTAAAATGGAATAAAAATATATATATGTTAATTTTTTTTTTTTTAAACTGCTCACTTACGGTATGAAGGGGAGCTCTGTATTTACTTACTTTTCCAAAGTCTAGTTTTCATGTGTTGAATAATAAGCATGTTTTTGGTTTGACTGGAGGGAAATGCTCCAGGAACATCCACACTTCTTGAAGTATCAACACTCAAACCTAATCCTAACCTTTCTACCCCAAACCTCTAACTTAATACTATTTTTAAAATAACTATTATATTGAATAATTACTATTCAGTCCCCTTGGTGGGATGATTAAAATGGTATTCTCACAATTAAAAGTGGAAATTCTCATGGAGCATTTTATGCTGGAAAAATAGACCTTCAAGGGGTTAGTTTCCAATCTGAATTATTAAAAATGTGAAAAATTATGCAAACGCAAACATTCATTACTGCAGAGCTATTACAAATGCACTCCCATATAACTATAAAGAAAAATACATTTGTAATACATGCTGATCATTTGCTGGACTCTAAATTAAATATTTGTCATAACTATTCTTCACTTTATATTTTGTGTTCCAGGTATAAATGAAAATTGGAATCTCCTGGAATAACAATGGAAAACGCATCCCATGTTTCATCGTTTACACTTATAGCATTTGGAGATATGGGTAACAGCAAATATGTATATTTTGCTATCACTCTAATAGGGTATCTTTTTATAATCAGTGTTAATTCATGTTTTATTTTATTAATAATACTAGAGAAAAGCCTCCATGAGCCAATGTACATCTGCCTCTGTAATTTATTCATGAATGCCCTCTTAGGAACTGCTAGCTTCTATCCTTCATTTCTGTATCATCTTCTTTCAGACACCCGAGTCATTTCTTATGAATTTTGTTACACTCAAATGTTTGTTATGTATACATATCTTATGGGTGAAACAACAATTCTAACAGTTATGGCCTATGACAGGTATGTAGCAATATACTTGCCATTAAGATACAACACTGTCATGACATGTGCAAAACTGTACAAATTATTACTTGCAGCCTGGATCTATCCTGTTGTTATGGTGTCCTTTTTACTCATCTTTTCTGTGTCAGTTCCTTTATGTGGAAACCAGATTAATAAATTATATTGTCACAACTGGGATGTTATGAAGCTATCTTGTATAGACACGACTGTTAATAATATTTTGGGATTTTTGGTATATGCTTCATTTATTCCACTCTTTTCTTTTGTTGTATACTCTTACATTAAAATACTTATAGTATGCCATAAAAGCTCCAAAGAACACAATAGTAAAGCTCTGCAAACCTGTCTTCCACATTTAATTTCATTAATCAGCTTTTATGTTACTGTGTTATCAGAACTGGTTCTAAGCCGATTAAACCCTAAGAATATATCAAACATTGTGCATTACAATCACATCACTGGAACTTGTAATTGTTCCTCCTCTTTTGAATCCCATTATTTATTGCCTGATTCTGCCTGAGATACGTAAAAGAGTTGTTAAAACATTTAGAGGAAAACAAATTGGTCCAAGAGTAACAATTCCAAATGCAAACAGGCACTAGCTCCACTTTTTATTAACAATAAAAAACTCTGACAACGCAATCGTATGTTATGTGGCATAATGCTGCTGCATATTTAAGCAAAGCTGATCCTGCACTGTGCTTTAAAGTGCCTACAGGGTTACACAGTGGTGACGTTGGCATATCAATGCAAATGAACACTATCGTTTACATCTAGAGGGAATAAGACAAGACTAGTAACTCCTTTTACCTTTACTTGATTAACTTGACCAGACATCATTTAATGAAGTTAATAGTTTTTAAGCCCTAAGTGTATTTTTATTTATTTATTGTGCAATGTGCATGTGACGTATTCAAAGTTTTACATTTGATGATTTCAATTGTTTATGAGCGGTATAAAACACTTGAAGAGACAATGAAAAAGGGTTATTTTTTAAATCAATATTAGTTTAATGGCTTGTTATGACAAAAAGCTATTGAAGCTCCCCAGTATTGAAGAAAAAGAAAAGTGAAAAAAGGTATTTTGTTTCAACCATAAATTGTGTGTCTGCTCTGCATGAACAACTGCAGCTTGGAGAAAGAGAAAACTACACAAGCTTTCCATTTCTGCTTTCTGTATTGTATTGTAAAAATGAGCAGTATAAAACACTTGAAGAGACAATAAAAAAGGTTATTTTTTAATTCAATATTAGTCTAATGGCTTGTGATTACAAAAAGCTATTGAAGCTCCACACATGGAAATCTGCAGCCTTTAAAAAGGTTGTCAGATGCAACATGTTCAAATCCTATGTTCAGAAGGTTATTCTTGGTGTATGTCGGAAGAAAAAGAAAAGTGAACAAAAGGTATTTTGTTTCAACCATAAATTGTGTGTCTGCTCTGCATGAACAACTGCAGCTTGGGGAAAGAGAAAACTACACAAGCTTTCCATTTCTGCTTTCTGTTTTGTATTCTAAAAATGTGTTTGAAAAATAAAAGTGCATTAAAAAGAAGACTACATATTTTTCTGTTACACATTACAAGACCCAATCGGATCCTCTGGAAACTACTAAATATCCTGTTTTCACAAATGTTGCTTCCTCTATTTTTCAAGGTTCAATAATGTTTTAATGTTTTGATTTTTTCTATATGCAAGTCAGATAGCGAAATAAATAGGGGGCACTGTACATAAATATGCTAGTTTCTTGTTAAATAAATGGCATTCATATTTATAAATGATATATAATCCAGTGAGAACTTGCATACATAACAAAAAAATAAAGATACAATCATCCATCCCTTGAAAAATAAAAAAAGAATGCCAATCCAAATAGCGCTGTTATCAAAGTTTCAAAGTCCTATAGATGGAGGCACATTGACTCTGAATTACCTGTCAACTCTCAGGCATCGATTCTACAAATCAACAGGGGCTGCATGGTAGTGGTAGCCTAGTTTATGAACAACTTCTTTTTGCAAAAACAAAATCATATACAGTGTCGGAAACTGATGTATTATACACACATAAGATAGGACATTTACTACATAGGGCTGAAAATGAATCTGCAGGGCTAAATCAATAATTATCAATAATTATAGAAGCAGAACTTATTTTTCACATCTATCCCAAAGGTAAGTAGGGCTGAGTCTACTGGTGTTGGTGGCACTGCTTTGAAGACAGTAAGTCAAGGCCCAGTCTACTTTGTGATCAAGAACCCTGACCCTTGTTTGAAGAAAGCCAGGCGTGTACCATGACATGTTCTCTAGGTGTCTCCAAGTCTTTGTAATGTTGATACACATTGATTTGCATCAGGTCTGCCTCTTAAGTGGTTTAGATTTCAACATGTGGAGTTTCCATTTTATTTTTCAATATTATTATAATATTGAATTTGAAAAAGTAAATTATCTATTCATGTATAGTCTTATAATGTTATATTTTTATATTTCTGCTCTAAATTAGCTCATCAGAACTGGGTACATTAAAAACTTGCCCCGTCACAATAAACTGAAATCTCCAGATGTAACATTTTTAGTACTCTACACATAGATTGCACAATAAAGAAGTAAAAATACACATCAGCATTTTAAACTGATCCCTTGTTTAAAACCATTGTTCAAGTAATGGGTAATCAGCACACCCAGAGCAAGCGTATTTACCACTATGCAAGTGCTGAAAAGGAGTTTTTTTTTTCTTTGTAATATTGATAATTGTCATAAGTTAATTGTTCAATGTACCTTTAAGAGCACATAACCAGTGAGGGGGCGAGAGGTTAGCTAAAGGTCAAGGGTGACAACAACCACGAGAGCAGAGACAGAAAGAGAGGAGTTCTACTATATTTTAGTTGCACTGTTGTTGTTATAAATAAAACACAGTTAATTAGACAAGACATTGCCTTGCCTCAATTCATTAACATGACATGGTGTCAGAAGTACGGAACTAAAACAATTAAAAAATGCCAAAGTTTAACCCACGGAGAGTTTTGTTTCAATAAGCCTGCTGAATGGCCAGAATGGAAACAACGCTTCAGCAGATTCAGGACAGCAAAAAATCTGGATAAGGAAACCGGAGATGTGCAGGTCAGTTAACTGATTTATGCAAATGGGCAGTGAATCAAAAAATATTTTCAGGTCTTTCGTTTTCACAGATGACGCTAAAAATGATGATTATACGACAGTCATACAGAAGTTTGACGAGTATTTTATTCCGAAGCGGAATGACATTCATGAGCGTGCTTGTTTCTACCAGAGAGTACACAAGCCTTTATCAGAGCCCTTTACAAGCTTACAGAGCATTGTGAGTTTGGCATAAGTAAAGATGAACACATACGAGACCGAATCGTTGTGGGGATAGTAGATAAAGAGCTCTCCAGAAAGCTGCAGTTAATGAGCGATTTGAGGCTAGAACAGACGATACAGATGGTGCGGCAGTCAGAAGAGGTTACCATGAGGGCGCTGCTGGCATTATACAAGAAGTAGCACATACAACCTCCATGCGGGGAAGAGGTAAATGGCAACATTGTAATGCAAAGAAACCGGAATATACTGAAAGAAAATGCAGTAGATGTTGCAAAAGAGAGCACACAGAAAGCAAGAAATCTGCCCAGCAAGTAAAACAGTGTGCAGGAAATGCCAGAAAATGGGACACTGGGAGCGTGCTTGCTGTAGTAAAGTAGTTAGAGAAATTACTGGAGAAGCCGAGGGCAGCTCATATTTCCTGTGTTCAGTCAACAATGTTACAAATACGAAGAATATTGGACAGTGCAATTGCAAATAGGAAGCACCCCTGTAAAATTTTAAATTGATACAGGAGCTGATGCCGCTGTGATGAGTGAGGAGACTTTTACCAAACTTTCTCTAGAAAAATGTGCAGAATACAGATATTGTGCGAAATAGCCCAGGGGCAAATTAAATTGCTTAGGACAGTTCCAGGTCTGCTCCACATACAAAAATAAGGACTATTCCTTCCAAGTGTTTGTCATTCGTGGACTAAGTGTAAACAACCTGTTAAGTCTTTCTACAGCTGCTGAAATGGAATGAGTGAGACGTGTAGAAGAAGTGTGTGGTGAGTTTGGAGAAAAACTGAAACTGAACCAGTTAAAATCTCCCTGAAAGAAGTTCCCAGCCATATGCAGTCCACAAAGCCCGCAGAATGCCTATTCCATTGTTGGCAAAACTTAAAGAAGAACTACAACGAATGGAAGAAAATTGCATAATTGAGAAAATAACCGAACCAACAGAGTGGTGTGCCCCTATGGTGCCAGTCAGGAAAATCTGCATTTGTGTTGATCTAAAAAAGCAAAATGAAGCAGTGAAGAGGGAGAGATTCATATTGCCTACCATAGAAGAAATTATTTCCAAGCTGTCAGGAGCAACAGTCATCTCTTCACTAGACACTGCTAGTGGCTTTTGGCAAGTTCCCCTGCACAGTGACAGCACTAGACTACGTTCATTACCCCATTCAGGAGATACTGCTTCCACTGCTTGCCTTTTGACATTACAAGCACCCCAGAGATCTTTCAGAGGAAAATAACAGAGACACTACATGGAGCAGCAGGAGTCGCAGTATATATGGAAGATATACTTGTATTTGGAAACTCCATAGAAGAACATGACAAATGACTTGACAGAGTTTTACAAGACGTTGAGTAAGCAGGACTGAAACTAAATCAGGGAAGTGTGTGCTGAGACAAAAAGAACTTCACTTTCTAGGACACCTGATAGATGAGAAGGAGGAGGCTGTGTGGTCCAGTGGTTAAAGAAAGGGATTGTAACCAGGAGGTCCCCGGTTCAAATCCCACCTCAGCCACTGACTCACTGTGTGACCCTGAGCAAGTCACTTAACCTCCTTGTGCTCCGTCTTTCGGGTGAGACGTAATTATAAGTGACTCTGCAGCTGATGCATAGTTCACACACCCTAGTCTCTGTAAGTCGCCTTGGATAAAGCGTCTGCTAAATAAACAAATTAAAAAATAATTGAGAAGGGTGTTAGACCTGATCCCGAGAAAGTAAAGGCAATAGAAGAATTACCTTCACCATGAATGTCCTGGAGCTGAAACGAGTCCTGAGCATGATTAACTACTTGGGCAAGTATATACCCAACCTCTCTACCATTGGTCAGCCACTCTGTGCACTCTTGAAATCAGACACGGCATGCAGGTGGGACCATGAACAAGAACAGGCCTTTAAATACCTGAAAATATGTTATCCCTTACAAGAGATTGCTGATGGCCTTAGAAAAAAATGATACATTATACATTTAGGAATGCAGAATGTATCTGACCTTTTGGAAAAAAAGATTTCCAATTTAAGATTGTAAGTTTTACTGGGAAAATAATTATATAGCAATTTGTTACATGTTTTAACAGTTCTTTCAAAAACCCAAATAAATTCCTAATTAAAAGGATTTTGTCTGTTTCTTTTTACTTCAACGTATTTGTATTTTTTTGCCAGGTTCATTAATGTGAGTAAGAGCTTCATGGGGTGCCTGGAGTCTTCTCTTCAGTATACAGGTTGCACAACTGATTAAAGATGCCCTGGTGATAACTGCTTCTTTGTGTTTATTTGCCAGATCAAAACGGTATTAATGACATATGCTGCTAATACGTTCTTAAGTAATGTAAAAGAAACCTTGAATTCAGAATAGGGGCTGCAAAAGTCTTTATTAATGACCTATATGCTTCTAATAAGTTCTTAATTAATGAAAATGAAACCTTCACTTCAGAATAGGGGCTGCAAAACTCTTTACTAGTGACCAACATCCTCTTAATAAGCCCTTTATTGGAAACAAAGTCCAACTCTGATATAGAGTGATATCCATGCATGGTCCAGTTTGTTTTGCTGCTTTACTACCAATGTATTAATCATATACAAGCAGCTAGTAGGACCTAATATGGCCAGGAACCATCTTCACTTCAGTCTAAGGCATGCAAATCCTTTATTAATGTCCAGTAACCTGTTAGTAAGGCATGTTTGAGAATAAGCATAATAATATACATGATGTATTTTGTTCTAATTAGTCACAAATAACTACATAATAAATGCCTAATATGTAGTGCTTAAAATAAAGTGTTACCAAAACTTCTAGTACTCTGCACAATAAAGAAGTAAAAATACACATCAGCATTTTAAAATGATCCCTTGTTTAAAAGCATTGTTTAAGTAATGTGTAATCACCTTGATCCTGAGTACTGATAGAGAGCCAGCACACCAAGAGCAAGCGTCTTTCCCACTATGCAAGTGTTGAAAAGGGGTTTTTAACCTCAGATCACCAACAGGGGTCAGCCAGCTGAGCCTCAACTTACCCTCCATAAACCCAGATGCTTGTTCAAGGGGAGGAGGCTGAATAAGGCCATGTGTGTTTTGCACAAGGGGAGGAATTGTTTTGACTAATCATTCTTGCTTTAACTATAATCTTTTTCCTGCCTCAAAAATAATAATACAAAATAACAGTCCACAAGGAAGGCTGATATGTTTGGTGATGTCATCATAATGTCCTCAAGGAAGAAACACAGTATCAAATATTCCCTGGATATTAGTAACTATGAATAAACCCACCTGTAATGAGAAGTATATAAAGCCCAGCAAAGCTGTGCCTGACACCACAAAGCACCTGCTCTGCTGTCTGCTGCCATCTACACAGAAAGGCCTTCAAAGGCAGGTAAATGGATATTCAGCTTATTTTGTTATTGTTTCACTGCTCACATCTGTCATTTTGCATTGCTTTTTTTGTGTGTTAGGAATGATTTCCTCAAAGTGAGATTATAAATGAATTGTCAATCGCATTGTCTTTTATTTTCTGCAGGTATGAAATAGATTTTAACTGCTGTTTTCTTGTAGTATGTGTTGGTACTAATGTTGCTCCCATATGGAAAAATTAAATTGCGAAAACTGGTCAATTGTGAAATGATCTTGTATAGGGACTATCGTTAACAGTGTGAATGGATATGTTAGAATATATATATTAATTGTACATGAGTGTACCGAGGAACTAGTGAAGAAAGAAGTACATGTGTGATCAACTACTTCATTACTGTGCTTTTTGATATAATGTACAGTAAATACTGTTCATATGATATGCCACAGGTTTTACACAATCTCCTGTCAGTGGAATTTCTAACCGTCCCTCCTGTTTTCAATCCTGTCATTTATGGTTTAAACCTTAAAAAAATCCAGAAAAAAGTCACATGAATGTGCAGCAGAAACAAAGTAATTCACACTTAATAGATTCCAGATGTAATTGCTACTATCGCCTTGCATTAGTAAGAAATGCCTAACTATAATAATAATAATAATAATAATAATAATAATAATAATAATAATAATAATAATAATAATAATGTATTAAATATATATTTCTTTACAAGGCACACTTAATTGCAAAGCAAAATAGAAAGAAAATTGAGTAGTTTCCTAAGTGCTTATACAGAGTTATCTCATTTGCAATTCGCTGAAGAAATTCACAGAATCAAGTTATATAAACCTGATGCACTTTTTCAACTGAATTGTAAACCTGAAAGGAGGCACTGGTGAGGCTGCACCTAGAGTACCTAGAACACTGCAATATGGCTTAAATACAATTTAATGCATATGTTATGTTATGTATATAAATACAGTATAGTACATATACATGTATTCATGTATTCAATGTATAAATGCGCCCTAACAGAAAAAAAGTGGTTATTAACTGTACATATTGTTAAAATGGAATAAAAACATATATGTTTTGATTTTTTTAAACTGATCACTTACGGTATGAAGGGGGAGCTCTGTATTTATTTACTTTTCACGAAGTCTAGTTCTCATGTGTTGAATAATAAGCATGTTTTCGGTTTGTCTGGAGGGAAATGCTCCAGGAACATCCACACTTCTTGAAGTATCAACACTCAAACCTAATCCTAACCTTTCTACCCCAAACTTCTAACTTAATACTATTTTTAATGTAACTATCATATTGCAAAATTGCTATTCAGTCCCCTCAAGGGACAATTAAAATGATATTCTCACAATTAAAAGTGTAAATTCTGGTCGAGCATTTTATGCTGGATCAACGGACCCTTAAGGGGCTAGTTTCCAATCTGAATTATCAAAATGTGAAACATTATCCAAACGCATACATTCATTACTGCAGAGCTATTACAAGTGCACTCCCATATAACTACATAGAAAAATACATTTGTACTGCATGCTGATCATTTGCTCAACTCTAAATTAAATATTTGTCATAACTATTCTTAACTTTATATTTTGTGTTCCAGGTATAAATGAAAATTGGAATCTCCCGGAATAACAATGGAAAACGCATCCCATGTTTCATCGTTTACACTTATAGCATTTGGAGATATGGGTAACAACAAATATGTATATTTTGCTATCACTCTAATAGGGTATATTTTTATAATCAGTGTTAATTCATGTTTTATTTTATTAATAATATTAGAGAAAAGCCTCCATGAGCCAATGTACATCTGCCTCTGTAATTTATTCATGAATGCCCTCTTAGGAACTGCTAGCTTCTATCCTTCATTTCTGTATCATCTTCTTTCAGACACCCGAGTCATTTCTTATGGATTTTGTTACACTCAGATAGGTGTTATGTATACATATGTTATGGGTGAAATGACAATTCTAACAGTTATGGCCTATGACAGGTATGTAGCAATATACTTGCCATTAAGATACAACACTGTTATGACATGTACAAAACTGTACAAATTATTAGTTGCAGCCTGGATCTATCCTGTTGTTATGGTGTCCTTTTTACTAATCTTTTCTGTGTCAGTTCCTTTATGTGGAAACCAGATTAATAAATTATATTGTCACAACTGGGATGTTATGAAGCTATCTTGTATAGACACGACTGTTAATAATATTATTGGATTTTTGGTATATGCTTCATTTATTCCACTCTTTTCTTTTGTTGTATACTCTTACATTAAAATACTTATAGTATGCCATAAAAGCTCCAAAGAACACAATAGTAAAGCTTTGCAAACCTGTCTTCCACATTTAATTTCATTAATCAGCTTTTATGTTACTGTGTTATCAGAAACGGTTCAAAGCCGATTAAACCTTAAGAATATATCAAACATTGTACGTACAATCACATCACTGGAACTTATAATTGTTCCTCCTCTTTTGAATCCCATTATTTATTGCCTGATTCTGCCTGAGATACGTAAAAGAGTTGTTAAAACATTTAGAGGAAAACAAATTGGTCCAAGAGTAACAATTCCAAATGCAACCAGGCACTAGATCAATTTTTTTTAACAATAAAAACTCTGACAACGCAATCGTATGTTATGTGGCATAATGCTGCTGTATATTTAAGCAAAGCTGATCCAGCACTCTGCTTTAAAGGGCATACAGGGTTACACAGTGGTGACGTTGGCATATCAATGCAAATGAACACAATCATTTACATATAGAGGGAATAAGACAAGACCAGAAACTCAGCATGGATGAAGTCCTTTTACCTTAATTGATTAAAAGACACCATACAGTAGTATCTTTTGCATGACTTCTTCCTCAAGATAAGCATGGACCCCTCTGGAGACATTTATACCAATCATATTTTTTATGTTCATTATCCAAAGGAGACTAAAGGTAATGCAAATGGGAGGCACTTCATGTTTTCATAATTAAGGAAAATACTTTTCATTCACAAAATGACCAGACATCATTTAATGAAATTATTAGTTTTTAAATCCTAAGTGTATTTTTACTTATTTATTGTGCAATTTACACGTGATATATTAAAGGTTTTACCTTGTTTATGAGAGGTATAAAATTCTTGAAGAGACATTTTTTAATTCAATATTAGTCTAATGGCTTGTGATTACAAAAAGCTATTGAAGCTCCACACATGGAAATCTGCAGCCTTTAAAAAGGTTGTCAGACTCACAGATACAACATGTTCAAATCCTATGTTCGGAAGGTTATTCTTGGTGTATGTCAGAAGAAAAAGAAAAGTGAAAAAGGTATTTTGTGTAAACCATAAATAATCTGTCTGCTCTGCATGAACAACTGCAGCTTGGAGAAAGAGAATACTACACAAGCTTTCCATTTCTGCTTTCTGTATTGTATTGTAAAAATGTGTTTGAAAAATAAAAGTGCATTTAAAAGAAGACTACGTATTTTTTTCGTTAGATATTAAAACCCAATCGGACCTTTTTTTTAACAATAAAAACCTCTGACAATGCAATCGTATGTTATGTGGCATAATGCTGCTATATATTTAAGCAAAGCTGATCCTGCACTCTTTAAAGTGCCTACAGGTTTACACAGTGGTGACGTTGGCACAGCAATGCAAATGAACACAATCGTTTACATCTAGAGGGAATAAGCCAAGACTAGTAACTCCTTTTACCTTTACTTGATTAACTTGACCAGACATCATTTCATGAAGTTAATAGTTTTTAAGCCCTAAGTGTATTTTTATTTATTTATTTTGCAATGTGCATGTGACGTATTAAAGTTTTACATTGATGATTTCAGTTGTTTACGAGCGGTATAAAACACTTGAAGAGACAATGAAAAAGGGTTATTTTTTAATTCAATATTAGTTTAATGGTTGTTATTACAAAAAGCTATTGAAGCTCCCCACTATTGAAGAAAAAGAAAAGTGAAAAAAAGGTATTTTGTTTCAACCATAAATTGTGTGTCTGCTCTGCATGAACAACTGCAGCTTGGGGAAAGAGAAAACTACACAAGCTTTCCATTTCTGCTTTCTGTATTGTATTGTAAAAATGTGTTTGAAAAATAAAAGTGCATTAAAAACATTACAAGACCCAATCGGTTCCTCTGGAAAAGTACAAAATATCCTATTTTCACAAACGTTGCTTCCTCTATTTTTCAAGATTCAATAATTCATTAATTTGGTTAATTCACGGTTAGTCCATGTTGCCAGTAAACTGTATACTATATTTTACTGTATAAGGGCCATTCACTAATTCACTGTTTTCATGTTTTGATTTTTTCTATATTCCATACAGATAGCGAAATAAATAGGGGCACTGTACATAAATATGCTAGTTTCTTGTTTCTTGTTAAATAAATGGTATTCATATTTATAATTGATATATATATATATATATATATATATATATATATATATATATATATATATATATATATATATATATATATACAGTACTGTGCAAAAGTTTTAGGCATGTGTGAAAAAAATGCTGTAAAGTAAGAATGCTTTCAAAATAGACATGTTAATAGTTTATATTTATCAATTAACAAAATGCAAAGTGAGTGAACAGAAGAAAAATCTACATCAAATCAATATTTGGTGTGACCACCCTTTGCCTTCAAAACAGCATCAATTCTTCTAGGTACACTTGCACACAGTTTTGAAGGAACTCGGCAGGTAGGTTGGCCCAAACATCTTGGAGAACTAACTACAGTTCTTCTGTGGATTTAGGCAGCCTCAGTTGCTTCTCTCTCTTCATGTAATCCCAGACAGACTCGATGATGTTGAGATCAGGGCTCTGTGGGGCCATACCATCACTTCCAGGACTCCTTGTTCTTCTTTACGCTGAAGATAGTTCTTAATGACTTTTGCTGTATGTTTGGGGTCGTTGTCATGCTGCAGAATAAATTTGGGGCCAATCAGATGCCTCCCTGATGGTATTGCATGATGGATAAGTATCTGCCTGTACTTCTCAGCGTTGAGGAGACCATTAATTCTGACCAAATCCCCAACTCCATTTGCAGAAATGCAGCCCCAAACTTGCAAGGAACCTCCACCATGCTTCACTGTTGCCTGCAGACACTCATTCGTGTACCGCTCTCCAGCCCTTCGGCTGAACAAACTGCCTTCTGCTACAGCCAAATATTTCAAATTTTGACTCATCAGTCCAGAGCACCTGCTGCCATTTTTCTGCACCCCAGTTCCTGTGTTTTCGTGCATAGTTGAGTCGCTTGACCTTGTTTCCACGTCGGAGGTATGGCTTTTTGGCCGCAAGTCTTCCATGAAGGCCACTTCTGACCAGACTTCTCCGGACAGTAGATGGGTGTACTAGGGTCCCACTGTTTTCTGCCAATTCTGAGCTGATGGCACTGCTGGACATCTTCCGATTGGAAGGGAAGTAAGCATGATGTGTCTTTCATCTGCTGCAGTAAGTTTCCTTGGCCGACCACTACGTCTACGGTCTTCAACGTTGCCCATTTCTTTGTGCTTCTTCAAAGAGCTTGGACAGCACATCTGGAAACCCCTGTCTGCCTTGAAATTTCTGCCTGGGAGAGACCTTGCTGATGCAGTATAACTACCTTGTGTCTTGTTGCTGTGCTCAGTCTTGCCATGGTGTATGACTTTTGACAGTAAACTGTCTTCAGCAACCTCACCTTGTTAGCTGAGTTTGGCTGTTCCTCACCCAGTTTTATTCCTCCTACACAGCTGTTTCTGTTTCAGTTAATGATTGTGTTTCAACCTACATATTGAATTGATGATCATTAGCACCTGTTTGGTATAATTGTTTAATCATACACCTGACTATATGCCTACAAAATCCCTGACTTTGTGCAAGTGTACCTAGAAGAATTGATGCTGTTTTGAAGGCAAAGGGTGGTCACACCAAATATGGATTTGATTTAGATTTTTCTTCTGTTCACTCACTTTGCATTTAGTTAATTGATAAATATAATCTATTAACATGTCTATTTTTGAAAGCATTCTTACTTTACAGCATTTTTTCACACCTGCCTAAAACTTTTGCACAGTACTGTATATATATATATATATTGTAAAAGATCCGCCCTCTTCCATGTTCGTTGCCCTTTAAAAACACGGACCCAACACACAAATGGATTTTTTTAAAGCGGGTTCGCTATTTTTAATAAACACAGACAAAACAAAATAAACAAAACAAACACCTAGCTCTTCTTTGAGCAATAACTAAAACAAAACAGGAACCTAAACTAAACAGGACAGCTAAGCTGTTTACCTGTAACAAAACAAACAAACAAAATCACGTACACAAAAAAGGACTCGCTCTACCTTTTTTTCTTTTAAATCTGGCTGTACCCACACACCAGCACAGTCGGGCTTCTACCCTCTTCAGCAGCCGACCGAGCAGACTGACTGCTCTCCTTTTAAACCGGGCACCTGGCTCCAATTTTCAATAGTAGCCAGGTGCGGTACTGATCAACAATAAACCAATAAAACAAAACAATTAAACAATTAACAAAAACAAACACAAAATGTGCCGTGCAGCACATGTTTTCCTCTAGGGAGGAATTAACCCCTCCCTGCTGTCTCACATATATATATATATATATATATATATATATATATATATATATATATATATATATATATATATATATATTTATATATTAACTGTTATTTTACAGTAACAAAATCAAAAATCCAGTGAGAACTTGCATACAAAACAAAAAATAAAGATACAATCATCCATCCCTTGAAATATAAAAAAAGAATGCCAATCCAAATAGCGCTGTTATGAAAGTTTCAAAGTCCTATAGATGGAGGCACATTGACTCTGAATTACCTGTCATCTCTCAGGCATCGATTCTACAAATTAACAGGGGCTGCATGGTAGTGGTAGCTCCCCGCTGTGTTCCCGAAACCAATCGAAGAGGGTTGGGTGTGTGACAGGGCATAAGACCTGTTGTATTACTGTTGTTCCAGTTTGTCAGGGAAAGGGTTAATGCGATCCTTGGCGAATACACATGCAGGCTGTGACTGGGCTTAATTAATTGTTAAGTAATCAATTAAGTCCAGGCCACAGGTGTATGTGTATTTGGCAGGAATAGTATTAACCCTATCCCTGCCAAACTGGAACAGAATGCATGATTATTAGAGGGTGTGTATAAGAGCTATTTATTGTATCGTTTTAAAAGTTTCCCATAGTAAAAGCATAGCAAAGTGTAATAAATCATAGTGAAAGCATGGTAAAGCTGGGGTATCCATTGTAATGCCGATAGAGTATAGTAACACATATTAAAAACCTGGCAAACCATGGTAAACTATGGTAATGCATAGCATAACCATGGGAAAAGCATGGGGAGATTGCAAAACTACTGTGCAAATTTACTGTGCTAAAGTCTTAAGAGTAGGTATGATGTCTGTGTGGCAATGCAGGATAACGTTTTTCATCTTGCCAGTTTCTAGGTTCTGGCTACTGGTTCTTGTTCACTTGTGTTGGTTTAATTTATAGTCAATGTCTTGTCTTGTTTTTTTTTTTTTAAAGGTATCTTTGAAGACAGACCAGGGGAAACTTATCCTATACAACATAATTTTTATTGACTGCATATGGTGGAGGGTAGCTTAAATATTTATATTTTATCGTTAAACTGGTATTGTACCTGCTAATATTGTTATGTAATTTAGTTCTTATAGGAGTGCTATATGTTGAGAAAACTTATGAGCTTATGTATACATTTGTGTGCATCTGATCAGTTAATGGATTGTATGGAAGCACAGCCTTGTGTCCTTTTCTGTTGGGTCACATTTTGTTTGAATTATGTTTTAAACACATATGTCTGTTATAAACTATACAATTGTATTGGTACTAGGTTATGATAGATATTTATCATTTTGTTACCCATTACTGTATAATAGCATCATGTCTTCTTTAAGTGTTTATAAACGTATTGCCTTGTTGTGGCTGTTTCCTATCTGTGCAAACAGCATCACTGTCACATTAACTGCTCGCCTACCACTGTGTGGAAGAATCATAGAAAAGGTATACTGTGACAACTATTCGATCGTCAGACTTTCTTGTATAACCGTTAATCATATTTATGGATATATATATATATATATATATATATATATATATATATATATATATATATATAACAAGATTTATTTATACTTTTTTACCATTGGGATTGTTACTCTATGCATATGCTAAAATACTCAGTCTGTATAAAGGCTTCAAACAAATCAAAGGCTAAAGCTTTCAACACCTGAACTCCCCATTTAGTAACACTGATCAACTATGTGGTTGCATGTCTTTTTGAAGGAATTCAAAGCAGATTCAATATAAGGCATGTGCCCTATGTGGTTCGTATAATACTCTCAGTGTACTTCTTGATTTTTTCTCTTTTCTCAATCCAACTTTATGGAGTTAGATCCCAAGGTATATGAATGGGGATTAAAAAAAAAAAAATGTTATGTGCAAGAAAACTAGTCCATGTGGAACCTCCTCTCCTTCAAGAACCCGTTGAGGTGTCTCAGGTCTAGGATGGGGCTGAAGGCCCCCATCCTTTTTGGCACTAGAAAGTACCTTGAGTAGAAATCCTCCTCTTGAGAGGTGTGTTCTACGAGGTAGATGGCTTGTTTCAGAAGCCTGAGGGACAAAACCTGTAGTGTAGCTGTGGACCTGTATTCATGAATGGGAATAATAAGAGACATGCACTTCTTTCTTGTTTGATAACCAATAAAAATAACCACATTTCTAAAAAGTATAAAAGGTGATAAAACATCTGTTTAGTTTTTGCCATTTATTTTGTTTACTAAATTTAAAGTGTTTCAAAAATTATTTTCACTGAGTGCATATTCTATGTGATTTCCATCTTTCACAATATTTATTCAAATGAATAAAGGACAGATTAGATTAGGTTTATTTATAAATGTTACAAGTTTAAACATACAAAAGTTTTTATTTTTATTTTTTAGGCCGCACACAGCGAGTGGGATGGCAAGGTCAGCCCAGCGGCATCGACTCAACAGCTGGTGCGGCAGTGCCGGGCCCCAGTGGAGGAAGCGTCTCTCTTTTGTTGTTATTTATTTATTTATTTATTTATTTTGCTACTAAAAGCAGAGGAAAAACACAGACAGCATTGTAGGTTTGAAAGCAGCGTACAAAGATTTGTTATTATCAGTTTTTTAAGCGTCTTTACCACTATGCAAGTGTTGAAAAGGAGGTTTTAACCTCAGATCACCAACAGGGGTCAGCCGGCTGAGCCTCAACTTTCCCTCCCGCAAACCCAGATGCTTGTTCAAGAGGGGAGGAGGTTGAATAAGGTCATGTGTGTTTTGCACAAGGGGGGAGGAATTGTTTTGACGAACCATTTTTGCTTTAACTACAATCTGTCTCCTGCCTCAAAAATAATAATACAAAATAACAGTCCACAAGGAAGGCTGATATGTTTGGTGATGTCATCATAATGCCCTCAAGGAAGAAAAACAGTATCAAAGACTCCCTGGATATTAGTAACTAAGAATAAACCAACCTGTAATGAGAAGTATATAAAGCCCAGCAAAGCTGTGCCTGACACCACAAAGCACCTGCTCTGCTGTCTGCTGGCATCTACACAGAAAGGCCTTCAAAGGCAGGTAAATGGATATGCAATTTATTTTGTTATTGTTTTACTGCACACATCTGTCATTTTGTATTGCTTTTTGTGTGTTAGGAATGATTTCCTCAAAATGAGATTATAAATGAATTGTCAATCTCTTTGTCTTTTATTTTCTATAGGTATGTAATAGATTTTAACTGCTGTTTTCTTGTATTTTTCCATTCTGTTGTTTACAGTATGTGTTGGTAATAATGTCGCTCCCACATTGAAAAACTATATTGTGATAACTGGTCAATTGTCAAATGATCTTGTGAAGGAACACTAACAGTGTGTATGGATATGTTAGAATTTGTATATTAGTTGTACAAGAGTGTACCTAGGATCTAGTGAAGAAAGAAGTACATGTGTGATCAACCACTTCATTGCCGTGCTTTTGATTTAATGTAAAGTAGATACGGTTCAAATGATTTGCCACAGGTTTTACACAATCTCTTGTCAGTGGAATTTCTAATCGTCCCTCCTGTTTTCAATCCTGTCATTTATGGTTTAAACCTTCAAAACATCCGGAACAAAGTCACAAGAATGTGCAGCAGAAACAAAGTAATTCACACTTAATAGATTCCAGATGTAGTTGATAATATCGCCTTACATTTATAAGAAATCAAAACTTTATACTGTATTGTATATTGTTTTCTATGCCTAACTATGAAAATAATAATAATAATAATAATAATAATAATAATAATAATAATAATAATATATAAGATAAGTGCTTATACAGGGTTATCTCATTTGCAATTGACTGAAGAAATTCACAGAACCAAGTAAGTTAAATAAGCCTGATACACTTTTTCAACTGAATTGTAAACCTGAAAGGAGGCACTGGTGAGGCTGCACCTAGAGTACCTAGAGTACTGCAATACGGCTTAAATACAATTCAATGCATATGTTATGTTATGTATATATATACAGTATAGTACATATACATGTATTTATGTATTCAATGTATAAATGTGCCCTTAGAGAAAAAAATGTTTATTAAGTGTATATATTGTTAAAATGGAATAAAAACATACATGTTTTTTTTTTTAGTGTTCAATTATGGTACAAAGGGAGAGCTCTGTATTTACTTACTTTTCCCAAGTCTAGTTCTCCTGTGTTGAATAATAAGCATGTTTTCGGTGTGTCTGGAGGGAAATGCTCCAGGAACATCCACACTTATTGAAGTATCAACACTCAAACCTAATCCTAACCTTTCTACCCCAAACTTCTAACTTAATACAATTTCTAAATTAACTATCATATTGCATGATTACTATTCAGTCCCCTTGGTGGGACAATTAAAATGGTATTCTCACAATTAAAAGTGTAAATTCTCATGGAGCATTTTATGCTGGATGAACGGACCTTCAAGGGGTTAGTTTCCAATCTGAATTATAAAAAATATGAAACATTATCCAAACGCATACATTCATTACTGCAGAGCTATTACAAATGCACTCCCATATAACTATATAGAAAAATACATTTGTAATACATGCTGATCATTTGCTGGACTCTAAATGAAATATTTTTCATAACTATTCTTCACTTTATATTTTGTGTTCCAGGTATAAATGAAAATTGGAATCTCCTGGAATAACAATGGAAAACGCATCCCATGTTTCATCGTTTACACTTATAGCATTTGGAGATATGGGTAACAACAAATATGTGTATTTTGCTATCACTCTAATAGGGTATCTTTTTATAATCAGTGTTAATTCATGTTTTATTTTATTAATAATACTAGAGAAAAGCCTCCATGAGCCAATGTACATCTGCCTCTGTAATTTATTCATGAATGCCCTCTTAGGAACTGCTAGCTTCTATCCTTCATTTCTGTATCATCTTCTTTCAGACACCCGAGTCATTTCTTATGGATTTTGTTACTTACAAATATTTGTTATGTATACATATGTTATGGGTGAAGTGACAATTCTAACAGTTATGGCCTATGACAGGTATGTAGCAATATACTTGCCATTAAGATACAACACTGTCATGACATGTACAAAACTGTACAAATTATTACTTGCAGCCTGGATCTATCCTGTTGTTATGATCAACTTTTTAATCATCTTTTCTGTGTCAGTTCCTTTATGTGGAAACCAGATTAATAAATTATATTGTCACAACTGGGATGTTTTGAAGCTATCTTGTATAGACACGACTGTTAATAATATTATTGGATTTTTGGTATATGCTTCATTTATTCCACTCCTTTCTTTTATTGTATACTCTTACATTAAAATACTTATAGTATGCCATAAAAGCTCCAAAGAACACAATAGTAAAGCTTTGCAAACCTGTCTTCCACATTTAATTTCATTAATCAGCTTTTATGTTACTGTGTTATCAGAAATGGTTCAAAGCCGATTAAACACTAAGAATATATCAAACATTGTACGTACAATCACATCACTGGAACTTCTAATTGTTCCTCCTCTTTGAATCCCATTATTTATTGCCTGATTCTGCCTGAGATACGTAAAAGAGTTGTTAAAACATTTAGAGGAAAACAAATTGGTCCAAAACTAACAATTCCAAACGCAAATAGGCACTAGCTCCACTTTTTTAACAATAAAAACTGACAATGCAAACGTATGTTATGTGGCATAATGCTGCTGTATATTTAAGCAAAGCTGATCCTGCACTCTGCTTTAAAGTGCCTACAGGGTTACACAGTGGTGACGTTGGCATATCAATGCAAATAAACACAATCGTTTACATATAGAGGGAATAAAACAAGACCAGAAACTCAGCATGGATGAACTCCTTTTACCTTAATTGATTAAAAAACACCATATCGTAGTGTCTTTTGCATGACTTCTTCCTCAAGATAAGCATGGACCCCTAATGGAGGCATTTATTCCAATCATATTTTTTATGTTCATTATCCAAAGAAGACTAACGGTAATGCAAATCGGTAACGCTTCATGTTTTCATAATTAAGGTAAATGCTTTTCATTCGAACTTGACCAGACATCATTTAATGAAGTTAATAATTTTAAGCCATAAGTGTATTTTTACGTATTTATTGTGATGTATTAAAAGTTGTACATTTGATGATTTCAATTGTTTTGAGCTATAAAACACTTGAAGAGACAACAAAAAGGTTATTATTTTTCAATTCAATATTAGGCTAGTGACTTATTATTACAAAAAGTTATTGAAACTCCACACATGGAAATCTGCAGCCTTTAAAAAAGTTGTCAGACTCACAGATACAACATGTTCAAATCCTATGTTCGGAAGGTTATTCTTGGTGAATGTCGAAAGAAAAAGAAAAGTGAAAAAAGGTATTTTGTGTTAACCATAAATTGTGTGTCTGCTCTGCATGAACAACTGCAGCTTGGAGAAAGAAAACTACACAAGCTTTCCATTTCTGCTTTCTGTATTGTATTGTAAAAATGTGTTTGAAAAATAAAAGTGCATTAAAAAGAAGACTACCTATTTTTTCATTAAATATTAAAATCTAATTGGATGCTCTGAAAAGTATTAAATATCCTATTTTCACAAATGTTGAAGAGTGGAAAACATATACAGTGCTTCCTCTATTTTTCAACATTCAATAATTCATTCACTTGGTTAATTCGCAGTTAGTCCATGTTGCCATCAAACTGTAAATATACCATATTTTACTGTATAAGGGCCATTCACTAATTCACTGTTTTCATGATCTGATTTTTTCTATGTGTAAGTTAGATAGCTAAATAAATAGGAAGCACTACATAAATATGGGTGTTTTTTTTTTAAATAAATGGCATTCATATATATATATATATATATATATATATATATATATATATATATATATATATATATAGCTCAAAGAGCCAGCTGCCCAACGTTTCGATATGTTGCACATATCTTTCTCAAGGGAGCCTGTGTTTGAATCAAAACATTGGAGGTATTTATAGGTTTTTGACGGCATGACAACTACTTGTTATTGTTTACATTCAAATCTATGATTTATTCTTACATGATGTAATGCTGTTCTATATATTGTGACATCATTTTTACTTCTCTCTTTGAATCTGTATTAATTCTAATTAACATTACTTTATATAAATTTATATTTTTATTATATCATGCAATGCTAGCTCTGAGGATCAGTCTAGATTTGGCCTCCCCAGCGCATCAGCATGCACAACTTTTGAACGAACTTTGTTTATTTATTTAAATGTTATATATCTATTGAAGTTAATTAGTTCATTCTTTTCTGTTTAGTCCCGCTGGCATAATCGTGTTCAGTCTATTTATCCATTTACTTTCTTTTATTCTTCTATATGTCGCATTGTCTAATTTTAGCTGTTCTAATACTACAAACTTTACATCATTTATGTCATGTCCTTGACTGGTGAAGTGCTGTACTATTGGTTCATTCATTTTTTATTTCTAATTAATGAAAGGTGGTTCTGAATTTGTTTATATAAAGTAGTTCCAGTCTCTCCAACATATTTGATTTCATCACATTTTTCACAGGCTATTCCATAAACAACATTGCTATTTTTACAGTAGGTATTAGTTCTTAGTGGATATGTGGTGTTCTTATGTTTAATTATATTTTTACTTTTATCTATGTATTTACACACTTTACATCTACTGGTGCACATGTTCGTAGAACCTATTTTGTCAATTATTCTTTTATGTTTACTGTGAACTAAAATATCACCTAAATTAGCTTCCCTTTTGAATGCTACAACTGGGGCCTTAAGAAATACTTTTTTTAATTTTTCTGAATTATGTAGAATCCGCAAGTGTTTCCAAACTATCTTAGAAATATTGGGCAATAGTTTAGAGTAAGTCATTATTAATGGGACTCTTTTGACCTTTTTATCTCTATTTTTATAATCTAGTAGATCATCTCTTTTTAGTTTATCCACTTTTCTTAACTCCGTCTCTATAATTCTTTCTTTGTATCCTCTTTTTTTAAGATTTGTTTTTAATACATTTCTTTGTTTTACATAAATTATATTGTCACAACTGGGATGTTATGAAGCTATCTTGTATAGACACGACTGTTAATAATATTACTGGACTTTTGGTATATGCTTCATTTATTCCATTCTTTTCTTTTATTGTATACTCTTACATTAAAATACTTATAGTATGCCATAAAAGCTCCAAAGAACACAATAGTAAAGCTTTGCAAACCTGTCTTCCACATTTAATTTCATTAATCAGCTTTTATGTTACTGTGTTATCAGAAACGGTTCAAAGCGATTAAACCCTAAGAATATATCAAACATTGTAATACACTTTCTTTTGAGCATATTCTTCATATTCTTATTCCTAGACCCTTTGGGATTGCCCTTTTAGTGTGTATCGGATGTGCAGAGGACATGTGTAAATACTGGTGCATGTCAGTAGGTTTACAGAAGAGGTCAGTCTCAATTGAACCTTCTTCAAGTTTTACTATGGTATCTAAAAATTCTATTTCTTTCCTTGTCCATCGAAGGTCCAACTTAATATTACTGTGTATTTCATTTGCTATTTTATGAAACTGGAAAGAGACTCTTCTCCATGTGTCCAAACCCCAAAAATATCATCTACAAACTGAATGTATTCTAAAGGTTCTCTTTCCGATTTTCTAAGTAATTGTTCTTCCAATTTTCCCATGTATGTACTGGCAAAATGCATTCCTAATTTAGATCCTATTGATGTACCCTCGTTTTGTTTGTAATTCTTATCAACAAATGTAAAATAACTGTTTTCTAAAACTACATTGATTATGTTCAGTACTTCTGCTGTTGGTATTGATTTATCTAGTCTATTATCTAGTGCTTTTTGACAAGCTTCTAAAGTTTCTTTATGAGGGACACTTGGGTACAAGGATTTTACATCCATGCAAAATAAAATTGTATTCTCTGGAAGGTTGTGTTTTATTGATTCAAGTCTTTTTAAAAATTGTGTTGTATCCTTAACATAGCTTGGTAATTTCTCAACGTGCGATCTAAGTTGTTTTCTGCTATTTCAGCTATTATGTGTGTTGGATTATCAATTGTACTGACTATCATTCGCATAGGGTGATTTTCTTTTTTAGGATTTCTTTTTTAGGATTTCCTCTTGCCCAGTCCCTGACCACCTTCCGGCGCCTCCTCAAGACTCACCTCTTCAGACAGCACCTGTAGAACTCTTTTCCCTCTGGACACTTATCACTCTTCCTTAAATGCACTTTACTTGCTCTTATCTGCCCCCTATTTTACTGCATTTTATCCTGTACTTTAGAGTACTGTAATCTGTCACAAGTGTTATTTAATCTGTAGTATTTTGTATTTAATTATATCCTGATGTAACTATCACTGACACTGTTATCTGCTCCGTTATTGAATCGTATTTTGTCATATACTTGTACTTGCTAGAGCCAAAGTCATTGTATTTTTATCTTGCTCTTAATTGTATTATTACTTGTACCGTGATTCTTGAAATGTATTTTTGTTTACAACTGTAAGTCGCCCTGGTTAAGGGCGTGTGCTAAGAAATATATATATATATATATATATATATATATATATATATATATATATATATATATATATATCACTTTACAGAATCTGGGAGATTATGGAGGTCCACTGTCTGTCTGTCGGTCCATCCATACACATGTTATGGAGGCAATTCAAGTTGTTGAGTAATTAATGTTACTGACAGGCTTGTTATCATTAGCATCGTTATCACTTTTCTTAGCTTGGTTTTCATATTTTAATATCAAATATATAGAATAATACAATTATAAATATAAAGTACAATTAATATAAAGTACAACGCTGCAGATACAAAAAGTGACTTCCTTTTCTTTGACATAAATGTGTGAACCAGCGAGGTGTGTCCCTTCTCACAATGGTCCGGATGACCAGAGGGACTGCTTCTTCTGGCTCCCCGCTGTGTTCCAGAAACCAATCGAAGAGGGTTGGGTGTGTGACAGGGCGTAAGACCTGTTGTATTACTGTTGTTCCAGTTTGTCAGGGAAAGGGTTAATGCTATCCTTGCCAAATACACATGCAGACTGTGGCTGGGCATAATTAATTGTTAAGTAATCAATTAAGTCCCAGGCACAGGTGTATGTGTATTTGGCAGGAATAGTGTTAACCCTATCCCTGCCAAACTGGAACAACAATAATATTATCCCATATGTGCATTTTTGTAAAGAATGCAGGATTATTAGAGGGCGTGTATAAGAGCTATTTACTGAAAAACTGGTTCCGGTTGGCAGTATTGTTTTAAAAGTTCAAAATTTATTTTCACTCAGTGCATATTCTATGTGATTTTCATCTTTCACAATATTTATTCAAATGAATAAAGGACAGTTTAGATTAGGTTTATTTATAATGTTACATGTTTAAACATATAAAATGTTTTTAATTTGACATTTTCCCAAGGAGTGCTAATAGTGGTCCACAGTGCCTAATGCAGCTGAACAGGTGGGCCTCAGGAAATTTTCTTTTTTTTTTTCCAACAAAACCAACACACACACTCACACAGCAGAAGCTGAGGGGTAGGTATACAAGCTTTTTTTTTAGGCCGCACACACTGAGTGGGAGGGCACGGTCAGCCCAGTAGAGTCAACTCTCTTTGTTATTGATTTTTGTTTGTTTGTTTGTTTGTTTTTAACGGAACGCAGTTCGCAGCGTTTAGCTCAGTCCTCAGAAGCCGAGTTACTTATACAGCAATATTTGCCGTGGAATTAGCAGAAAACTCGAAGTGAGAGCTCTTTTACAAAGAAACAATCACACAACTGGAGAGGTTAGTCATACCTACCTTACCTACCTACCTGATTGTGAGACGCAAAAGAGAATGTGAGCTCCGCCGAGTGACTACTTAATCCCTTGGCAGGCGGGACCGAGGGCGTCACTCCACGGAGGGGCCTATCGGCAGCTCTGACATAAAATGCTCAGTAAATACCTGACCTGTGGCAGGCATATCCCAAAAGTATTTGTTGTTGGTCGTCTTTGAATTGAAAAGGAATTTAATAATTTTTAAGTCCTAAGTGTACTGTTACTTATTTATTGTGCAATGTGCATGTGATGTATAAAAGTTTTACATTGTTTATTAGAAGAATAAAACCTTTGAAGAGGCAACAAAATGGTTATTTTAATTCAATATTGGGCTAATTGTTATTACAAAAAGCTATTAAAGCTCCACACATGGAAACACATATTCTTGGTGTATATTGGAAGAAAAAAGGTATTTTGTGTTTACCATAAATTGTGTGTAAATTGAAATATGAATTATTATTCTTTCATATGCACATCCCTTCTGAAATGGCATCTGCATAGTGTGTCTGTCTAGAAAGGCAGGCGTTCATCCAGAGGTGAAGAGACAGTGTCAAATGCAGCAAACACACCAGAGCTGCTCTGCACTGAACTAGCATCTGATGCACTCGTTTATGAGCAGAAGACGATCTACTTCAAAAGTCTGCTCTGCATGAACAACTGCAGCTTGGAGAAAGAGAAAACTACACAAGCTTTCCATTTCTGCTTTCTGTATTGTATTGTAAAATGTGTTTGAAAAATAAAAGTGCATTAAAAGAAGACTACGTATTTTTTCGTTAGATATTAAAACCCAATCAGATACTCTGAAAAGTACTAAATATCCTATTTTCACAAAGAGTGGAAAACATATACAGTACTTCCTCTATTTTTCAAGATTCAATAATTAACTTGGTTAATTCACGGTTAAACCATATTGCCAGTAAAAAAATATGCTATATTGTAATGTATAACGACCATTCACTAATTCACTGTTTTCATGTTTTAATCTTTTCTATATACAAGTCAGATAACAAAATAAACATGGAGCACTGTACATAAATATAGTATTTTTTTAAGTAAATGGCATTCATATATATATATATATATATATATATATATATATATATATATATATATATATATATATATATATATATATACACAGTATATATATATATTAACCGTTATTTTTCAGTACCAAAATTAATAATTCAATGACAATTTGCATACATAACAAAAATAAAAATACAACCCTAAATTCCTTGAAAATAAAAAGAGAATGCCAATCCAAATAGCTGTTATGAAAGTTTCAAAGTCCTATAGATGGAGGCACATTGACTCTGAATTACCTGTCATCTCTCAGGCATCGATTCTACAAATTAACAGGGCTGCATGGTAGTGGTAGCCTAGTTTATAAACAACTTCTTTTTGCAAAAACAAAATCATATACAGTGTCAGAAACTGATGTATTATACACACATAAGATAGGACATTTACTACATAGGGCTGAAAATAAATGTGCAGGGCTAAATCAATAATTATAGAAGCAGAACATCTTTTCCACATCTATCCCAAAGGTAAATAGGGCTGAGTCTACTGGTGTTGGTGGCACTGCTTTGAAAACAGTAAGTCAAGGCCCAGTCTACTTTGTGATCAAGAACCCTGACCCTTGTTTGAAGAATGCCAGGCGTGTACCATGACATGTTCTCTAGGTGTCTCCAGGTCTTTGTAATGTTGATACATCGATTTCCATCAGGTCTGCCTCTTAAGTGGTTTAGATTTCAACATGTGGAGTTTCCATTGTATTTTCAATGTTATTCTAATATTGAATTTGTAACAATAAATTATCTATTCATGTATAGTCTTATAATTGTTCTATTTATTATATTTCTGCTCTAAATGATCTCATCAGAACTGGGTACATTAAGACCCTCCCCTGTCACAATAAACTCTAACTTCCAGATGTAAAACCTGCTACTACTCTGCATATAGATTGCACAATAAAGAAGTAAAAATACACATCAGCATTTTAAACTGATCCCTTGTTTAAAACCATTGTTCAAGTAATGTCTAATCACCTTGATCCTTACTGATAGAGAGCCAGCACACCAAGAGCAAGCATCTTTCCCACTATGCAAGTGTTGAAAGGAGGTTTTAACCTCAGATCACCAACAGGGGTCAGCCGGCTGAGCCTCAACTTTCCCTCCCGCAAACCCAGATGCTTGTTCAAGGGGAGGTGGCTGAATAAGGCCATGTGTGTTTTGCACAAGGGGAGGAATTGTTTTGACTAACCATTTTTGCTTTAACTACAATCTGTCTCCTGCCTGAAAAATAATAATACAAAATAACAGTCCACAAGGAAGGCTAATATGTTTGGTGATGTCATCATAATGTCCTCAAGGAAGAAAAACAGTATCAAAGACTCCCTGGATATTAGTAACTAAGAATAAACCAGCCTGTAATGAGAAGTATATAAAGCCCAGCAAAGCTGTGCCTGACACCACAAAGCACCTGCTCTGCTGTCTGCTGGCATCTACACAGAAAGACCTTCAAAGGCAGGTAAATGGACAATCAGCTTATTCTGTTATTGTTTTACTGCACACGTCTGTCATTTTGTATTGCTTTTTTGTGTGTTAGGAATGATTTCCTCAAAGTGAGATTATAAATGAATTGTCAATCCTTTTGTCTTTTATTTTAACTGCTGTTTCCTTGTAATAATAATAATAATAATAATAATAATAATAATAATAATAATAATAATAATAATAATAATAATGTATTAAATACATTTTTTTACACGACACACTTAATTGCAAAGAAAAATAGAAAGAAAATTGAGTAGTTTCCTAAGATAGGTGCTTATACAGGGTTATCTCATTTGCAATTGACTGAATAAATTCATAGAATCAAGTAAGTTAAATAAGCCTGATGCACGTTTTCAACTGAATTGTAAACCTGAAAGGAGGCACTGGTGAGGCTGCACCTAGAGTACCTAGAGTACTGCAATACGGCTTAAATACAATTTAATGTATATGTTATGTTATGTATATAAATACAGTATAGTACATATACATGTATTCATGTATTCGATGTATAAATGCGTCCTTAGAGAAAAAAATGTTTATTAACTGTACATATTGTTAAAATGGAATAAAAACATATATGTTTTTTTTTAACTGCTCACTTACGGTATAAAGGGGGAGCTCTGTATTTACTTACTTTTCCCAAGTCTAGTTTTCATGTGTTGAATAATAAGCATGTTTTCAGTTTGTCTGGAGGGAAATGCTCCAGGAACATCCACACTTCTTGAAGTATCAACACTCAAACCTAATCCTAACATTTCTACCCCAAACTTCTAACTTAATACTATTTTTAAAGTAACTATCATATTGCATGATTACTATTCAGTCCCCTTGGTGGGACAATTAAAATGCTATTTTCACAATTAAAAGTGTAAATTCTCATGGAGCATTTTATGCTGGATGAACAGACCTTCAAGGGGTTAGTTTCCAATCTGAATTATTAAAAATGTGAAACATTATCCAAACACATACATTCATTACTGCAGAGCTATTACAAGTGCACTCACATATAACTATACAGAAAAATACATTTGTAATACATGCTGATCATTTGCTCTGCTCTAAATTAAATATTTTTCATAACTATTCTTAACTTTATATTTTGTGTTCAGGTATAAATGAAAATTGGAATCTCCTGGAATAACAATGGAAAACGCATCCCATGTTTCATCGTTTACACTTATAGCATTTGGAGATATGGGTAACAACAAATATGTATATTTTGCTATCACTCTAATAGGGTATCTTTTTATAATCAGTGTTAATTCATGTTTTATTTTATTAATAATACTAGAGAAAAGCCTCCATGAGCCAATGTACATCTGCCTCTGTAATTTATTCATGAATGCCCTCTTAGGAACTGCTAGCTTCTATCCTTCATTTCTGTATCATCTTCTTTCAGATACCCGAGTTATTTCTTATGGATTTTGTTACATTCAGATATGTGTTATGTATATTTATGTTATGGGTGAAATGACAATTCTAACAGTTATGGCCTATGATAGGTATGTAGCAATATACTTGCCATTAAGATACAACACTGTCATGACATGTGCAAAACTGTACAAATTATTACTTGCAGCCTGGATCTATCCTGTTGTGATGATGTCCGTTTTACTCATCTATGCTGTGTCAGTTCCTTTATGTGGAAACCAGATTAATAAATTATATTGTCAGAACTGGGATGTTATGAAGCTATCTTGCATAGACACGACTGTTATTAATATTATAGGATTTTTGGTATATGCTTTATGTATTCCACTCTTTTCTTTTGTTGTATACTCTTACATTAACATACTTATAGTATGCAATAAAAGCTCCAAAGAACACAATAGTAAAGCTTTGCAAACCTGTCTTCCACATTTAATTTCATTAATCAGCTTTTATGTTAATTTGTTATCAGAACTGGTTCTAAGCCGATTAAACCCTAAGAATGTGCCAAGCATTGTATGCATAAAATCACATCACTGGAACTTGTAATTGTTCCTCCTCTTTTGAATCCCATTATTTATTGCCTGATTCTGCCTGAGATACGTAAAAGAGTTGCTAAAACATTTAGAGGAAAACAAATTCAAGAGTTCAACAGTAAAAATTCTAAATGGATTTAAGGGATAATTAAGGGAAATACTTTTCATTCAGAACATGACCAGAAATAATTTTATGAAGTTAATAGTTTTTTATCCCTAAGTGTATTTTTACTTATTTATTGTGCACTGTGCATGTGATGTATTAAAAGTTTTACATTGATGATTTCAGTTGTTTATGAGAGGTATAAAAGAGACAATAAAAATGATTATTACACAAGCTTTCCATTTCTGCTTTCTGTATTGTATTGTAAAAATGTGTAATAAAAGTGCATTAAAAAGAAGACTACGTATTTTTCCGTTACACATTACAAGACCTAATCGGATCCTCTGAAAAGTACTAAGGCTGGGACCAAGTCAGAACTTTGACAACCCGCTAATCGCACTTAACAAAACTGTATTTAACAGCATTTTCTTTTTTGTTTGTAAGTATCTTATTTCTTCTACTCATAGAAAGAAAACGCTATTAAATACAGTTGTGTTAAGAGTGATTAGCGGGTCAAAGTTTTGATTTGGTCCTAGCCTAAATATCCTATTTTCACAAATGTTGCTTCCTCTATTTTTCAAGATTCAATAATTCATTAATTTGGTTAATTCATGGTTAGTCCATGTTGCCAGTAAACTGTAAATATATTATATATTTCACTGTATAAGGACCATTCACTAATGCACTGTTTTCATGTTTTCTATATGCAATATATATTATATTTATTTATTTAGCAGACGCCTTTATCCAAGGCGACTTACAGAGACTAGGGTGTGTGAACTATGCATCAGCTGCTGAGTCACTTACAACTACGTCTCACCCGAAAGACGGAGCACAAGGAGTGACTTACTCAGGGTCACACAATGAGTCAGTGGCTGAGGTGGGATTTGAACCGGGGACCTCCTGGTTACAAGCCCTTTTCTTTAACCACTAGACCACACAGCCTCCTCCTATGCATGTCAGATAGTGAAATAAATAGGTAGCACTATACATAAATATAGTAGTTTTTTTTAATGTAAGAAATGGTATTCATATTATTTATACATATATATATATATATATATATATATATATATATATATATATATATGTGTGTGTGTGTGTGTGTGTGTGTGTGTGTGTATTAACTGTTATTTTACAGTAACAAAATAAAAAATCCAATGAGAACTTGTATACATAACAAAAAAATAAAGATAGAATCCTCCACCCCTTGAGAAAGAATGCTAATCTAAATACGCCATTATCAAAGCTTCAAAGGCACTTTGACTCTGAATTACCTGTCATCTCTCAGACATCGATTCTACAAATCAACAGGGGCTGCATGGTAGTGGTAGCCTAGTTTATGAACAACTTCTTTTTTGCAAAAAACAAAATCATATAAAGTGTTGGAAACTGATGTATTATAAACACATAAGATAGGACATTTACTACATAGGGCTGAAAATGAATCTGCAGGGCTAAATCAATAATTATAGAAGCAGAACATATTTTCCACATCTATCCCAAAGGTAAGTAGGGCTGAGTCTACTGGTGTTGGTGGCACTGCTTTGAAAACAGAAAGTCAAGGCCCAGTCTACTTTGTGATCAAGAACCCTGACCCTTGTTTGAAGAAAGCCAGGCGTGTACCATGACATGTTCTCTAGGTGTCTCCAAGTCTTTGTAAAGTTGATACGCATCGATTTCCATCAGGTCTGCCTCTTAAGGTGTTTAGATTTCAACGTGTGGAGTTTCCATTTTATTTTTCAATATTATTATAATATTGAATTTGAAAAAGTAAATGATCTATTTATGTATAGTCTTATAAAGTTATATTTTTAAATTTCTGCTCGAAATGATCTCATCAGAACTGAGTACATTAAGAACCTGCCGCATCACAATAAACTGAAATCTCCAGATGTAAAACTTTTAGTACTCTACACATAGATTGCACAATAATGAAGTAAAAATACACATCAGCATTTTAAACTGATCCCTTGTTTAAATCATTGTTCTAGTAATGTGTAATCACCTTGATCCTGAGTACTGAGAGAGAACCCTGAGCATGTAAATGTTGCGAGACAGCCTTTGCTTGGGTGGTTGTTTGTTTTGTTAAATGATTTTTGTTTGTCAATAAAAATGTGCAAAAAGCACTTTAACGTAATATGTGTCACCTGCCTCCGCTGTCCATCTGGTCTTTGACTGAGCCAGCTGAGACCCAACTTTCCCTCCTGCAAACCCAGGTGTTTGCTCAAGGGGGGAGGTAGCTGAATAAGGCCATGCGTGCTTTGCACAAGGGGGAAGGAATTGTTTTGTTTAACTATTTTTGCTTGTCAATAGAAGTGCACAAACAGCAGTGCAATCTGTCTCTTGCCTCTGCTATTCCCACTGGTAGCCAGCCTTGGTCGCAATGCTACAGTTCCACAATTACAAATTTGTATCTGGTAGAGTAATATATGCATTGTTCATAGAAAACCGTCCTAATATTGCTGTTTAAAAAAGAAAAAACTGCCTGCAGCAAAACAAGCTGCAAAATATCAAATCAATTTAAAATTGAAACCAGATTCTCTTCATGGTGTATCTGTTATTGTACACAGCAAAACAGAGGACAGACTTGCATAATAGGGTGTTATTAATGAGTTGCTTCAGTCCTGAGGGTAACAGAGGTACTGTAGAGTTAACAGAATTGAAATATGTTCCCATGACAATATTGTGTAATGATATAAAGGTATTTAAAAGGTGTATCTGGTTGAGAACTTCACTTTTCGATGATTCTGGCGTTCAGAAGAGGTAAATAGTTGTTATTATGCTGCTATTCCCATTCATTAACATGTGCACATTAATGTAACAGAAGAACATTTATATATTATTTAATAATAATAATAATAATAATACTAATATGTAACACTTGCATTTTTACACATTCAGGCATCTATGGAAGTGCTTATGAAATTGAAACTTAGTTAAGACATTCTTTAGCACATGTTATGGAGGCAATTCAAGTTGTTGAGTAATTAATGTCACTGACAGGCTTGTTATCATTAGCATCGTTATCACTTTTCTTAGTTTGGTTTTCATATTTTAATATCAAATATACAGAATAATACAATTATAAATATAAAGTACAATTAATATAAAGTACAACGCTGCGGATACAAAAAGTGTCTTCCTTTTCTTTGACCTGAATGTGTGAACCAGAGAGGTGTGTCTCTTCTCACAAGGGTCTGGATGACCAGAGGGACTGCTTCTTCTGGCTCCCCGCTGTGTTCCAGAAACCAATCAAAGAGGGTTGGGTGTGTGACAGGGCGTAAGCCGTGTTGTATTACTGTTGTTCCAGTTTGTCAGGGAAATGGTTAATGCGATCCTTCGTGAATACACATGCAGGCTGTGGCTGGGCTTAATTAATTGTTAAGTAATCAATTAAGTCCCAGGCACAGGTGTATGTGTATTTGGCAGGAATAGTATTAACCCTATCCCTGCCAAACTGGAACAGAATGCAGGATTATTAGAGGGTGTGTAAAAGAGCTACTTATTGTATCGTTTTAAAAGTTTCCCATAGTAAAAGCATAGCAAAGTGTAATAAATCATAGTGAAAGCATGGTAAAGCTGGGGTATCCATTGTAATGCCGATAGAGGTATAGTAACACATATTGAAAACCTGGCAAACCATGGTAAACTATGGTAATGCGTTGATCAGTGTTACTAAATGGGGAGTACAGGTGTTGAAAGCTTTAGCCTTTGATTTCTTTGAAGCCTTTATACAGACTGAGTATTTTAGCATATGCATAGAGTAACAATCCCAATGGTAAAAAAGTATAAATAAATCTTGTTATATATATATATATATATATATATATATATATATATATATATATATATATATATATATATATACACTATATATAGAAATATCCATAAATATGATTAACGGTTATACAAGAAAGTCTGACGATCGAATAGTTGTCACAGTACACCTTTTCTATGATTCTTCCACACAGCGGTAGGCGAGCAGTTAACGTGACAGTGATGCTGTTTGCACAGATAGGAAACAGCCACAACAAGGCAATACGTTTATAAACACTTAAAGAAGACATGATGCTATTATACAGTAATGGGTACCAAAATGATAAATATCTATCATAACCTAGTACCAATACAATTGTATAGTTATAACAGACATATGTGTTTAAAACATAATTCAAACAAAATGTGACCCAACAGAAAAGGACACAAGGCTGTGCTTCCATACAATCCATTAACTGATCAGATGCACACAAATGTATACATAAGCTCATAAGTTTTCTCAACATATAGCACTCCTATAAGAACTACATTACATAACAATATTAGCAGGTACAATACCAGTATAACGATAAAATATAAATATTTAAGCTACCCTCCACCATATGCAGTCAATAAAAAATATGTTGTATAGGATAAGTTTCCCCTGGTCTGTCTTCAAAGATACCTTTAAAAAAAACAAAAACAAGATAAGACATTGACTATAAATTAAACCAACACAAGTGAACAAGAACAAGTAGCCAGAACTTAGAAACTGGCAAGATGAAAAACGTTATCCTGCATTGCCACACAGACATCATACCTACTCTTAAGACTTTAGCACAGTAAGTTTGCACAGTAGTTTTGCAATCCCCATGCTTTTCCCATGGTTATGCTAATATGTGGTTGCGTGTCTTTTTGAAGGAATTCAAAGCAGATTCAATATAAGGCATGTGCCCTATGTGGTTCGTATAATACTCTCAGTGTACTTCTTGTTTTTTTCTCTCTTCTCAATCCAACTTTATGGAGTTAGATCCCAAGGTATATGAATGGGGATTAAAAAAAAAAAAAATGTTATGTGCAAGAAAACTAGTCCCGCATCTGGAAAAATACTGAAATAAGTATGCACATGGATTTTAGAACATATACAGTATGCTGAGTCATATTGTATTTTGAGGACTAAAATGTATCACATATTGTTCATTTTCTGCCTGTTTTTTTCCACTGAACAATTTGACTTAATGAGGTTTCTCTTGTAAAGTAATGCAAAATTGACACACACATATATTTAACAGGGACAACACCTGAAAGCCCTCTTCTTTTTTTATACTAACAATGTTCTTTGACGATTTTTTTGCAAAAGCTTTTCTTTTTTCTTAAACTTTCTAATACCACGTCATGAGCATTGTGCTGCAAATTAAGAGCATTCACAGAAAAGCAACTTTTTCATGGTAATACCACACAATGTAAACGTTGTGTTTCTTAGAGTGCTTGGCTATGCTCAGGAATTGGACTAATGCATAATAATTAAAAAAAAAACTAATTGTACCAAAATAATTGGGTGTGGCCTTTTACAAAAAACATTGAGCCGTATTCATAAACTGTGTTTATCAAGAGTTTTACTTTAGACATAGCTAAGAGTTACATGCATGCAAATCTGAGTTAAGCGTGTCGGGCTAAAAGAGCTTTCAACAAAACTTAACCACATTCATTAACCGATTTCCAGCTAACTGCGTCTAAAAGTGAGACAAGCATGGTGTAGCTATGTGTATGCAGATTGAAGTGGGCTATGCTTGCAGTCAAGTGCAATTGATTGCAAATGCACTGGTGAATTAGCCAATGGTTTAAAGCAGGGTCGGCAATTCAATTTCATGGTGTGCCAAATGACCTGCGGGCAGCCGCAGAGGCGGACCACTTACACCCCAACCCAACCCAACCCCCTTCCCCCTCCGCCACAACAATGAGCTCTACATATGGCGCATGGCATAGACAACACATACTGAACAATATAAAGGTATTTCAACCCATCATTCATATCATAGTCCAGGGCGCACGGCACATTTTAATAACCTATGTATGGCTGCTGCTGTATTTTTGATGCGCGTACATTAAGATGTGCCATGTGCACCCTGGACTATATGAGCTACCAAGCGTTAATACTGCATCAGTAATCTTTACATGCTTTCGACCCAATGTATCGATATCTGTTCCATAATGGGAAAAACCGGCAGATTAAACTGTTTCGCCAGCAACCGGCTCTTCAATAAAAAAAATTAAAAAGTTGTGGACGTTTGAAAACAAATCAAAAAGGAATCATGTAACAATTGTGATAGTGTGTCCTTGTAAACTCCAAATACATAGCAGTGATAATATACTAACGAGAGGCCGAATGTCAGCATGGAAAACTCGAAGACGCTTCCATGAAAGGCGAAGCGGAGGTATTTCCTGTCTGCAGGACGAATAGGGACTTGAAAATATGCGTCCCTTAAGTCCACAGTGGTGAACCAGCTGCCCAGCCGGACTGACTGGGGGATGTGGCAATGTCTGTCCATCTGGAACCTCCTCTCCTTCAAGAACCCGTTGAGGTGTCTCAGGTCTAGGATGAGGCGAAGGCCCCCATCCTTTTTTGGCACTAGAAAGTACCTTGAGTAGAAATCCTCCTCTTGAGAGGTGTGTTCTACGAGGTAGATGGCTTGTTTCAGAAGACTGAGGGACAAAGCCTGTAGTGTAGCTGTGGACCTGTATTCATGAATGGGAATAATAAGAGACATGCACTTCTTTCTTGTTTGATAACCAATAAAAATAACCACATTTCTAAAAAGTATAAAAGGTGATAAAAACATCTGTTTAGTTTTTGCCATTTATTTTCTTTACTAAATTTAAAGTGTTTCAAAAATTATTTTCACTGAGTGCATATTCTATGTGATTTCAATCTTTCGCAATATTTATTCAAATGAATAAAGGACAGATTAGATTAGGTTTATTTATAAATGTTACAAGATTAAACATACAAAAGTTTTTTTTATTTTTTAGGCACACACAGCGAGTGGGACGGCAAGGTCAGCCCAGCGGCATCGACTCAACAGCTGGTGCGGCAGTGCTGGGCCCCGGTGGAGGAAGCGTCTCTCTTTTCTCTTTGTTATTTATTTATTTATTTATTTTGCTACTAAAAGCAGAGGAAAAACACAGACAGCACTGTAGGTTAGAAAGCAGCGTACAAAGATGTGTTATACGTTTTTTAAGCGTCTTTCCCACTATGCAAGTGTTGAAAAGGAGGTTTTAATCTCAGATCACCAACAGGGGTCAGCCGGCTGAGCCTCAACTTTCCTTCCCACAAACCCAGATGCTTGGTCAAGGGGGGAGGAGGCTGACTAACCATTTTTGCTTTAACTACAATCTGTCTCCTGCCTCAAAAATAATAATACAAAATAACAGTCCACAAGGAAGGCTGATATGTTTGGTGATGTCATCATAATGTCCTCAAGGAAGAAAAACAGTATCAAAGACTCCCTGGATATTAGTAACTAAGAATAAACCAGCCTGTAATGAGAAGTATATAAAGCCCAGCAAAGCTGTGCCTGACACCACAAAGCACCTGCTCTGCTGTCTGCTGGCATCTACACAGAAAGACCTTCAAAGGCAGGTAAATGGACAATCAGCTTATTCTGTTATTGTTTTACTGCACACGTCTGTCATTTTGTATTGCTTTTTTGTGTGTTAGGAATGATTTCCTCAAAGTGAGATTATAAATGAATTGTCAATCCTTTTGTCTTTTATTTTAACTGCTGTTTCCTTGTAATAATAATAATAATAATAATAATAATAATAATAATAATAATAATAATAATAATAATGTATTAAATACATTTTTTTTTACACGACACACTTAATTGCAAAGAAAAATAGAAAGAAAATTGAGTAGTTTCCTAAGATAGGTGCTTATACAGGGTTATCTCATTTGCAATTGACTGAATAAATTCATAGAATCAAGTAAGTTAAATAAGCCTGATGCACGTTTTCAACTGAATTGTAAACCTGAAAGGAGGCACTGGTGAGGCTGCACCTAGAGTACCTAGAGTACTGCAATACGGCTTAAATACAATTTAATGTATATGTTATGTTATGTATATAAATACAGTATAGTACATATACATGTATTCATGTATTCGATGTATAAATGCGTCCTTAGAGAAAAAAATGTTTATTAACTGTACATATTGTTAAAATGGAATAAAACATATATGTTTTTTTTAACTGCTCACTTACGGTATAAAGGGGAGCTCTGTATTTACTTACTTTTCCCAAGTCTAGTTTTCATGTGTTGAATAATAAGCATGTTTTCAGTTTGTCTGGAGGAAATGCTCCAGGAACATCCACACTTCTTGAAGTATCAACACTCAAACCTAATCCTAACATTTCTACCCCAAACTTCTAACTTAATACTATTTTTAAAGTAACTATCATATTGCATGATTACTATTCAGTCCCTTGGTGGGACAATTAAAATGCTATTTTCACAATTAAAAGTGTAAATTCTCATGGAGCATTTTATGCTGGATGAACAGACCTTCAAGGGGTTAGTTTCCAATCTGAATTATTAAAAATGTGAAACATTATCCAAACACATACATTCATTACTGCAGAGCTATTACAAGTGCACTCACATATAACTATACAGAAAAATACATTTGTAATACATGCTGATCATTTGCTCTGCTCTAAATTAAATATTTTTCATAACTATTCTTAACTTTATATTTTGTGTTCAGGTATAAATGAAAATTGGAATCTCCTGGAATAACAATGGAAAACGCATCCCATGTTTCATCGTTTACACTTATAGCATTTGGAGATATGGGTAACAACAAATATGTATATTTTGCTATCACTCTAATAGGGTATCTTTTTATAATCAGTGTTAATTCATGTTTTATTTTATTAATAATACTAGAGAAAAGCCTCCATGAGCCAATGTACATCTGCCTCTGTAATTTATTCATGAATGCCCTCTTAGGAACTGCTAGCTTCTATCCTTCATTTCTGTATCATCTTCTTTCAGATACCCGAGTTATTTCTTATGGATTTTGTTACATTCAGATATGTGTTATGTATATTTATGTTATGGGTGAAATGACAATTCTAACAGTTATGGCCTATGATAGGTATGTAGCAATATACTTGCCATTAAGATACAACACTGTCATGACATGTGCAAAACTGTACAAATTATTACTTGCAGCCTGGATCTATCCTGTTGTGATGATGTCCGTTTTACTCATCTATGCTGTGTCAGTTCCTTTATGTGGAAACCAGATTAATAAATTATATTGTCAGAACTGGGATGTTATGAAGCTATCTTGCATAGACACGACTGTTATTAATATTATAGGATTTTTGGTATATGCTTTATGTATTCCACTCTTTTCTTTTGTTGTATACTCTTACATTAACATACTTATAGTATGCAATAAAAGCTCCAAAGAACACAATAGTAAAGCTTTGCAAACCTGTCTTCCACATTTAATTTCATTAATCAGCTTTTATGTTAATTTGTTATCAGAACTGGTTCTAAGCCGATTAAACCCTAAGAATGTGCCAAGCATTGTACGTAAAATCACATCACTGGAACTTGTAATTGTTGCTCCTCTTTTGAATCCCATTATTTATTGCCTGATTCTGCCTGAGATACGTAAAAGAGTTGCTAAAACATTTAGAGGAAAACAAATTCAAGAGTTCAACAGTAAAAATTCTAAATGGATTTAAGGGATAATTAAGGGAAATACTTTTCATTCAGAACATGACCAGAAATAATTTTATGAAGTTAATAGTTTTTTATCCCTAAGTGTATTTTTACTTATTTATTGTGCACTGTGCATGTGATGTATTAAAAGTTTTACATTGATGATTTCAGTTGTTTATGAGAGGTATAAAAGAGACAATAAAAATGATTATTACACAAGCTTTCCATTTCTGCTTTCTGTATTGTATTGTAAAAATGTGTTTGAAAAATAAAAGTGCATTAAAAATAAGACTACATATTTTTCCGTTACATATTACAAGATCCAATCGGATCCTCTGAAAAGTACTACGGATACGACAAAATCAAAACTTTGATAACCCGCTAATCGCACTTAACAAAACTGTATTTAATAGCGTTTTCTTTTTTGATTGTAAGTATCTTATTTCTTCTACTCATAGAAAGAAAACGCTATTAAATACAGTTGTGTTAAGAGTGATTAGTGGGTTGTCAAAGTTTTGATTTGGTCCTAGCCTAAATATCCAATTTTAACAAATGTTGCTTCCTCTATTTTTCAAGATTCAATAATTCATTAATTTGGTTAATTCATGGTTAGTCCATGTTGCCAGTAAACTGTATATATATTATATATTTCACTGTATAAGGACCATTCACTAATTCACTGTTTTCATGTTTTCTATATGCAATATATATTATATTTGTTTATTTAGCAGACGCCTTTATCCAAGGCGACTTACAGAGACTAGGGTATGTGAACTATGCATCAGATGCAGAGTCACTTACAACTACGTCTCACCCGAAAGACGGAGCACAAGGAGTGACTTGCTCAGGGTCACACAATGAGTCAGTGGCTGAGGTGGGATTTGAACCGGGGACCTCCTGGTTACAAGCCCTTTTCTTTAACCACTGGACCACACAGCCTCCTCATATGCATCTCAGATAGTAAAATAAATAGGTAGCACTATACATAAATATAGTGGTTTTTTTAATGTAATAAATGGTATTCATATTTATTATCTATATATATATATGTGTGTGTGTGTGTGTGTGTGTGTGTGTGTGTGTGTGTGTGTGTGTGTGTTAACTGTTATTTTACAGTAACAAAATAAAAAATCCAATGAGAACTTGTATACATGACAAAAAAATAAAGATAGAATCCTCCACCCCTTGAGAAAGAATGCTAATCTAAATACGCCGTTATCAAAGCTTCAAAGGGACTTTGACTCTGAATTACCTGTCATCTCTCAGGCATCGATTCTACAAATCAACAGGGGCTGCATGGTAGTGGTAGCCTAGTTTATGAACAACTTCTTTTTAGCAAAAATAAAAATCATATACAGTGTCAGAAACTGATGTATTATACACACATAAGATAGGACATTTACTACATAGGGCTGAAAATGAATCTGCAGGGCTAAATCAATAATTATAGAAGCAGAACATATTTTCCACATCTATCCCAAAGGTAAGTAGGGCTGAGTCTACTGGTGCTGGTGGCACTGCTTTGAAGACAGTAAGTCAAGGCCCAGTCTACTTTGTGATCAAGAACCCTGACCCTTGTTTGAAGAAAGCCAGGCGTGTACCATGACATGTTCTCTAGGTGTCTCCAAGTCTTTGTAAAGTTGATACGCATCGATTTCCATCAGGTCTGCCTGTTAAGGTGTTTAGATTTCAACGTGTGGAGTTTCCATTTTATTTTTCAATATTATTATAATATTGAATTTGAAAAAGTAAATGATCTATTTATGTATAGTCTTATAAAGTTATATTTTTATATTTCTGCTGTAAATGTTCTCATCAGAATTGAGTACATTAAGAACCTGCCGCATCACAATAAACTGAAATCTCCAGATGTAAAACTTTTAGTACTCTACACATAGATTGCACAATAATGAAGTAAAAATACACATCAGCATTTTAAACTGATCCCTTGTTTAAATCATTGTTCAAGTAATGTGTAATCACCTTGATCCTGAGTACTGAGAGAGAACCCTGAGCATGTAAATGTTGCGAGACAGCCTTTGCTTGGGTGGTTGTTTGCTTTGTTAAATGATTTTTGTTTGTCAATAAAAATGTGCAAAAAGCACTTTAACGTAATATGTGTCATCTGCCTCCGCTGTCCATCTGGTCTTTGACTGGGCCAGCTGAGCCCCAACTTTCCCTCCTGCAAACCCAGGTGTTTGCTCAAGGGGGGAGGTGGCTGCATAAGGCCATGCATGCTTTGCACAAGGGGGAAGGAATTGTTTTGTTTAACTATTTTTGCTTGTCAATAGAAGTGCACAAACAGCAGTGCAATCTGTCTCTTGCCTCTGCTATTCCCACTGGTAGACAGCCTTGATCACAATGCTACAGTTCCACAATTACAAATTTGTATCTGGTAGAATAATATATGCATTGTTCTTTGAAAACTGTCCTAATATTGCTGTTTAAAAAAGAAAGAAAAAAACTGCCTGCAGGAAACAAGCTGCAAAATATCAAATCAATTTAAAATTGAAACCAGATTCTCTTCATGGTGTATCTGTTATTGTACACAGCAAAACAGAGGACAGACTTGCATAATAGGGTGTTATTAATGAGTTGCTTCAGTCCTGAGGGTAACAGAGGTACTGTAGAGTTAATAGAATTGAAATATGTTCCCATGACAATATTGTTTAATGATATAAAGGTATTTAAAAGATATATGTGGTTGAGAACTTCACTTTTCGATGATTCTGGTGTTCAGAAGAGGTAAATAGTTGTTATTATTATGCTGCTATTCCCATTCATTAACATGTGCACATTAATGTAACAGAAGCACATTTATATATTATTTAATAATAATAATAATAATAATAATACTAATATGTAACACTTGCATTTTACACATTCAGGCATCTATGGAAGTGCTTATGAAATTGAAACTTGGTTAAGACATTCTTTAGCACATGTTATGGAGGCAATTCAAGTTGTTGAGTAATTAATGTCACTGACAGGCTTGTTGTCATTAGCATCGTTATCACTTTTCTTAGCTTGGTTTTCATATTTTAATATCAAATATACAGAATAATACAATTATAAATATAAAGTACAATTAATATAAAGTACAACGCTGGGATACAAAAAGTGTCTTCCTTTTCTTTGACATGAATGTGTGAACCAGCGAGGTGTGTCCCTTCTCACAAGGGTCCGGATGACCAGAGGGACTGCTTCTTCTGGCTCCCGCTGTGTTCCAGAAACCAATCGAAGAGGGTTGGGTGTGTGACAGGGCGTAAGCCGTGTTGTATTACTGTTGTTCCAGTTTGTCAGGGAAAGGGTTAATGCGATCCTTCGTGAATACACATGCAGGCTGTGGCTGGGCTTAATTAATTGTTAAGTAATCAATTAAGTCCCAGGCACAGGTGTATGTGTATTTGGCAGGAATAGTATTAACCCGATCCCTGCCAAACTGGAACAGAATGCAGGATTATTAGAGGGTGTGTAAAAGAGCTACTTATTGTATCGTTTTAAAAGTTTCCCATAGTAAAAGCATAGCAAAGTGTAATAAATCATAGTGAAAGCATGGTAAAGCTGGGGTATCCATTGTAATGCCGATAGAGGTATAGTAACACATATTGAAAACCTGGCAAACCATGGTAAACTATGGTAATGCATAGCATAACCATGGGAAAAGCATGGGGATTGCAAAACTACTGTGCAAATTTACTGTGCTAAAGTCTTAAGAGTAGGTATGATGTCTGTGTGGCAATGCAGGATAACGTTTTTCATCTTGCCAGTTTCTCGGTCCTGGCTACTTGTTCTTGTTCACTTGTGTTGGTTTAATTTATAGTCAATGTCTTGTCTTGTTTTGTTTTTTAAAGGTATCTTTGAAGACAGACCAGGAAACTTATCCTATACAACATATTTTTTATTGACTGCATATGGTGGAGGGTAGCTTAAATATTTATATTTTATCGTTATACTGGTATTGTACCTGCTAATATTGTTATGTAATGTAGTTCTTATAGGAGTGCTATATGTTGAGAAAACTTATGAGCTTATGTATACATTTGTGTGCATCTGATCAGTTAATGGATTGTATGGAAGCACAGCCTTGTGTCCTTTTCTGTTGGGTCACATTTTGTTTGAATTATGTTTTAAACACATATGTCTGTTATAACTATACAATTGTATTGGTACTAGGTTATGATAGATATTTATCATTTTGCTACCCATTACTGTATAATAGCATCATGTCTTCTTTAAGTGTTTATAAACGTATTGCCTTGTTGTGGCTGTTTCCTATCTGTGCAAACAGCATCACTGTCACGTTAACTGCTCACCTACCACTGTGTGGAAGAATCATAGAAAAGGTGTACTGTGACAACTATTCGATCGTCATACTTTCTTGTATAACCGTTAATCATATTTATGGATATTTATATATATATATATATATATATATATATATATATATATATATATATATATATATATATATATAGATTTATTTATACTTTTTACCATTGGGATCGTTACTCTATGCATATGCTAAAATACTCAGTCTGTATAAAGGCTTCAAAGAAATCAAAGGCTAAAGCTTTCAACACCTGTACTCCCCATTTAGTAACACTGATCAACTATGTGGTTGCGTGTCTTTTTGAAGGAATTCAAAGCAGATTCAATATAAGGCATGTGCCCTATGTGGTTCGTATAATACTCTCAGTGTACTTCTTGATTTTTTCTCTCTTCTCAATCCAACTTTATGGAGTTAGATCCCAAGGTATATGAATGGGGATTAAAAAAAAAAAATGTTATGTGCAAGAAAACTAGTCCCGCATCTGGAAAAATACTGAAATAAGTATGCACATGGATTTTAGAACATATACAGTATGCTGAGTCATATTGTATTTTGAGGACTAAAATGTATCACATATTGTTCATTTTCTGCCTGTTTTTTTCCACTGAACAATTTGACTTAATGAGGTTCCTCTTGTAAAGTAATGCAAAATTGACACACACATATATTTAACAGGGGCAACACCTGAAAGCCCTCTTCTTTTTTATACTAACAATGTTCTTTGATGATTTTTTGCAAAACCTTTTCTTATTTCTTAAACTTTCTAATACCACGTCATGAGCATTGTGCTGCAAATTAAGAGCATTCACACAAAAGCAACTTTTTCATGGTAATACCACACAATGTAAATGTTGTGTTTCTTAGAGTGCTTGGCTATGCTCAGGTATTGGACTAATGCATAATAATTAAAAAAAAACTAATTGTACCAAAATAATTGGGTGTGGCCTTTTACAAAAACATTGTGCCGTATTCATAAACTGTGTTTATCAAGAGTTTTACTTTAGACATAGCTAAGAGTTACATGCATGCAAATCTGAGTTAAGCGTGTCGGGCTAAAAGAGCTTTCAACAAAACTTAACCACATTCATTAACCGATTTCCAGCTAACTGCGTCTAAAAGTGAGACAAGCATGGTGTAGCTATGTGTATGCAGATTGAAGTGGGCTATGCTTGCAGTCAAGTGCAATTGATTGCAAATGCACTGGTGAATTAGCCAATGGTTTAAAGCAGGGGTCGGCAATTCAATTTCATGGTGTGCCAAATGACCTGCGGGCAGTCACAGAGCGGGCCACTTACACCCCCAACCCAACCCAACCCCTTCCCCTCCGCCACAACAATGAGCTCTACATATGGCGCATGGCATAGACAACACATACTGAACAATATAAAGGTATTTCAACCCATCATTCATACCATAGTCCAGGGCGTACGGCACATTTTAATAACCTATGTATGGCTGCTGCTGTATTTTTGATCTGAGTACATTAAGATGTGCAATGTGCACCCTGGACTATATGAGCTACCAGGCGTTAATACTGCATCAGTAATCTTTACATGCTTTCGACCCAATGTATCGATATCTGTTCCATAAAGGGAAAAACCGGCAGATTAAACTGTTTTGCCAGCAACTGGCTCTTCAATAAAAAATTTAAAAGTTGTGGACGTTTGAAAACAAATCAAAAGGAATCATGTAACAATTGTGATAGTGTGTCCTTGTAAACTCCAAATACATAGCAGTGATAATATACTAACGAGAGGCCGAATGTCAGCATGGAAAACTCGAAGGCAGCTTACATGAAAGGCGAAGCGGAGGTATTTCCTGTCTGCAGGACGAATAGGGACTTGAAAATATCGTCCCTTAAGTCCACAGTGGTGAACCAGTCGCCCGGCCGGACTGACTGGGGATGTGGCAATGTGTGTCCATCTGGAACCTCCTCTCCTTCAGGAACCCGTTGAGGTGTCTCAGGTCTAGGATGGGGCGAAGGCCCCATCCTTTGGCACTAGAAAGTACCTTGGTAGAAATCCTCCTCTTGAGAGGTGTGTTCTACTGAGGTAGATGGCTTGTTTCAGAAGCCTGAGGGACAAAGCCTGTAGTGTAGCTGTGGACCTGTATTCATGAATGGGAATAATAAGAGACATGCAGTTCTTTCTTGTTTGATAACCAATAAAAATAACCACATTTCTAAAAAGTATAAAAGGTGATAAAAACATCTGTTTAGTTTTTGCCATTTATTTTCTTTACTAAATTTAAAGTGTTTCAAAAATTATTTTCACTGAGTGCATATTCTATGTGATTTCAATCTTTCACAATATTTATTCAAATGAATAAAGGACAGATTAGATTAGGTTTATTTATAAATGTTACAAGATTAAACATACAAAAGTTTTTTTTATTTTTAGGCCGCACACAGCGAGTGGGACGGCAAGGTCAGCCAGCGGCATCGACTCAACAGCTGGTGCGGCAGTGCTGGGCCCGGTGGAGGAAGCATCTCTCTTTTCTCTTTGTTATTTATTTATTTATTTATTTTGCTACTAAAAGCAGAGGAAAAACAGAGACAGCACTGTAGGTTAGAAAGCAGCGTAAAAGATTTGTTATTATCAGTTTTTAAGCGTCTTTACCACTATGCAAGTGTTGAAAAGGAGGTTTTAACCTCAGATCACCAACAGGGGTCAGCCGCCTGAGCCTCAGCTTTCCCTCCACAAACCCAGATGCTTGTTCAAGAGGGAGGAGGCTGAATAAGGTCATGTGTGTTTTGCACAAGGGGAGGAATTGTTTTGACTAATCATTCTTGCTTAAACTACAATCTGTCTCCTGCCTCAAAAATAATAACACAAAATAACAGTCCACAAGGAAGGCTGATATGGTTGGTGATGTCATCATAATGTCCTCAAGGAAGAAAAACAGTATCAAAGACTCCCTGGATATTAGTAACTAAGAATAAACTAACCTGTAATGAGAAGTATATAAAGCCCAGCAAAGCTGTGCCTGACACCACAAAGCACCTGCTCTGCTGTCTGCTGGCATCTACACAGAAAGGCCTTCAAAGGCAGGTAAATGGATTTTCAGCTTATTCTGTTATTGTTTTACTGCACACATCTGTCATTTTGTATTGCTTTTTTGTGTGTTAGGAATGATTTCCTCAAAGTGAGATTATAAATGAATTGTCAATCGCTTGGTCTTTTATTTTCTATAGGTATGAAATAGATTGTAACTGCTGTTTTCTTGTATTTTTCCATTCTGTTGTATACAGTATGTGTTGGTAATAATGTCGCTCCCACATGGAAAAACTATATTGCGATAACTGGTCAATTGTGAAATGATCATGTATAGGGACTATCGTTAACAGTGTGTATGGATATGTTAGAATATGTATATTAATTGTACAAGAGTGTACCGAGGATTTAGTGAAGAAAGAAGTACATGTGTGATCAACTACTTCATTACTGTGCTTTTTGATATAATGTACAGTAAATACGGTTCAAATGATACATACAGGTTTTACATAATCTCCTGTCAGTGGAATTTCTAATCGTCCCTCCTATTTTCAATCCTGTCATTTATGGTTTAAACCTTATTAAATATACAGTATATATATTCTTTTTTACAAAGAACACTTAATTGCAAAGCAGAATAGAAAGAACATTGAGTAGTTTCCTAAGATAGATGCTTATACAGGCTTATCTCATTTGCAATTGACTGAAGAATTTCACAGAATCACGTAAGTTAAATAAACCTGATGCACTTTTTCAACTGAACTTTAAACCTGAAAGGAGGCATTGGTGAGGCTCTATCTAGAGTACCTAGAACACTGCAATATGGCTTAAATAGAATTTAATATATATGTTATGTATATAACATGTGTTATGTAATAGTACATGTATTCAATGTATAAATTATTATTATTATTAATTGTTTATTTAGCAGGCCTTTATCCAAGGCGACTTACAGAGACTAGGGTGTGTGAACTATGCATCAGCTGCAGAGTCACTTACAATTACATCTCACCTGAAAGACGGAGCACAAGGAGGTTAAGTGACTTGCTCAGGGTCACACAATGAGTCAGTGGCTGAGGTGGGGTTTGAACCGGGGATCTCCTGGTTACAAGCCCTTTTCTTTAACAACTGGACCACACAGCCTCCTCCATGCACCCTTAGAGAAAAAAAGTAGTCATTAACTGTACATATTGTTAAAATGAAATAAAAACGTTTATTTATTTTAAACTGCTCACTTACGGTATGAAGGGGGAGCTCTGTATTTACATACTTTTCTCAAGTCTAGTTTTCATGTGTTCAATAATAAGCATGTTTTTGGTTTGTCTGGCGGGAAATGCTCCAGGAACATCCACACATCTTGAAGTATCAACACTCAAACCTAACCGTAACCTTTCTACCCCAAACTTCTAGCTAAATACTATTTTTAAAGTAAATATCATATTGCAAAATTTTAATTCTCACAATTAAAAGTGTAAATTCTCATGGAGCATTTTATGCTGGATGAACGGACCTTTAAGGGGTTAGTTTCCAATCTGAATTATTAAAAATATGAAAAATTATTCAAGCATACATTCATTACTGCAGAGCTATTACGAGTGCACTCCCATATAACTATATAGAAAAATACATTTGTAAAGCATGCTGATCATTTGCTCTGCTCTAAATTAAATATTTTATAACTATTCTTAACTTTATATTTTGTGTTCCAGGTATAAATGAAAATTGGAATCTCCTGGAATAACAATGGAAAACGCATCCCATGTTTCATCGTTTACACTTATAGCATTTGGAGATATGGGTAACAGCAAATATGTGTATTTTGCTATCACTCTAATAGGGTATCTTTTTATAATCAGTGTTAATTCATGTTTTATTTTATTAATAATACTAGAGAAAAGCCTCCATGAGCCAATGTACATCTGCCTCTGTAATTTATTCATGAATGCCCTCTTAGGAACTGCTAGCTTCTATCCTTCATTTCTGTATCATCTTCTTTCAGACACCCGAGTTATTTCTTATGGATTTTGTTACACTCAAATAGGTGTTATGTATACATATGTTATGGGTGAAATGACAATTCTAACAGTTATGGCCTATGACAGGTATGTAGCAATATACTTGCCATTAAGATACAACACTGTCATGACATGTACAAAACTGTACAAATTATTAGTTGCAGCCTGAATCTATCCTGTTGTTATGGTGTCCTTTTTACTAATCTTTTCTGTGTCAGTTCCTTTATGTGGAAACCAGATTAATAAATTATATTGTCAGAACTGGGATGTTATGAAGCTATCTTGTATAGACACGACTGTTAATAATATTTTGGGACTTTTGGTATATGCTTCATTTATTCCACTCTTTTCTTTTGTTGTATACTCTTACATTAAAATACTTATAGTATGCCATAAGAGCTCCAAAGAACACAATGGTAAAGCTTTGCAAACCTGTCTTCCACATTTAATTTCATTAATCAGCTTTTATGTTACTGTGTTATCAGAACTGGTTCTAAGCCGATTAAACCATAAGAATATATCAAACATTGTGCATACAATCACATCACTGGAACTTGTAATTGTTCCTCCTCTTTTGAATCCCATTATTTATTGCCTGATTCTGCCTGAGATACGTAAAAAAAGTTGTTAAAACATTTAGAGGAAAACAAATTGGTCCAAGAGTAACAATACTAAATGCAACCAGGCACTAGATCAATTTTTTTTTAACAATAAAAAACTCTGACAACACAAACGTATGTTTTTGTGGCATAATGCTGCTGTATATTTAAGCAAAGCTGATCCAGCACTCTGCTTTAAAGTGCCTACAGGGTTACACAGTGATGACGTTGGCATATCAATGCAAATGAACACAATCATTTTCATATAGAGGGAATAAGACAAGACCAGAAACTCAGCATGGATGAACTCTTTTTACCTTAATTGATTAAAAGACACCATATCGTAGTATCTTTTGCATGACTTCTTCCTCAAGATAAGCATGGACCCCTCTGGAGGCATTTATATCAATCATATTTTTTTATGTTCATTATCCAAAGGAGACTAAAGGAAATGAAAATTGTGGCACTTCATGTTTTCATAATTAAGGAAATACTTTTCATTCAGAAAATGACCAGACATCATTTGATGAAATTAATAGTTTTAAGGCCCAAGTGTAGCTTTCAAAATAGACATGTTAATAGATTATATTGATCAATTAACTAAATGCAAAGTGAGTGAACAGAAGAAAAATCTAAATCAAATCCATATTTGGTGTGACAACCCTTTGCCTTCAAAACAGCATCAATTCTTCTAGGTACACTTGCACAAAAGTCAGGGATTTTGTAGGCATATAGTCAGGTGTATGATTAAACAATTATACCAAACAGGTGCTAATGATCATCAATTCAATATGTAGGTTGAAACACAATCATTAACTGAAACAGAAACAGCTGTGTAGGAGGAATAAAACTGGGTGAGGAACAGCCAAACTCAGCTAACAAGGTGAGGTTGCTGAAGACAGTTTACTGTCAAAAGTCATACACCATGGCAAGACTGAGCACAGCAACAAGACACAAGGTAGTTATACTGCATCAGCAAGGTCTCTCCCAGGCAGAAATTTCAAGGCAGACAGGGTTTCCAGATGTGCTGTCCAAGCTCTTTTGAAGAAGCACAAAGAAACGGGCAGCGCTGAGGACCGTGAGACGCAGTGGTCGGCCAAGGAAACTTACTGCAGCAGATGAAAGACACATCATGCTTACTTCCCTTCGCAATGGGAAGATGTCCAGCAGTGCCATCAGCTCAGAACTGGCAGAAAGCAGTGGGACCCTGGTACACCCATCTACTGTCCGGAGAAGTCTGGTCAGAAGTGGCCTTCATGGAAGACTTGCGGCCAAAAGCCATACCTCCGGCGTGGAAACAAGGCCAGTCGACTCAACTATGCACGAAAACACAGGAACTGGGGTGCAGAAAAATGGCAGCAGGTGCTCTGGACTGATGAGTCAAAATTTGAAATATTTGGCTGTAGCAGAAGGCAGTTTGTTGCCTTAAGGGCTGGAGAGCGTGCACGAATGAGTGTCTGCAGGCAACAGTGAAGCATGGTGGAGGTTCCTTGCAAGTTTGGGGCTGCATTTCTGCAAATGGAGTTGGGGATTTGGTCAGAATTAATGGTCTCCTCAATGCTGAGAAGTACAGGCAGATACTTATCCATCATGCAATACCATCAGGGAGGCATCTGATTGGCCCCAAATTTATTCTGCAGCATGACAACGACCCCAAACATACAGCGAAAGTCATTAGAACTATCTTCAGCGTAAAGAAGAACAAGGAGTCCTGGAAGTGATGGTATGGCCCCCACAGAGCCCTGATCTCAACATCATCGAGTCTGTCTGGGATTACATGAAGAGAGAGAAGCAACTGAGGCCGCCTAAATCCACAGAAGAACTGTGGTTAGTTCTCCAAGATGTTTGGGCCAACCTACCTGCCGAGTTCCTTCAAAGACTGTGTGCAAGTGTACCTAGAAGAATTGATGCTTGATGCTGTTTTGAAGGCAAAGGGTGGTCACACCAAACATGGATTTGATTTAGATTTTTCTTCTGTTCACTCACTTTGCATTTAGTTAATTGATCAATATAATCTATTAACATGTGTATTTTTGAAAGCATTCTTACTTTACAGCATTTTTTCACACCTGCCTAAAACTTTTGCACAGTACTGTAGATTGCTCCAGTAAAAACCCAATTGTATAAATGGGTAATTGTATGTAAAAAGTAATGTGATATCTTGTAACAATTGTAAGTCGCCCTGGATATGGGTGTCTGCTAATAAATAAATAATAATAATGTATATTAACTGTTATTTTACAGTAACAAAATAAAACCTCCAATGAGAATTTGCATACATAACAGAAAATAAAGATACAATCATCCATCCCTTGAAAAGTGAAAAAAGAGAATGCCAATCCAAATAGCGCTGTTATCAAAGTTTCAAAGTCCTATCGATGGAGGCACATTGACTCTGAATTATCTGTCATCTCTCAGGGATCAATTCTACAAATTAACAGGGGCTGCATGGTAGTGGTAGCCTAGCTTATGAACAACTTATTTTTGCAAAAACAAAATCATATACAGTGATAGAAACTGATGTATTATACACACATAAGATAGGACATTTACTACATAGGGCTGAAAATGAATCTGCAGGGCTAAATCAATAATTATAGAAGCAGTACATATTTTCCACATCTATCCCAAAGGTAAGTAGGGCTGAGTCTACTGGTGTTGGTGGCACTGCTTTGAAGACAGTAAGTCAAGGTCCAGTCTACTTTGTGATCAAGTACCCTGACCCTTGTTTGAAGAATGCCAGGCATGTACCATAACATGTTCTCTAGGTGTCTCCAAGTCTTTGTAATGTTGATACGCATCGATTTCCATCAGGTCTGCCTCTTAAGGTGTTTAGATTTCAACATGTGGAGTTTCCATTTTATTTTTCAATATTATTCTAATATTGAATTTGAAAAAGTAAATGATCTATTTATGTATAGTCTTATAAAGTTCTATTTTTATATTTCTGCTCTAAATGATCTCATCAGAACTGGGTACATTAAGAACCTGCCCCGTCACAATAAACTAAAATCTCCAGATGTAAAACTCGCTAGTACTCTACACATAGATTGCACAATAAAGAACTAAAAATACACATCACCATTTTAAAATGATCCCTTGTTTAAAATCATTGTTCAAGTAATGTGTAATCACCTTGATCCTGAGTACTGAGAGAGAGCCCTGAGCATGTAAATTTTGCGAGACAGCCTTTGCTTGGGTGGCTCTTTGTTTTGTTAAATTATTTTTGTTTGTCAATAAAAATGTGCAAAAAGCACTTTAACTGTAATATGTGTCACCTGCCTCCGCTGTCCATCTGGTCTTTGACTGAGCCAGCTGAGACCCAACTTTCCCTCCTGCAAACCCAGGTGTTTGCTCAAGGGGGGAGGTGGCTGAATAAGGCCATGCGTGCTTTGCACAAGGGGGAAGGAATTGTTTTGATTAACTATTTTTGCTTGTCAATAGAAGTGCACAAACAGCCAAGATCGGATACTCTGAAAAGTACTAAATATCCTATTTTCACAAATGTTGAAGAGTGGAAAACATATACAGTGCTTCCTCTATTTGTCAAGATTCAATAATTCATTAATTTGGTTAATTCACGGTTAGTCCATATTGCCAGTAAAAAAAATGCTATTTTACTGTATAAGGGCCATTCACTAATTCACTGTTTTCATGTTTTAATATTTTCTGTATGCAAGTCAGACAGCAAAATAAACAGGGAGCACTATACATAAATATAGTATTTTTTTTAACTACATGGCATTCATATTTGTGATATATATATATATATATATATATATATATATATATATATATATATATATATATATATATATATATATATATATATACCGTTATATTTTCAGTACCAAAATCAATAATCCAATGAGAACTTGCATACAAAACAAAAATAAAGATACAATCCTCCATTCCTTGAAAAATAAAAAAGAATATGCCAATCCAAATACACTATATTTTACTGTATAAGGGCCATTCACTAATTCACATGTTTTGATTTTTCAATGTGCAAGTCAGATAGTGAAATAAATAGGGGGCACGATACATAAATATAGTAGATTTTTTTAAATGTAATAAATGGTATTCATATTTATAATTTATATATTTGTTATTTTGTTATTTTACAGAAACAAAATAAAAAAATCCAGTGAGAACTTGCATACATAACAAAAAACATACATAACAGATCCTTGTTCAAGGGGGGAGGAGGCTGAATAAGGCCATGTGTGTTTTGCACAAGGGGGAGGAATTGTTTTGACTAACCATTTTTGCTTTAACTACAATCTGTCTCCTGCCTCAAAAATAATAATACAAAATAACAGTCCACAAGGAAGGCTGATATGGTTGGTGATGTCATCATAATGTCCTCAAGAAAGAAAAACAGTATCCAAGACTCCCTGGATATTAGTAACTAAGAATAAACCAACCTGTAATGAGAAGTATATAAAGCCCAGCAAAGCTGTGCCTGACACCACAAAGCACCTGCTCTGCTGTCTGCTGGCATCTACACAGAAAGACCTTCAAAGGCAGGTAAATGGACATTCAGCTTATTCTGTTATTGTTTTACTGCACACATCTGTCATTTTGTATTGCTTTTTTGTGTGTTAGGAATGATTTCCTCAAAGTGAGATTATAAATGAATTGTCAATCTCTTTGTCTTTTATTTTCTATAGCTATGAAATAGATTTTAACTGCTGTTTCCTTGTAATAATAATAATAATAATAACAATAATAATAATAATAATAATAATAATATATAAAATACATTTTTTACAAGGAATCTTAATTGCAAAGCAAAATAGAAAGAAAATTGAGTAGTTTGCTAAGTATCAACGCTCAAACCTAATCCTAACCTTTCTACCCCAAACTTCTAACTTAATACAATTTCTAAATTAACTATCATATTGCATAATTACTATTCAGTCCCTTTGGTGGGAAAATTAAAATGGTATTCTCACAATTAAAAGTGTAAATTCTCATGGAGCATTTTATGCTGGATGAACGGACCTTCAAGGGGTTAGTTTCCAATCTGAATTATTAAAAATGTGAAACATTATCCAAACGCATACATTCATTACTGCAGAGCTATTACAAGTGCACTCCCATATAACTATATTGAAAAATACATTTGTAATACATGCTGATCATTTGCTCTGCTCTAAATTAAATATTTTTCATAACTATTCTTCACTTTATATTTTGTGTTCCAGGTATAAATGAAAATTGGAATCTCCTGGAATAACAATGGAAAACGCATCCCATGTTTCATCGTTTACACTTATAGCATTTGGAGATATGGGTAACAACAAATATGTATATTTTGCTATCACTCTAATAGGGTATCTTTTTATAATCAGTGTTAATTCATGTTTTATTTTATTAATAATACTAGAGAAAAGCCTCCATGAGCCAATGTACATCTGCCTCTGTAATTTATTCATGAATGCCCTCTTAGGAACTGCTAGCTTCTATCCTTCATTTCTGTATCATCTTCTTTCAGACACCCGAGTCATTTCTTATGGATTTTGTTACACTCAAATATGTGTTATGTATACATATGTTATGGGTGAAATGACAATTCTAACAGTTATGGCCTATGATAGGTATGTAGCAATATACTTGCCATTAAGATACAACACTGTCATGACATGTGCAAAACTGTACAAATTATTACTTGCAGCCTGGATCTATCCTGTTGTGATGATGTCTTTTTACTCATCTATGCTGTGTCAGTTCCTTTATGTGGAAACCAGATTAATAAATTATATTGTCAGAACTGGGATGTCATGAAGCTATCTTGTGTAGACACGACTGTTAATAATATTATTGGATTTTTGGTATATTCTTTATGTATTCCACTCTTTTCTTTTGTTGTATACTCTTACATTAAAATACTTATAGTATGCCATAAAAGCTCCAAAGAACACAATAGTAAAGCTTTGCAAACCTGTCTTCCACATTTAATTTCATTAATCAGCTTTTATGTTACTTTGTTATCAGAACTGATTTTAAGCCGATTAAACCCTAAGAATATATCAAATATTGTACGTAAAATCACATCACTGGAACTTGTAATTGTTGCTCCTCTTTTGAATCCCATTATTTATTGCCTGATTCTGCCTGAGATTCGTAAAAGAGTTGTTAAAACATTTAGAGGAAAACAAATTGAAGAGTTCAACAGTAAAAATTCTAAATGGATTTAAGAGATAATTAAGGGAAATACTTTTCATTCAGAACATGACCAGAAATAATTTTATGAAGTTAATAGTTTTTAAGCCCTAAGTGTATTTTTACTTATTTATTGTGCACTGTGCATGTGATGTATTAAAAGTTTTACATTGATGATTTCAGTTGTTTATGAGAGGTATAAAAGAGACAATAAAAATGATTATTACACAAGCTTTCCATTTCTGCTTTCTGTATTGTATTGTAAAAATGTGTTTGAAAAATAAAAGTGCATTAATCGTATTTTTCCGTTACACATTACAAGACCTAATCGGATCCTCTGAAAAGTACTAAGGCTGGGACCAAGTCAGAACTTTGACAACCCGCTAATCGCACTTAACAAAACTGTATTTAACAGCGTTTTCTTTTTTGTTTGTAAGTATCTTATTTCTTCTACTCATAGATAGAAAACACTATTAAATACAGTTGTGTTAAGAGTGATTAGCGGGTTGTCAAAGTTTTGATTTGGTCCTAGCCTAAATATCCTATTTTCACAAATGTTGCTTCCTCTATTTTTCAAGATTCAATAATTTGGTTAATTCATGGTTAGTCCATGTTGCCAGTAAACTGTAAATATATTATATATTTCACTGTATAAGGACCATTCACTAATTCACTGTTTTCATGTTTTGATTTTTTCTATATGCAATATATATTATATTTGTTTATTTAGCAGACGCCTTTATCCAAGGCGACTTACAGAGACTAGGGTGTGTGAACTATGCATCAGCTGCAGAGTCACTTACAACTACGTCTCACCCGAAAGATGGAGCACAAGGAGTGACTTGCTCAGGGTCACACAATGAGTCAGTGGCTGAGGTGGGATTTGAACCGGGGACCTCCTGGTTACAAGCCCTTTTCTTTAACCACTGGACCACACAGCCTCCTCATATGCATGACAGATAGTGAAATAAATAGGTAGCACTATACATAAATCTAGCAGTTTTTTTAATGTAATAAATGGTATTCATATTATTTATACATATATGTATATATATGTGTGTGTGTGTGTGTGTGTGTGTATTAACTGTTATTTTACAGTAACAAAATAAAAAAATCCAATGAGAACTTGTATACATAACAAAAAAATAAAGATAGAATCCTCCACCCCTTGAGAAAAAAAAGAATGCTAATCTAAATACGCCGTTATCAAAGTTTCAAAGTCCTATAGATGGAGGCACATTGACTCTGAATTACCTGTCATCTCTCAGGCATCGATTCTACAAATCAACAGGGGCTGCATGGTAGTGGTAGCCTAGTTTATGAACAACTTCTTTATTACAAAAAACTAAATCATATAAAGTGTTGGAAACTGATGTATTATAAACACATAAGATAGGACATTTACTACATAGGGCTGAAAATGAATCTGCAGGGCTAAATCAATAATTATAGAAGCAGAACATATTTTCCACATCTATCCCAAAGGTAAGTAGGGCTGAGTCTACTGGTGTTGGTGGCACTGCTTTGAAGACAGTAAGTCAAGGTCCAGTCTACTTTGTGATCAAGAACCCTGACCCTTGTTTGAAGAAAGCCAGCCCTGTACCATGACATGTTCTCTAGGAGTCTCCAAGTCTTTGTAATGTTGATACACACCAATTAACATCAGGTCTGCCTCTTAAGGTGTTTAGATTTCAACGTGTGGAGTTTCCATTTTATTTTTCAATATTATTATAATATTGAATTTGAAAAAGTAAATTATCTATTCATGTATAGTCTTATAAAGTTCTATTTTTATATTTCTGCTCTAAATGATCTCATCAGAATTGAGTACATTAAGAACTTGCCCCGTCACAATAAACTGAAATCTCCAGATGTAAAACTTTTACTACTCTACACATAGATTGCACAATAATGAAGTAAAAATACACATCAGCATTTTAAACTGATCCCTTGTTTAAAATCATTGTTCAAGTAATGTGTAATCACCTTGATCCTGAGTACTGAGACCATGTACATGTTGCGAGACAGCCTTTGCTTGTGTGGTTGTTTGTTTTGTTAAATGATTTTTGTTTGTCAATAAAAATGTGCAAAAAGCACTTTAACTGTAATATGTGTCACCTGCCTCCGCTGTCCATCTGGTCTTTGACTGAGCCAGCTGAGCCCCAACTTTCCCTCCTGCAAACCCAGGTGTTTGCTCAAGGGGGGAGGTGGCTGAATAAGGCCATGCATGCTTTGCACAAGGGGGAAGGAATTGTTTTGTTTAACTATTATTGCTTGTCAATAGAAGTGCACAAACAGCAGTGCAATCTGTCTCTTGCCTCTGCTATTCCCACTGGTAGACAGCCTTGATCACAATGCTACAGTTCCACAATTACAAATTTGTATCTGGTAGAGTAATATATGCATTGTTCTTTGAAAACTGTCCTAATATTGCTGTTTAAAAAAGAAAGAAAAAAAACTGCGTGTAGGGAAACAAGCTGCAAAATATCAAATCAATTTAAAATTGAAACCAGATTCTCTTCATGGTGTATCTGTTATTGTACACAGCAAAACAGAGGACAGACTTGCATAATAGGGTGTTATTAATGAGTTGCTTCAGTCCTGAGGGTAACAGAGGTACTGTAGAGTTAATAGAATTGAAATATGTTCCCATGACAATATTGTTTAATGATATAAAGGTATTTAAAAGATATATGTGGTTGAGAACTTCACTTTTCGATGATTCTGGTGTTCAGAAGAGGTAAATAGTTGTTATTATTATGCTGCTATTCCCATTCATTAACATGTGCACATTAATGTAACAGAAGAACATTTATATATTATTTAATAATAATAATAATAATAATACTAATATGTAACACTTGCATTTTTACACATTCAGGCATCTATGGAAGTGCTTATGAAATTGAAACTTGGTTCAGACATTCTTTAGCACATGTTATGGAGGCAATTCAAGTTGTTGAGTAATTAATGTCACTGACAGGCTTGTTATCATTAGCATCGTTATCACTTTTCTTAGCTTGGTTTTCATATTTTAATATCAAATATACAGAATAATACAATTATAAATATAAAGTACAATTAATATAAAGTACAACGCTGCGGATACAAAAAGTGTCTTCCTTTTCTTTGACATGAATGTGTGAACCAGCGAGGTGTGTCCCTTCTCACAAGGGTCCGGATGACCAGAGGGACTGCTTCTTCTGGCTCCCCGCTGTGTTCCAGAAACCAATCGAAGAGGGTTGGGTGTGTGACAGGGCGTAAGACCTGTTGTATTACTGTTGTTCCAGTTTGTCAGGGAAAGGGTTAATGCTATCCTTACCAAATACACATGCAGACTGTGGCTGGGCTTAATTAATTGTTAAGTAATCAATTAAGTCCCAGGCACAGGTGTATGTGTATTTGGCAGGAATAGTGTTAACCCTATCCCTGCCAAACTGGAACAACAATAATATTATCCCATATGTGCATTTTTGTAAAGAATGCAGGATTATTAGAGGGCGTGTATAAGAGCTATTTACTGAAAAACTGGTTCCGGTTGGCAGTATTGTTTTAAAAGTTCAAAATTTATTTTCACTCAGTGCATATTCTATGTGATTTCCATCTTTCACAATATTTATTCAAATGAATAAAGGACAGTTTAGATTAGGTTTATTTATAATGTTACATGTTTAAACATATAAAATGTTTTTAATTTGACATTTTCCCAAGGAGTGCTAATAGTGGTCCACAGTGCCTAATGCAGCTGAACAGGTGGGCCTCAGGAAATTTTCTTTTTTTTTTTCCCAACAAAACCAACACACACACTCACACAGCAGAAGCTGAGGGGTAGGTATACAAGCTTTTAGGCCGCACACACTGAGTGGGAGGGCAAGGTCAGCCCAGTAGAGTCAACTCTCTTTGTTATTGATTTTTTGTTTGTTTGTTTGTTTGTTTTTTTAACGGAACGCAGTTGCGCAGCGTTTGGCTCAGTCCTCAGAAGCCGAGTTACTTATACAGCAATATTTGCCGTGGAATTAGCAGAAAACTCGAAGTGAGAGCTCTTTTACAAAGAAACAATCACACAACTGGAGAGGTTAGTCATACCTACCTTACCTACCTACCTGATTGTGAGACGCAAAAGAGAATGTGAGCTCCGCCGAGTGACTACTTAATCCCTCGGTAGGCGGGACCGAGGGCGTCACTCCACGGAGGGGCCTATCGGCAGCTCTGACATAAAATGCTCAGTAAATACCTGACCTGTGGCAGGCATATCCCAAAAGTATTTGTTGTTGGTCGTCTTTGAATTGAAAAGGAATTTAATAATTTTTAAGTCCTAAGTGTACTGTTACTTATTTATTGTGCAATGTGCATGTGATGTATTAAAAGTTTTACATTGTTTATTAGAAGAATAAAACCTTTGAAGAGACAACAAAATGGTTATTTTAATTCAATATTGGGCTAATTGTTATTACAAAAAGCTATTAAAGCTCCACACATGGAAACACATATTCTTGGTGTATATTGGAAGAAAAAAGGTATTTTGTGTTTACCATAAATTGTGTGTAAATTGAAATATGAATTATTATTCTTTCATATGCACATCCCTTCTGAAATGGCATCTGCATAGTGTGTCTGTCTAGAAAGGCAGGCGTTCATCCAGAGGTGAAGAGACAGTGTCAAATGCAGCAAACACACCAGAGCTGCTCTGCACTGAACTAGCATCTGATGCACTCGTTTATGAGCAGAAGACGATCTACTTCAAAAGTCTGCTCTGCATGAACAACTGCAGCTTGGAGAAAGAGAAAACTACACAAGCTTTCCATTTCTGCTTTCTGTATTGTATTGTAAAAATGTGTTTGAAAAATAAAAGTGCATTTAAAAGACTACATATTTTTTTCTGCTACATATTACAAGACCCAATCAGATACTCTGAAAAGTACTAAATATCCTATTTTCACAAATGTTGAAGAGTGGAAAACATATACAGTGCTTCCTCTATTTGTCAAGATTCAATAATTAATTTGGTTAATTCACGGTTAAACCATATTGCCAGTAAAAAATATGCTATATTGTAATGTACAAGGACCATTCACTAATTCACATAAATATAGTATTTTTTTTAACTAAATGGCATTCATATATATATATATATATATATATATATATATATATATATATATATATATATATATATATATATATATATCATTATTTTTCAGTACCAAAATTAATAATCCAATGATAATTTGCATACATAACAAAAATAAAGATACAACCCTAAATTCCTTGAAAAATAAAAAAAGAATGCCAATCCAAATGTTATGAAAGTTTCAAAGTCCTATAGGTGGAGGCACATTGACTCTGAATTACCTGTCATCTCTCAGGCATCGATTCTACAAATCAACAGGGCTGCATGGTAGTGGTAGCCTAGTTTATGAACAACTTCTTTTTGCAAAAACAAAATCATATACAGTGTCAGAAACTGATGTATTATACACACATAAGATAGGACATTTACTACATAGGGCTGAAAATGAATCTGCAGGGCTAAATCAATAATTATAGAAGCAGATCATATTTTCCACATCTATCCCAAAGGTAAGTAGGGCTGAGTCTACTGGTGTTGGTGGCACTGCTTTGAAGACAGTAAGTCAAGGCCCAGTCTACTTTGTGATCAAGAACCCTGACCCTTGTTTGAAGAAAGCCAGGCGTGTACCATGACATGTTCTCTAGGTGTCTCCAAGTCTTTGTAATGTTGATATGCATCAATTTCCATCAGGTCTGCCTCTTAAGGTGTTTAGATTTCAACATGTGGAGTTTCCATTGTATTTTTCAATGTTATTCTAATATTGAATTTGTAACAGTAAATTATCTATTTATGTATAGTCTTATAATTGTTCTATTTATTATATTTCTGTTCTAAATGATCTCATCAGAACTGGGTACATTAAGAACCTGCCCTGTCACAATAAACTCTAACTTCCAGATGTAAAACCTGCTAGTACTCTGCATATAGATTGCACAATAAAGAAGTAAAAATACACATCAGCATTTTAAACTGATCCCTTGTTTAAAACCATTGTTCAAGTTATATGTAATCACCTTGATCCTGAGTACTGATAGAGAGCCAGCACACCAAGAACAAGCGTCTTTCCCACTATGCAAGTGTTGAAAAGGGGGTTTTAACCTCAGATCACCAACAGGGGTCAGCCGGCTGAGCCTCACCTTTCCCTCCCGCAAACCCAGATGCTTGTTCAAGAGGGGAGGAGGCTGAATAAGGCCATGTATGTTTTGCTCAAGGGGGAGGAATTGTTTTGACTAACCATTTTTGCTTTAACTACAATCTGTCTCCTGCCTCAAAAATAATAACACAAAATAACAGTCCACAAGGAAGGCTGATATGGTTGGTGATGTCATCATAATGTCCTCAAGGAAGAAAAACAGTATCAAAGACTCCCTGGTTATTAGTAACTAAGAATAAACCAACCTGTAATGAGAAGTATATAAAGCCCAGCAAAGCTGTGCCTGACACCACAAAGCACCTGCTCTGCTGTCTGCTGGCATCTACACAGAAAGGCCCTCAAAGGCAGGTAAATGGACAATCAGCTTATTCTGTTATTGTTTTACTGCACACGTCTGTCATTTTGTATTGCTTTTTGTGTGTTAAGAATGATTTCCTCAAAGTGAGATTATAAATGAATTGTCAATCGCTCGGTCTTTTATTTTCTATAGGTATGATATAGATTGTAACTGCTGTTTTCTTGTATTTTTCCATTCTGTTGTATACAGTATGTGTTGGTAATAATGTCGCTCCCACATGGAAAAACTATATTGCGATAACTGGTCAATTGTGAAATGATCATGTATAGGGACTATCGTTAACAGTGTGTATGGATATGTTAGAATATGTATATTAATTGTACAAGAGTGTACCAAGGATCTAGTGAAGAAATAAGTACATGTTTGATCAACCACTTCATTTCCATGCTTTTTATATAATGCACAGAAGATACGGTTCAAATGATATGCCACAGGTTTTACACAATCTCCTGTCAGTGGAATTTCTAATCGTCCCCCCTATTTTCAATCCTGTCATTTATGTGCAGCAGAAACAAAGTAATTTAATAGATTCCAAATGTAGTTGCTACTATCGTCTTACATTTGTAAGAAATCAAAACTTTATACTGTGTTGTATATTGTTTTCTATGCCTAAATATTAAAATAATAATAATAATAATAATAATAATAATAATAATAATAATAATAATAATAATAATAATAATAATAATAATGTTTTTTTTTTACAAGGCACACTTAATTGCAAAGCAAAATAGAAAGAACATTGAGTAGTTTCCTAAGATACATGCTTATACAGGGTTATCTCATTTGCAATTGACTGAAGAAATTCACAGAATCAAGTAAGTTAAATAAGCCTGATGCACTTTTTCAACTGAATTGTAAACCTGAAAGGAGGCACCGGTGAGGCTGCACCTAGAGTACCTAGAGTACTGCAATACGGCTTAGATACAATTTAATGCACATGTTATGTTATGTATATAAATACAGTATAGTACATATACATGTATTCATGTATTCGATGTATAAATGCGTCCTTAGAGAAAAAAATGTTTATTAACTGTACATATTGTTAAAATGGAATAAAAACATATATATGTAAATTTTTTTATTTTTTATTTTTTTAACTGCTCATTTACGGTATAAAGGGGGAGCTCTGTATTTACTTACTTTTCCCAAGTCTAGTTTTCATGTCTTGAATAATAAGCATGTTTTCAGTTTGTCTTGGGGGAAATGCTCCAGGAACATCCACACTTCTTGAAGTATCAACACTCAAACCTAATCCTAACCTTTCTACCCCAAACTTCTAACTTAATACTATTTTTAAAGTAACTATCATATTGCAAAATTTCTATTCAGTCCCTCGGTGGGACAATTAAAATGGTATTCTCACAATTAAAAGAGTAAATTCTCGTTGGAGCATTTTATGTTGGATGAACGAACCTTTAAGGGGTTAGTTTCCAATCTGAATTATAAAAAATATGAAACATTATCCAAACGCATACATTCATTACTGCAGAGCTATTACAAGTGCACTTCCATATAACAATATAGAAAAATACATTTGTAATGCATGCTGATCATTTGCTCTGCTCTAAATGAAATATTTGTCATAACTATTCTTCACTTTATATTTTGTGTTCCAGGTATAAATGAAAATTGGAATCTCCTGGAATAACAATGGAAAACGCATCCCATGTTTCATCGTTTACACTTATAGCATTTGGAGATATGGGTAACAACAAATATGTATATTTTGCTATCACTCTAATAGGGTATCTTTTTATAATCAGTGTTAATTCATGTTTTATTTTATTAATAATACTAGAGAAAAGCCTCCATGAGCCAATGTACATCTGCCTCTGTAATTTATTCATGAATGCCCTCTTAGGAACTGCTAGCTTCTATCCTTCATTTCTGTATCATCTTCTTTCAGACACCCAAGTCATTTCTTATGAATTTTGTTACTTACAAATATTTGTTATGTATACATATGTTATGGGTGAAATGTCAATTCTAACAGTTATGGCGTATGACAGGTATGTAGCAATATACTTGCCATTAAGATACAACACTGTCATGACATGTGCAAAACTATACAAATTATTACTTGCAGCCTGGATCTATCCTGTTGTTATGATCTCCTTTGTAATCATCTTTTCTGTGTCAGTTCCTTTATGTGGAAACCAGATTAATAAACTATATTGTCACAACTGGGAGGTTATGAAGCTATCTTGCATAGACACGACTGTTAATAATATTATTGGATTTTTGGTATATGCTTCATTTATTCCACTCTTTTCTTTTGTTGTATACTCTTACATTAACATACTTATAGTATGCCATAAAAGCTCCAAAGAACACAATAGTAAAGCGCTGCAAACCTGTCTTCCACATTTAATTTCGTTAATCAGCTTTTATGTTACTGTGTTATCAGATATGGTTCAAAGCCGATTAAACCCTAAGAATATAGCAAACATTTTACGTACAATCACATCACTGGAACTTCTAATTGTTCCTCCTCTTTTGAATCCCATTATTTATTGCCTGATTCTGCCTGAGATACGTAAAAGAGTTGTTAAAACATTTAGAGGAAAACAAATTGGTCCAAAACTAACAATTCCAAACGCAAACAGGCAATAGCTACATTTTTTTAACAATAAAAAACTCTGACAATGCAATCGTATGTTATGTGGCATAATGCTGCTGTATATTTAAGCAAAGCTGATCTTGCACTCTGCTTTAAAGTGCCTACAGGTTTACACAGTGGTGACGTTGGCACAGCAATGCAAATGAACACAATCGTTTACATCTAGAGGGAATAAGACAAGACTAGTAACTCCTTTTACCTTTACTTGATTAACTTGACCAGACATCATTTAATGAAGTTAATAGTTTTAAGCCCTAAGTGTATTTTTATTTATTTATTGTGTAATATGCATGTGACATATTCAAAGTATTACATTTGATGATTTCAACTGTTTATGAGCGGTATAAAACACTTGAAGAGACAATAAAAAGGTTATTTTTAAATTCAATATTAGTCTAATGGCTTGTGATTACAAAAAGCTATTGAAGCTCCACACATGGAAATCTGCAGCCTTTAAAAAGGTTGTCAGATGCAACATGTTCAAATCCTATGTTCAGAAGGTTATTCTTGGTGTATGTCGGAAGAAAAAGAAAAGTGAAAAAAAGGTATTTTGTTTCAACCATAAATTGTGTGTCTGCTCTGCATGAACAACTGCAGCTTGGAGAAAGAGAAAACTACACAAGCTTTCCAGTTCTGCTTTCTGTTTTGTATTCTAAAAATGTGTTTGAAAAATAAAAGTGCATTAAAAAGAAGACTACATATTTTTCTGTTACACATTACAAGACCCAATCGGATCCTCTGGAAACTACTAAATATCTTATTTTCACAAATGTTACTTCCTCTATTTTTCAAGATTCAATAATTCATTAATTTGGTTAATTCATGGTTAGTCCATATTGCCAGTAAATTGTAAATATACTATATTTTACTGTATAAGGGCCATTCACTAATTCACTGTTTTCATGTTTTGATTTTTTCTATATTCCATACAGATAGCGAAATAAATAGGGGGCACTGTACATAAATATGCTAGTTTCTTTTTAAATAAATGGTATTCATATTTATAATTGATATATAATCCAGTGAGAACTTGCTTACATAACAAAAAAATAAAGATACAATCATCCATCCCTTGAAAAATAAAAAGAGAATGCCAATCCAAATAGCGCTGTTATCAAAGTTTCAAAGTCCTATAGATGGAGGCACATTGACTCTGAATTACCTGTCAACTCTCAGGCATCGATTCTACAAATCAACAGGGGCTGCACAGTAGTGGTAGCCTAGTTTATGAACAACTTCTTTTACAAAAACAAAATCATATCCAGTGTCGGAAACTGATGTATTATACACACATAAGATAGGACATTTACTACATAGGGCTGAAAATGAATCTGCCGGGCTAAATCAATAATTATAGAAGCAGAACATATTTTTCACATCTATCCCAAAGGTAAGTAGGGCTGAGTCTACTGGTGTTGGTGGCACTGCTTTGAAGACAGTAAGACACACCAATTAACATGAGGTCTGCCTCTTAAGAGGTTTAGATTTCAACATGTGGAGTTTCCATTTTATTTTTCAATATTATTCTAATATTGAATTTGAAAAAGTAAATGATCTATTTATGTATAGTCTTATAAAGTTCTATTTTTATATTTCTGCTCTAAATGATCTCATCAGAACTGGGTACATTAAGAACCTGCCCCGTCACAATAAACTAAAATCTCCAGATGTAAAACTCGCTAGTACTCTACAAATAGATTGCACAATAAAGAACTAAAAATACACAACAGCATTTTAAAATGATCCCTTGTTTAAAATCATTGTTCAAGTAATGTGTAATCAACTTGATCCTGAGTACTGAGAGAGAGCCCTGAACATGTAAATGTTTGAGACAGCCATTGCTTGGGGGTTCTTTGTTTTGTTAAATGATTTTTGTTTGTCAATAAAAATGTGCAGAAAGCACTTTAACTGTAATATGTGTCACCTGCCTCCGCTGTCCATCTGGGCTTTGACTGAGCCAGCTGAGCCCCAACTTTCCCTCCTGCAAACCCAGGTGTTTGCTCAAGGGGAGGTAGCTGAATAAGGCCATGCGTGCTTTGCACAAGGGGAAGGAATTGTTTTGTTTAACTATTTTTGCTTGTCAATAGAAGTGCACAAACAGCAGTGCAATCTGTCTCTTGCCTTTGCTATTCCCACTGGTAGCCAGCCTTGGTCGCAATGCTACAGTTTCACAATTACAAATTTGTATCTGGTAGAGTAATATATGCATTGTTCATAGAAAACCGTCCTAATATTGCTGTTTAAAAAGAAAAACTGCCTGCAGCAAAACATCCATATGTAACGCTTACATTTTTACACATTCAGGTATCTATGGAAGTGCTTATGCAATTCAGACTTTCTTTAGCACATGTTATTGAGGCAATTCAAGTTGTTGAGTAATTAATGTCACTGACAGGCTTGTTGTCATTAGCATCGTTATCATTTTTCTTAGCTTGGTTTTCATATTTTAGTATCAAATATATAGAATAATACAATTATAAATATAAAGTACAATTAATATAAAGTTCAACACTGCAGATACAAAAAGTATCTTCCTTTTATTTGACCTGAATGTGTGAACCAGCGAGGTGTGTCCCTTCTCACAAGGGTCCGGATGACCAGAGGGACTGCTTCTTCTGGCTCCCCACTGTGTTCAAGAAACCAATCGAAGAGGGTTGCGTGTGTGACAGGGCATAAGCTGTGTTATATTACTGTTGTTAAAGTTTGTCAGGGAAAGGGTTAATGCTATCCTTACCAAATACACATGCAGACTGTGGCTGGGCTTAATTAATTATTAAGTAATCAATTAAGTCCCAGCCACAGGTGTATGTGTTTTGGCAGAAATAGTATTAACCCTTTCCCTGCCTAACTGGAACAACAACAGGCGGATGGCTTGTTTGAGAAGCCTGTAGTGGGTCGCTCTTGGATGTGACCGTGATCCCTCAAAAGGGAGGATGTCCTGCGTTGAACCGGTTTGTACAGTGGCGAGCACCCAAGAGTGAGCTGCAATTGCACCAGTATTGCAGCTGGTGTTTTGAGAATGGGTGGGTCTGAGGCCACAAGCCTTCAGGGGCCCTACTGGGGCGGCTGAGGCTTGGGTGGAGCCTGTCTTGGAGGCTGCCTAAGGTGGTTCCTTGGGAACTGTCTCCCGAGCGCTGATGCCTTGGGGCCCCACATCTGGCATTCCCCGTCCCTGCAGGCGGCCCCGGTGTTAGCTTCATGAAGCCTGCAAGCGGTGCCTCAGGTCGCCACGCTGTGCAGTGGGGATCGGGGATCGGGACTGTCCGGGTTACTGTAGTCACAGGCAGACGCCAGCGCTCATCCTGTCCCCTACCGGAGCTGGAAGGGTGTATTGGAGCCACCTGTCGAGAAGCCTGCTGCTCCCTGTGGGAGCGTTGCAGTATCTCCTCTACTGCTGGTCCAAAGGTAAGGCCAGGGGAGATAGGTGCGCCCAACAGGGCTGACTTGTCGGCATCCGTGACTCTGGCCTGTGACAGCCAATGCTGTCTGTGTGCCACTACAAGCCCCGCCAGGTTTCTACCTAGGGCTTGCCCCTGGAAGCCTGAAATTTTCAGCAGCGCACCGGAGACTAGGAGCAGCTCTGAGGCTACCAGCTCAGGAAGGGGCCGATCACAGGATGCCATCTAGGTAAGCCAGTAGAGTCGAGCACTGAGGGCGCCGAAGCACCGAGGCGTCAAGCTCTAAGGCACTGATGCACCGAGGGCACCAATGCAGAGAGCGTCTAAGCACAAAAGCACTGAGGCACCAAGGGCATTGAAGGCACCGAGCACCAGGGGCATAAGCACTGAGGTTGCTGGGCCGGTGTCTACTCTGGACCGCTGCAGTCACCTATCCAATGCAGCGCAGCTTGCAGCGGCATGGAGCACAGCCTTCAGACAGTATACAGAAAAAAGAGAGACAGAAAAAGAGAGAGCCTTTTTTTTGACTTACACACCGAGGTGGGTGGTCAATGTATGAAACTCTACTCACAGCGAGCTAAGACAGGGGTTCCCAAACTGTGGTCCGCAGCCCAATGACATTCTGTGTATTTCTTTCTATTAATAGCGAAAAGCAGGCGCTGGCAGCAGCTGTAACTGTAGAAAAATAAAGTGTAGCAAGGCAGTATTGGCGGACTGCCAATCAAAGCAGAAATTCATAAATCACAGCTAACAGATTGCCTACCTGTAGGTGGGATGTAGAGCGAGAGCTCTGACAATAGGGCAGTGTTAAGGTCATGTGATCGCTCTGCTGGCAGATGGAAAAAGGGTGTTCAGTACTAATAAAATTACAATATGTCGAATCCGCTACCAAATAACATATTTTGCAGAACATAAAGAACAAAAAAGGCAGCTATAGGAGTTTGAATGCTTTTGTACCGTGGGCTCAGTTTTGAGGTGCTGGAATGTTTTTTTTTGTCTTTTGTTGAAACATTTAAAACTAACTTTTGTACTAGCAACATTCATTTAAAAATTCAATTGATGCCTATGGTGAATATGTTTTTTGTGACTAATTAGCTATTAACATTTAAAATATTGAATACTTTGATGTATGTTGTATGTTCAGCTCCTCCTACATGGCACAAAGCAGCCCCAGCGCAACGGAGGAAGCTTGTAGTCAACGAGGTGCAAAAGCAGGAGGAGAGGATGAGGTGTATAAAGGCCATTTCCCAGGGCAAGCAGGGAGAATGGATGAGATGGGAGAGTGTGGAACAACGCAAGATTGGCTGGCAAGACCTATGGTCAATGGAACAGAGCAGGATCAGTTTCCTTATAAGGTCAACATATGATGTTCTCCCATCACCACAGAACCTAAACCTCTGGGTAGGAGAGGATCCCTCATGTCCTTTGTGTTCATCACCTGCAACATTAAGGCACATTTTGACAGGATGTAAGGTGGCTCTTAGCCAAGGACGGTTTACTTGGCGCCATGACCAGGTGCTGCGATGTTTGGCCTTAGCATTGGAAGACAAGCGTAACATGACCAATAAGTTGCCACCTGTTCCATCAAAACATTACACACAAAGACAACATTCCTCCGCCCAGGAGAGCAACCACCAAGAAAAGGTGTTAAAACCAATCCTCGCCCAGGACAACTGGAAGCTGCTAGAGACTGGAAAATGCTGGCGGATGTTGGTCAACGGCTTATTTTTCCACCTGAGATTGCCACCACAAACCTTCGACCAGATATTGTCTTGTGGTCTGGATCAGCACGCCTTGTTCACCTGGTGGAGTTAACAGTGCCATGGGAGGATGCTGTAGATGAGGCGATGAGAGGAAGAAACTGCGGTATGCTCAACTAGCCACTGAAGCGGAACAGCAAGGATGGAGAGTCTGGGTTTACCCAGTGGAAGTGGGATGTCGAGGATTTGTGGCACACTCTACAACCCGGTTTCTCAGAGATGTCGGATTCAATGGCCAAGAGTTGCGTCGCACAGTGAAGAACTTATCTGAAGCAGCAGAGAGGAGCAGCAACTGGCTGTGGTTGAGACGGAAAGATTCTGGCTGGGGATCTCAAGCACAATAGAAAGAAAGAAAGGCTGATATACAGGTAAGTAAGCTGGGCTGAGTTGAGTGGGGACGGAGGGGGTGATGCTGGGACGCCAGAATCACCGTCGAGCCCTCTTGAGGTGTCGTGGGCTAGTCGACGAAACACCGAGGATGGAAGGTGCCCACTTGAAGACCCCAGAGATGTACCCTACTTAGCTCAATCCAGACGGTTGTCATGCTGATGCGCTTGGGGAGACCGCACTATGGTTGATCCCGGAGCCAGCATCGCAGCCGCTGTGTGTGCTGATGCGCTTAGGGAGGCAAAATAAGCTGATCCCTGAGCCAGCATTACACTTCAGCCATCAACACCAGACAGAAGGATATCTACATCATCATATGGAAGGAAGCGCAAATGGATGGAGACACATATGGATCACATTAGTTTACTGTGAAGCTACGCCTTAGTTGGTGCTTATCTTGGCGAGAGCCAAGTTCAAATCAGCATGAAGTTTTAACATCTACTCTCATGTAATGGAAATCTCAAGTTATTAACCAAACTAATAAGTCTTCTTACATACCGGTAATTGATTTATTAAAATATTTGGATATACTGTATTTTATTGATTACTGGTTCGTTCACAGTCGTCTTAAAATAATGCTAGAATATGTTTTGTTGGAAAATAATAATAATAAAATAATAATAATAATAATAATAATAATAATAATAATAATAATAATAATAATACGTTTTTTGACTGATTGAAATTTGGCTGCAGATGGGTTTATTTTCAGAAGTTTTCTTTTGTTAAGTGCCGTAGCAGCTCCGATTTTATGTGGGGAGAGGGATGTTGCAAGACAACTGAATGTGATTTTGCAAGTTGTATTTGATTGCACAGAGGAGTGACAAAAAGCCACTTCCGCAAGGCTCTCGCTTCCTTCTGTATTGTGCGATTCACCTTCTTTGTGCATGACAGTTCAGCGTGTGAGGTAACGGCTGGAAGTTTTCGTTACACAGTGTTCAGAAATTAGGATTTTAGAGTTATGTTTTTGTGCACGTTGTACTGGTTTTACTCAAAAGTGATTCTTGTTCAGGTATTTATGAATGGGAATAATAAGAGACATTCACTTCTTTCTTGTTTGATGACCAAGAAAAATAACTGCATTTCTAAAATGTTCAATTATACAAAGATACCTAATTTAAAGGTTTGATAAATACGTCTGTTTAATTTTTGCAATTTATTTACAAAAATTAAAGTGTTTCAAAAATTATTTTCACTCAGTGCATATTCTGTGTGATTTCCATCTTTCACAATATTTATTCAAATGAATAAAGGACAGTTTAGATTAGGTTTATTTATAATGTTACAGGTTTAAACATATAAAATGTTTTAATTTGACATTTTCCCAAGGAGTGCTAATAGTGGCCCACGGGCCTAATGCAGCTGAACAGGTGAGCCTCAGGTAAAAAAGTTTGGGAACCCTGGGCTAAGAGAACCAGAGGAGGAAGGATTTTTTACAAAAACACACACACACACACACACACACACACAGACACACAAGAAGCTGAAGGGTAGGTATACAAAAGTTTTTTTTTATTTTTAGGCCGCACACAGCGAGTGGGACGGCAAGGTCAGCCCAGCGGCATCGACTCAACAGCTGGTGCGGTAGTGCAGGGCCCCAGTGGAGGAAGCTCTCTCTTTTCTCTTTGTTATTGTTTTGTTTTTTTGCTGCTAAAAGCAGAGGAAAAACACAGACAGAACAGTAGGTTAGAAAGCAGAGTACAATCGGTGAGCGATGTAGGCTGTTGAAATAACAAAGAAAGTTTAAGCGCCTTTCCCACTATGCAAGTGATGAAAAGGAGGTTTTAACCTCAGATCACCAACAGGGTCAGCCGGCTGAACCTCAACATTTCCTCCTGCAAACCCAGATGCTTGTTCAAGGGGGAGGAGGCTGAATAAGGCCATGTGTGTTTTGCACAAGGGGAGGAATTGTTTTGACGAACCATTTTTGCTTTAACTACAATCTGTCTCCTGCCTGAAAAATAATAATACAAAATAACAGTACACAAGGAAGGCTGATATGTTTGGTGATGTCATCATAATGCCCTCAAGGAAGAAAAACAGTATCAAAGACTCCCTGGATATTAGTAACTAAGAATAAACCAACCTGTAATGAGAAGTATATAAAGCCCAGCAAAGTCGTGCCTGACACCACAAAGCACCTGCTCTGCTGTCTGCTGGCATCTACACAGAAAGGCCTTCAAAGGCAGGTAAATGGATATTCATCTTATTCTGTTATTGTTTTACTGCACACATCTGTCATTTTGTATTGCTTTTTTGTCTGTTACGAATGATTTCCTCAAAGTGAGATTATAAATGAATTGTCAATCTCTTTGTCTTTTATTTTCTATAGGTATGAAATAGATTTTAACTGCTGTTTCCTTGTAATAATAATAATAATAATAATAATAATAACAATAACAATAATAATAATAATAATAATAATATATAACATATTTTTTTACAAGGCAATCTTAATTGCAAAGCAAAATAGAAAGAAAATTAAGTAGTTTCCTAAGATAGGTGCTTATACAGGGTTATCTCATTTGCAATTGACTGAAGAAATTCACAGAATCACGTAAGTTAAATAAGCCTGATGCACTTATTCAACTGAACTGTAAGCCTGAAAGGAGGCACTGGTGAGGCTGCACCTAGAGTACCTAGAGTACAGCAATACGGCTTAAATACAATTTAATGCATATGTTGTGTTATGTATATAAATACAGTATAGTACATATACATGTATTCATGTATTCAATGTATAAATGTGCCCTTAGAGAAAAAAAAGTAGTTTTTAACTGTTGCATATTGTTAAAATGGAATAAAAATATATATATATGTTAATTTTTTTTTTTTTTTTTTTTTTTTTTTAATTGCTCACTTACGGTATGAAGGGGGGCTCTGTACTTACTTACTTTTCTCAAGTCTAGTTTTCATGTGTTGAATAATAAGCATGTTTTCAGTTTGTCTGGAGGGAAATGCTCCAGGAACATCCACACTTCTCGAAGTATCAACACTCAAACCTAATCCTAACCTTTCCATCCCAAACTTCTAACTTAATACAATTTATAAATTAACTATCATATTGCATAATTACTATTCAGTCCCCTTGGTGGGAAAATTAAAATGGTATTCTCACAATTAAAAGTGTAAATTCTCATGGAGCATTTTATGCTGGATGAACGGACCTTCAAGGGGTTAGTTTCCAATCTGAATTATTAAAAATGTGAAACATTATCCAAACGCAAACATTCATTACTGCAGAGCTATTACAAGTGCACTCCCTTATAACTATATAGAAAATACATTTGCAATGCATGCTGATCATTTGCTTGGCTCTAAATTAAATATTTTTCATAACTATTCTTAACTTTATATTTTGTGTTCCAGGTATAAATGAAAATTGGAATCTCCCGGAATAACAATGGAAAACGCATCCCATGTTTCATCGTTTACACTTATAGCATTTGGAGATATGGGTAACAACAAATATGTATATTTTGCTATCACTCTAATAGGGTATCTTTTTATAATCAGTGTTAATTCATGTTTTATTTTATTAATAATACTAGAGAAAAGCCTCCATGAGCCAATGTACATCTGCCTCTGTAATTTATTCATGAATGCCCTCTTAGGAACTGCTAGCTTCTATCCTTCATTTCTGTATCATCTTCTTTCAGACACCCGAGTCATTTCTTATGGATTTTGTTACACTCAGATAGGTGTTATGTATACATATGTTATGGGTGAAATGACAATTCTAACAGTTATGGCCTATGACAGGTATGTAGCAATATACTTGCCATTAAGATACAACACTGTCATGACATGTGCAAAACTGTACAAATTATTACTTGCAGCCTGGATCTATCCTGTTGTTATGGTGTCCTTTAGACTCATCTTTTCTGTGTCAGTTCCTTTATGTGGAAACCAGATTAATAAATTATATTGTCACAACTGGGATGTTATGAAGCTATCTTGCATAGACACGACTGTTAATAATATTGTTGGATTTTGGTATATGCTTCATTTATTCCACTCTTTTCTTTTATTGTATACTCTTACATTAAGATATTTGTAGTATGCCATAAAAGCTCCAAAGAACACAATAGTAAAGCTTTGCAAACCTGTCTTCCACATTTAATTTCGTTAATCAGCTTTTATGTTACTGTGTTATCAGATATGGTTCAAAGCCGATTAGACCCTGAGAATGTGCCAAACATTGTACGTCACAATCACGCCACTGGAACTTGTAATTGTTCCTCCTCTTTTGAATCCCATTATTTATTGCTTGATTCTGCCTGAGATACGTAAAAGAGTTGTTAAAATATTTAGAGGAAAAAAAATTGGTCCAAGAGTAACAATTCCAAATGCAAACAGGCACTAGCTCCACTTTTTTTTTTTTTTTTAACAATAAAAAACTCTGACCACGCAAACGTATGTTATGTGGCATAATGCTGCTGTATATTTAAGCAAAGCTGATCCAGCACTCTGCTTCAAAGTGCCTACAGGGTTACACAGTGATGACGTTGGCATATCAATGCAAATGAACACAATCATTTACATATAGAGGGAATAAGACAAGACCAGAAACTCAGCATGGATGAACTCCTTTTACCTTAGTTGATTAAAAGACACCATACCATAGTATCTTTTGCATGACTTCTTCCTCAAGAGAAGCATGGACCCCTCTGGAGACATTTATACCAATCATATTTTTTTATGTTCATTATCCAAAGAAGACTAAAGGTAATGCAAATTGTGGCACTTCCTGTTTTCATAATGAAGGGATATACTTTTCATTTAGAAAATGACCAGACATCATTTAATAAAATGAATAGTTTTTAAGTCCTAAGTGTACTGTTACTTATTTATTGTGCACATGATGTATTAAAAGTTTTACATTGTTTATGACAGGTATAAAATCCTTGATGAGACAACAAAATGGTTATTTTTTAATTCAATATTAGTCTAATGTCTTGTTATTACAAAAAGGTATTGAAGCTCCACATAGGCACATATGCACTCTTTCATATGCACATCCCTTCTGAAATAGCATCTGCATAGTGTGTCTGTCTAGAAAGGCAGGCGTTCATCCAGAGGTGAAGAGACAGTGTCAAATGCAGCAAACACACCAGAGCTGCTCTGCACTGAACTAGCATCTGATGCACTCGTTTATGAGCAGAAGATGATCTACTTCAAAAGTCTGCTCTGCATGAACAACTGCAGCTCGGAGAAAGAGAAAACTACACAAGCTTTCCATTTCTGCTTTCTGTATTGTATTGTAAAATGTGTGTGAAAAATAAAAGAGCATTAAAAGAAGACTATTTTTTCGTTAGATATAACAAAACCCAATCAGATACTCTGAAAAGTATTACTGATCCTATTTTCACAAATGTTGAACAGAAGAAAACAGACACTGCTTGACCTATTTTTCAAGATTAAAAAAAAAAAAAATCACTAATTTGGTTAATTCACAGCTAGCCCATGTTGCCAGTAAACTGTAAATATACTATATTTCACTGTATAAGGGCCACTAATTCACTGTTCTCCTGTTTTGATTTTTTCTATGTTTAAGCCAGATAGCTAAATAAATAAGGAGCACTGTAGATAAATATAGTAGGTTTTTTTTTTTTTAAATAAATGGTACTCATATGATTCTTGAAATGTATTTTTGTTTACGACTGTAAGTCACCCTGGGTAAGGGTGTCTCCTAAGAAAGAAAGAAATAAATAATAATAATAATAATAATAATAATAATAATAATAATAATGTTGTAATAAAGCTGCCTCCACTTGTAGTTCATTGCCCCTTTAAAAGCAGACCCAGGACACAGAAATTGATTTTTTAAAGCGCACACATGCTATTTTTAATAAACACAAAACAAAATAAACAAAACAAACACCTAGCTCTTTTCTTTAGCACTTACATAAAACACAGCACAGGAATCTAAACTAACAAACATGACAGCTAAACTATTTACCTGTTAAAACAAAAATCAAAACAAAACCTACTGTTTTTAAACAAACACAAAAAGGCTTTACACTACCTTTCTTCTCATACACTTGTACACACTAACAAGCAGGCTCTCCACACAGCAGCCCTGAAAAGAATGGCTGCTTCGTTTAAATACCCTGCACCTAGCTCTAATTTACAATGATAGGCAGGTGCAGGGGATAATCACTAATAAAACAATTAAATTAAACAAAAGCAATTTTCTTGGCAGGGAGACTTTAACTCTGTCCCTGCCATAAAACAAAACATTTTTTATATTGCAGGCCCCCTTTCCTGCTACATTCATTACAATGGCAGCAGTGTAGAGTAGTGGTTAGGACTCTTGACCAGAGGGTCGTGGGTTCAATCCCTGGTAGGGAACACTGCTGCTGTACCCTTGAGCAAGGTACTTTACATAGATGCTCCAGTAAAACCCAATTGTATAAATGGGTAATTGTATGTAAAAAGTAATGTGATATCTTGTAACAATTGTAAGTCGCCCTGGATATGGGTGTCTGCTAAGAAATAAATAATAATAATGTATATTAACTGTTATTTTACAGTAACAAAATAAAACCTCCAATGAGAATTTGCATACATAACAGAAAATAAAGATACAATCATTCATCCCTTGAAAAGTAAAAAAGAGAATGCCAATCCAAATAGCGCTGTTATCAAAGTTTCAAAGTCCTATAGATGGAGGCACATTGACTCTGAATTATCTGTCATCTCTCAGGTATCAATTCTACAAATTAACAGGGGCTGCATGGTAGTGGTAGCCTAGCTTATGAACAACTTATTTTTGCAAAAACAAAATCATATACAGTGATAGAAACTGATGTATTATACACACATAAGATAGGACATTTACTACATAGGGCTGAAAATGAATCTGCAGGGCTAAATCAATAATTATAGAAGCAGTACATCTTTTCCACATCTATCCCAAAGGTAAGTAGGGCTGAGTCTACTGGTGTTGGTGGCACTGCTTTGAAGACAGTAAGTCAAGGCCCAGTCTATTTTGTGATCAAGAACCCTGACCCTTGTTTGAAGAAAGCCAGGCGTGTACCATGACATGTTCTCTAGGTGTCTTTGTAATGTTGATACGCATCAATTTCCATCAGGTCTGCCTCTTAAGGTGTTTAGATTTCAACATGTGGAGTTTTTCAATGTTATTCTAATATTGAATTTGAAAAAGTAAATGATCTATTTATGTATAGTCTGATAAAGTGCTATTTTCATATTTCTGCTCTAAATGATCTCATCAGAACTGGGTACATTAAGAACCTGCCCGTCACAATAAACTAAAATCTCCAGATGTAAAACTCGCTAGTACTCTACACATAGATTGCACAATAAAGAACTAAAAATACACATCACCATTTTAAAATGATCCCTTGTTTAAAATCATTGTTCAAGTAATGTGTAATCACCTTGATCCTGAGTACTGAGAGAGAACCCTGAGCATGTAGGTGTTGTGAGACAGCCTTTGCTTGGGTGGTTCTTTGTTTTGTTAAATTATTTTTGTTTGTCAATAAAAATGTGCAAAAAGCACTTTAACTGTAATATGTGTCACCTGCCTCCGCTGTCCATCTGGTCTTTGACTGAGCCAGCTGATCCCCAACTTTCCCTTCTGCAAACCTAGGTGTTTGCTCAAGGGGAGGTGGCTGAATAAGGCCATGCGTGCTTTGCACAAGGGGAAGGAATTGTTTTGTTTAACTATTTTTGCTTGTCAATAGAATTGCACAAACAGCAGTGCAATCTGTCTCTTGCCTCTGCTATTCCCACTGGTAGCCAGCCTTGGTCGCAATGCTACAGTTCCACAATTACAAATTTGTATCTGGTAGAGTAATATATGCATTGTTCATAGAAAACCGTCCTAATATTGCTGTTTAAAAAGAAAAACTGCCTGCAGCAAAACATCCATATGTAACGCTTACATTTTTACACATTCAGGTATCTATGGAAGTGCTTATGCAATTCAGACTTTCTTTAGCACATGTTATTGAGGCAATTCAAGTTGTTGAGTAATTAATGTCACTGACAGACTTGTTGTCATTAGCATCGTTATCATTTTTCTTAGCTTGGTTTTCATATTTTAGTATCAAATATATAGAATAATACAATTATAAATATAAAGTACAATTAATATAAAGTTCAACACTGCAGATACAAAAAGTATCTTCCTTTTATTTGACCTGAATGTGTGAACCATCGAGGTGTGTCCCTTCTCACAAGGGTCCGGATGACCAGAGGGACTGCTTCTTCTGGCTCCCCACTGTGTTCCAGAAACCAATCGAAGAGGGTTGCGTGTGTGACAGGGCGTAAGCCATGTTATTTTACTGTTGTTAGAGTTTGTCAGGGAAAGGGTTAATGCTATACTTACCAAATACACATGCAGGTTATGGCTGGGCTTAATTAATTATTAAGTAATCAATTAAGTCCCAGCCACAGGTGTATGTGTATTTGGCAGGAATAGTATTAACCCTTTCCCGCCTAACTGGAACAACAACAGGCGGATGGCTTGTTTGAGAAGCCTGTAGTGGGTCGCTCTTGGATGTGACCGTGATCCCTCGAAAGGGAGGATGTCCTGCGTTGAATCGGTTTGTACAGTGGCAAGCATCCAAGAGTGAGCTGCAATTGCACCAGTATTGCAGCTGGTGTTTTGAGAATGGGTGGGTCTGAGGCCACAAGCCTTCAGGGGCCCTACTGGGGCGGCTGAGGCTTGGGTGGAGCCTGTCTTGGAGGCTGCCTAAGGTGGTTCCTTGGGAACTGTCTCCCAGAGCGCTGATGCCTTGGGGCCCCACATCTGGCATTCCCCGTCCCTGCAGGCGGCCCCGGTGTTAGCTTCGCTGAAGCCTGCAAGCGGTGCCTCAGGTCGCCACGCTGTGCAGTGGGGATCGGGGATCGGGACTGTCCGGGTTACTGTAGTCACAGGCAGACGCCAGCGCCTCATCCTGTCCCCTACCGGAGCGCTGGAAGGGTGTATTGAGCCACCTGTCGAGAAGCCTGCTGCTCCCTGTGGGAGCGTTGCAGTATCTCCTCTACTGCTGGTCCAAAGGTAAGGCCAGGGGAGATAGGTGCGTCCAACAGGGCTGACTTGTCGGCATCCGTGACTCTGGCCTGTGACAGCCAATGCTGTCTGTGTGCCACCACAAGCCCCGCCAGGTTTCTACCTAGGGCTTGCCCCTGGAAGCCTGAAATTTTCAGCAGCGCACCGGAGACTAGGAGCAGCTCTGAGGCTACCAGCTCAGGAAGGCGCCGATCACAGGATGCCATCTAGGTAAGCCAGTAGAGTCGAGCACTGAGGGCGCCGAAGCACCGAGGCGTCAAGCTCTAAGGCACTGATGCACCGAGGGCACCAATGCAGAGAGCGTCTAAGCACAAAAGCACTGAGGCACCAAGGGCATTGAAGGCACCGAGCACCAGGGGCATAAGCACTGAGGTTGCTGGGCCGGTGTCTACTCTGGACCGCGTGCAGTCACCTATCCAATGCAGCGCAGCTTGCAGCGGCATGGAGCACAGCCTTCAGACAGTATACAGAAAAAAGAGAGACAGAAAAAGAGAGAGCCTTTTTTGACTTACACACCGAGGTGGGTGGTCAATGTATGAAACTCTACTCACAGCGAGCTAAGACAGGGTTCCCAAACTGGTCCGCGGCCCAATGACATTCTGTGTATTTTTTCTATTAATAGCGAAAAGCAGGCACTGGTGGCAGCTGTAACTGTAGAAAAATAAAGTGTAGCAAGGCAGTATTGGCGGACTGCCAATCAAAGCAGAAATTCATAAATCACAGCTAACAGATTGCCTACCTGTAGGTGGGATGTAGAGCGAGAGCTCTGACAATAGGGCAGTGTTAAGGTCATGTGATCGCTCTGCTGGCAGATGGAAAAAGGGTGTTCAGTACTAATAAAATTACAATATGTCGAATCCGCTACCAAATAACATGTTTTGCAAAACATAAAGAACAAAAAAGGCAGCTATAGGAGTTTGAATACATTTGTACCGTGGGCTCAGTTTTGAGGTGCTGGAATGTTTTTTTTGTCTTTTGTTGAAACATTTAAAACTAACTTTTGTACTTGCAACATTCATTTAAAAATTCAATTGATGCCTATGGTGAATATGTTTTTGTGACTAATTAGCTATTAACATTTAAAATATTGAATACTTTGATGTATGTTGCAATATTAACTAAATCAAGTTATTAATCAAACTGATAAGTCTTCTTACATACCGGTAATTGATTTATTAAAATGTTTGGATATACTGCTATTTTATTGATTACTGTCTCGTTCACAGTCTTAAAATAATGCTAGAATAGGTTTTGTTGGAAAATAATAATAATAATACGTTTTTTTTAACTGATTGAAATTTCGCTGCAGATGGGTTTATTTTCAGAAGTTTTCTTTTGGTTAAGTGGCGTAGCGGCGCTCCGATTTTATTTGAGGGGAGAGGGATGTTGCAAGACAACTGAATGTGATTTTGCAAGTTGTATTTGGTTGTACAGAGGAGTGGCAAAAAGTAACTTCTGCAAGGCTCTCCTTTCCTTCTGTATTTTGCGATTCACCTTTTTGTGCATGACAGTTCAGCGTGTGAGGTAAGTTTTCATTACACAGTATTCAGAAATTAGGATTTTAGAGTTATGTTTTTGTGCACGTTGTACTGGTTTTACTCAAAAGTGATTCTTGTTCAGGTATTTATGAATGGGAAAATATGAGACATGCACTTCTTTCTTGTTTGATGACCAAGAAAATAACTGCATTTCTAAAATGTTCAGGTATAAAAGGTACCTAATTTAAAGGTTTGATAAAACGTAGATTTTGCAATTTATTTTATTTTCAAAAATTAAAGGTTTTTCAAAAATTATTTTCACTCAGTGCATATTCTGTGTGATTTCCATCTTTCACAATATTTATTCAAATGAATAAAGGACAGTTTAGATTATGTTTATTTATAATGTTACAGGTTTAAACATATAAAATGTTTTTAATTTGACATTTTCCCAAGGAGTGCTAATAGTGGCCGCAGTGCCTAATGCAGCTGAACAGGTGGGCCTCAGGTAAAAAAGTTTGGGAACCCCTGGGCAAAGAGACCCAGAGGAGGAAGAATATATATATATATATATATATATATATATATATATATATATATATATATATTTTTTTTTTAACAAAACAACACACACAGACACACACACACACAGCAGAAGCTGAAGGGTAGGTATACAAAAGTTTTTTTTATTTTTAGGCCGCACACAGCGAGTGGGACGGCAAGGTCAGCCCAGCGGCAGCGACTCAACAGCTGGTGCGGCAGTGCAGGGCCCCAGTGGAGGAAGCGTCTCTCTTTCTCTCTTTGTTATTGTTTTGTTTTTTTGCTGCTAAAGGCAGAGGAAAAACACAGACAGCACTGTAGGTTAGAAAGGAGAGTACAATCGGCTGACCGATGTAGGCTGTTGAAATAACAAAGAAAGTTTAAGCGTCTTTCCCACTATGCAAGTGATGAAAAGGAGGTTTTAACCTCAGATCACCAACAGGGGTCAGCCGGCTGAGCCTCAACTTTCCTCCCGCAAACCCAGATGCTTGTTCAAGGGGAGGAGGCTAAATAAGGCCATGTGTGGTCCAGTAGTTAAAGAAAAGGGCTTGTAACCAGGAGGTCCCCGGTTCAAATCCCACCTCAGCCATTGACTCATTGTGTGAGCCTGAGCAAGTCACTTAACCTCCTTTTGCTCCATCTTTTGGGTGAGACGTAATTGTAAGTGACTCTGCAGCTGATGCATAGTTCACCCACCCTAGTCTCTGTAAGTCGCCTTGGATAAATATTAAATATAATAATAATAATGTGTGTTTTGCACAAGGGGGAGGAATTGTTTTGACGAACCATTTTTGCTTTAACTACAATCTGTCTCCTGCCTCAAAAATAATAATACAAAATAAGAGTCCACAAGGAAGGCTGATATGGTTGGTGATGTCATCATAATATCCTCAAGGAAGAAAAACAGTATCAAAGACTCCCTGGATATTAGTAACTAAGAATAAACCAACCTGTAATGAGAAGTATATAAAGCCCAGCAAAGCTGTGCCTGACACCACAAAGCACCTGCTCTGCTGTCTGCTGGCATCTACACAGAAAGGTCTTCAAAGGCAGGTAAATGGATTTTCAGCTTATTCTGTTATTGTTTTACTGCACACATCTGTCATTTTGTATTGCTTTTTTGTGTGTTAGGAATGATTTCCTCAAAGTGAGATTATAAATGAATTGTCAAGCTCTTTGTCTTTTATTTTCTATAGGTATGAAATAGATTGTAACTGCTGTTTTCTTGTATTTTTCAATTCTGTTGTTTACAGTATGTGTTGGTAATAATGTCGCTCCCACATTGAAAAACTATATTGTGATAACTGGTTAATTATGAAATGATCTTGTGTCGGAACACTAACAGTGCGTATGGATATGTTATAATATGTATATTAATTGTACAAGAGTGTACCGAGGATCAAGTGAAGAAAGAAGTACATGTTTGATCAACCACTTCATTGCCGTGCTTTTTGATATAATGTACAGTAAATACGGTTCATATGATATGCCACAGGTTTTACACAATCTCCTGTTGGTGGAATTTCTGATCGCCCCCTATTTTCAATCCTCTCATTTATGGTTTAAGCTTTCAAAACATCCGAACAAAGTCACAAGAATGTGCAGCAGAAACAAAGTAATTCACACTTAATAGATTCCAGATGTAGTTGATAATATCGCCTTACATTTATAAGAAATCAAAATTTTATACTGTATTGTATATTGTTTTCTATGCCTAATAATAATAATAATAATAATAATAATAATAATAATAATAATAATAATAATAATGTATATATATACACATACTTTTTTTTTTACAAGGCACACTTAATTGCAAAGCAAAATAGAAAGAAAATTGAGTAGTTTCCTAAGATAGGTGCTTATACAGGGTTATCTCATTTGCAATTGACTGAATAAATTCATAGAATCACGTAAGTTAAATAAGCCTGATGCACGTTTTCAACTGAATTGTAAACCTGAAAGGAGGCACTGGTGAGGCTGCACCTAGAGTACCTAGAGTACTGCAATACGGCTTAAATACAATTTAATGTATATGTTATGTTATGTATATAAATACAGTATAGTACATATACATGTATTCATGTATTCGATGTATAAATGCGTCCTTAGAGAAAAAAATAGTTTATTAACTGTACATATTGTTAAAATGGAATTAACATATGCATATATGTTAATTTTTTTTTTTAACTGCTCACTTACGGTATAAAGGGGAGCTCTGTATTTACTTACTTTTCCCAAGTCTAGTTTTCATGTGTTGAATAATAAGCATGTTTTCAGTTTGTCTGGAGGAAATGCTCCAGGAACATCCACACTTCTTGAAGTATCAACACTCAAACCTAATCCTAACATTTCTACCCCAAACTTCTAACTTAATACTATTTTTAAAGTAACTATCATATTGCATGATTACTATTCAGTCCCCTTGGTGGGACAATTAAAATGCTATTTTCACAATTAAAAGTGTAAATTCTCATGGAGCATTTTATGCTGGATGAACAGACCTTCAAGGGGTTAGTTTCCAATCTGAATTATTAAAAATGTGAAACATTATCCAAACACATACATTCATTACTGCAGAGCTATTACAAGTGCACTCACATATAACTATACAGAAAAATACATTTGTAATACATGCTGATCATTTGCTCTGCTCTAAATTAAATATTTTTCATAACTATTCTTAACTTTATATTTTGTGTTCCAGGTATAAATGAAAATTGGAATCTCCTGGAATAACAATGGAAAACGCATCCCATGTTTCATCGTTTACACTTATAGCATTTGGAGATATGGGTAACAACAAATATGTATATTTTGCTATCACTCTAATAGGGTATCTTTTTATAATCAGTGTTAATTCATGTTTTATTTTATTAATAATACTAGAGAAAAGCCTCCATGAGCCAATGTACATCTGCCTCTGTAATTTATTCATGAATGCCCTCTTAGGAACTGCTAGCTTCTATCCTTCATTTCTGTATCATCTTCTTTCAGATACCCGAGTTATTTCTTATGGATTTTGTTACATTCAGATATGTGTTATGTATATTTATGTTATGGGTGAAATGACAATTCTAACAGTTATGGCCTATGATAGGTATGTAGCAATATACTTGCCATTAAGATACAACACTGTCATGACATGTGCAAAACTGTACAAATTATTACTTGCAGCCTGGATCTATCCTGTTGTGATGATGTCCGTTTTACTCATCTATGCTGTGTCAGTTCCTTTATGTGGAAACCAGATTAATAAATTATATTGTCAGAACTGGGATGTTATGAAGCTATCTTGCATAGACACGACTGTTATTAATATTATAGGATTTTTGGTATATGCTTTATGTATTCCACTCTTTTCTTTTGTTGTATACTCTTACATTAACATACTTATAGTATGCAATAAAAGCTCCAAAGAACACAATAGTAAAGCTTTGCAAACCTGTCTTCCACATTTAATTTCATTAATCAGCTTTTATGTTAATTTGTTATCAGAACTGGTTCTAAGCCGATTAAACCCTAAGAATGTGCCAAGCATTGTACGTAAAATCACATCACTGGAACTTGTAATTGTTGCTCCTCTTTTGAATCCCATTATTTATTGCCTGATTCTGCCTGAGATACGTAAAAGAGTTGTTAAAACATTTAGAGGAAAACAAATTCAAGAGTTCAACAGTAAAAATTCTAAATGGATTTAAGGGATAATTAAGGGAAATACTTTTCATTCAGAACATGACCAGAAATAATTTTATGAAGTTAATAGTTTTTATCCCTAAGTGTATTTTTACTTATTTATTGTGCACTGTGCATGTGATGTATTAAAAGTTTTACATTGATGATTTCAGTTGTTTATGAGAGGTATAAAAGAGACAATAAAATGATTATTACACAAGCTTTCCATTTCTGCTTTCTGTATTGTATTGTAAAATGTGTTTGAAAAATAAAAGTGCATTAAAAATAAGACTACATATTTTTCCGTTACATATTACAAGATCCAATCGGATCCTCTGAAAAGTACTACGGATGGGACAAAATCAAAACTTTGACAACCCGCTAATCGCACTTAACAAAACTGTATTTAACAGCGTTTTCTTTTTGATTGTAAGTATCTTATTTCTTCTACTCATAGAAAGAAAACGCTATTAAATACAGTTGTGTTAAGAGTGATTAGTGGGTTGTCAAAGTTTTGATTTGGTCCTAGCCTAAATATCCAATTTTAACAAATGTTGCTTCCTCTATTTTTCAAGATTCAATAATTCATTAATTTGGTTAATTCATGGTTAGTCCATGTTGCCAGTAAACTGTATATATATTATATATTTCACTGTATAAGGACCATTCACTAATTCACTGTTTTCATGTTTTCTATATGCAATATATATTATATTTGTTTATTTAGCAGACGCCTTTATCCAAGGCTGACTTACAGAGACTAGGGTATGTGAACTATGCATCAGATGCAGAGTCACTTACAACTACGTCTCACCCGAAAGACGGAGCACAAGGAGTGACTTGCTCAGGGTCACACAATGAGTCAGTGGCTGAGGTGGGATTTGAACCGGGGACCTCCTGGTTACAAGCCCTTTTCTTTAACCACTGGACCACACAGCCTCCTCATATGCATCTCAGATAGTAAAATAAATAGGTAGCACTATACATAAATATAGTGGTTTTTTTAATGTAATAAATGGTATTCATATTTATTATATATATATATATATGTGTGTGTGTGTGTGTGTGTGTGTGTGTGTGTGTGTGTGTGTGTGTGTGTTAACTGTTATTTTACAGTAACAAAATAAAAAATCCAATGAGAACTTGTATACATAACAAAAAATAAAGATAGAATCCTCCACCCCTTGAGAAAGAATGCTAATCTAAATACGCCGTTATCAAAGCTTCAAAGGCACTTTGACTCTGAATTACCTGTCATCTCTCAGGCATCGATTCTACAAATCAACAGGGGCTGCATGGTAGTGGTAGCCTAGTTTATGAACAACTTCTTTTTAGCAAAAATAAAAATCATATACAGTGTCAGAAACTGATGTATTATACACACATAAGATAGGACATTTACTACATAGGGCTGAAAATGAATCTGCAGGGCTAAATCAATAATTATAGAAGCAGAACATATTTTCCACATCTATCCCAAAGGTAAGTAGGGCTGAGTCTACTGGTGCTGGTGGCACTGCTTTGAAGACAGTAAGTCAAGGCCCAGTCTACTTTGTGATCAAGAACCCTGACCCTTGTTTGAAGAAAGCCAGGCGTGTACCATGACATGTTCTCTAGGTGTCTCCAAGTCTTTGTAAAGTTGATACGCATCGATTTCCATCAGGTCTGCCTGTTAAGGTGTTTAGATTTCAACGTGTGGAGTTTCCATTTTATTTTTCAATATTATTATAATATTGAATTTGAAAAAGTAAATGATCTATTTATGTATAGTCTTATAAAGTTATATTTTTATATTTCTGCTGTAAATGTTCTCATCAGAATTGAGTACATTAAGAACCTGCCGCATCACAATAAACTGAAATCTCCAGATGTAAAACTTTTAGTACTCTACACATAGATTGCACAATAATGAAGTAAAAATACACATCAGCATTTTAAACTGATCCCTTGTTTAAATCATTGTTCAAGTAATGTGTAATCACCTTGATCCTGAGTACTGAGAGAGAACCCTGAGCATGTAAATGTTGCGAGACAGCCTTTGCTTGGGTGGTTGTTTGCTTTGTTAAATGATTTTTGTTTGTCAATAAAAATGTGCAAAAAGCACTTTAACGTAATATGTGTCATCTGCCTCCGCTGTCCATCTGGTCTTTGACTGGGCCAGCTGAGCCCCAACTTTCCCTCCTGCAAACCCAGGTGTTTGCTCAAGGGGGGAGGTGGCTGAATAAGGCCATGCATGCTTTGCACAAGGGGAAGGAATTGTTTTGTTTAACTATTTTTGCTTGTCAATAGAAGTGCACAAACAGCAGTGCAATCTGTCTCTTGCCTCTGCTATTCCCACTGGTAGACAGCCTTGATCACAATGCTACAGTTCCACAATTACAAATTTGTATCTGGTAGAATAATATATGCATTGTTCTTTGAAAACTGTCCTAATATTGCTGTTTAAAAAGAAAGAAAAAAACTGCCTGCAGGAAACAAGCTGCAAAATATCAAATCAATTTAAAATTGAAACCAGATTCTCTTCATGGTGTATCTGTTATTGTACACAGCAAAACAGAGGACAGACTTGCATAATAGGGTGTTATTAATGAGTTGCTTCAGTCCTGAGGGTAACAGAGGTACTGTAGAGTTAATAGAATTGAAATATGTTCCCATGACAATATTGTTTAATGATATAAAGGTATTTAAAAGATATATGTGGTTGAGAACTTCACTTTTCGATGATTCTGGTGTTCAGAAGAGGTAAATAGTTGTTATTATTATGCTGCTATTCCCATTCATTAACATGTGCACATTAATGTAACAGAAGCACATTTATATATTATTTAATAATAATAATAATAATAATAATACTAATATGTAACACTTGCATTTTTACACATTCAGGCATCTATGGAAGTGCTTATGAAATTGAAACTTGGTTAAGACATTCTTTAGCACATGTTATGGAGGCAATTCAAGTTGTTGAGTAATTAATGTCACTGACAGGCTTGTTGTCATTAGCATCGTTATCACTTTTCTTAGCTTGGTTTTCATATTTTAATATCAAATATACAGAATAATACAATTATAAATATAAAGTACAATTAATATAAAGTACAACGCTGCGGATACAAAAAGTGTCTTCCTTTTCTTTGACATGAATGTGTGAACCAGCGAGGTGTGTCCCTTCTCACAAGGGTCCGGATGACCAGAGGGACTGCTTCTTCTGGCTCCCCGCTGTGTTCCAGAAACCAATCGAAGAGGGTTGGGTGTGTGACAGGGCGTAAGCCGTGTTGTATTACTGTTGTTCCAGTTTGTCAGGGAAAGGGTTAATGCGATCCTTCGTGAATACACATGCAGGCTGTGGCTGGGCTTAATTAATTGTTAAGTAATCAATTAAGTCCCAGGCACAGGTGTATGTGTATTTGGCAGGAATAGTATTAACCCGATCCCTGCCAAACTGGAACAGAATGCAGGATTATTAGAGGGTGTGTAAAAGAGCTACTTATTGTATCGTTTTAAAAGTTTCCCATAGTAAAAGCATAGCAAAGTGTAATAAATCATAGTGAAAGCATGGTAAAGCTGGGGTATCCATTGTAATGCCGATAGAGGTATAGTAACACATATTGAAAACCTGGCAAACCATGGTAAACTATGGTAATGCATAGCATAACCATGGGAAAAGCATGGGGATTGCAAAACTACTGTGCAAATTTACTGTGCTAAAGTCTTAAGAGTAGGTATGATGTCTGTGTGGCAATGCAGGATAACGTTTTTCATCTTGCCAGTTTCTCGGTCCTGGCTACTTGTTCTTGTTCACTTGTGTTGGTTTAATTTATAGTCAATGTCTTGTCTTGTTTTTGTTTTTTTTAAAGGTATCTTTGAAGACAGACCAGGGGAAACTTATCCTATACAACATATTTTTTATTGACTGCATATGGTGGAGGGTAGCTTAAATATTTATATTTTATCGTTATACTGGTATTGTACCTGCTAATATTGTTATGTAATGTAGTTCTTATAGGAGTGCTATATGTTGAGAAAACTTATGAGCTTATGTATACATTTGTGTGCATCTGATCAGTTAATGGATTGTATGGAAGCACAGCCTTGTGTCCTTTTCTGTTGGGTCACATTTTGTTTGAATTATGTTTTAAACACATATGTCTGTTATAACTATACAATTGTATTGGTACTAGGTTATGATAGATATTTATCATTTTGCTACCCATTACTGTATAATAGCATCATGTCTTCTTTAAGTGTTTATAAACGTATTGCCTTGTTGTGGCTGTTTCCTATCTGTGCAAACAGCATCACTGTCACGTTAACTGCTCGTCTACCACTGTGTGGAAGAATCATAGAAAAGGTGTACTGTGACAACTATTCGATCGTCATACTTTCTTGTATAACCGTTAATCATATTTATGGATATTTATATATATATATATATATATATATATATATATATATATATATATATATATATATATATATATAGATTTATTTATACTTTTTACCATTGGGATCGTTACTCTATGCATATGCTAAAATACTCAGTCTGTATAAAGGCTTCAAAGAAATCAAAGGCTAAAGCTTTCAACACCTGTACTCCCCATTTAGTAACACTGATCAACTATGTGGTTGCGTGTCTTTTTGAAGGAATTCAAAGCAGATTCAATATAAGGCATGTGCCCTATGTGGTTCGTATAATACTCTCAGTGTACTTCTTGATTTTTCTCTCTTCTCAATCCAACTTTATGGAGTTAGATCCCAAGGTATATGAATGGGGATTAAAAAAAAAAAATGTTATGTGCAAGAAAACTAGTCCCGCATCTGGAAAAATACTGAAATAAGTATGCACATGGATTTTAGAACATATACAGTATGCTGAGTCATATTGTATTTTGAGGACTAAAATGTATCACATATTGTTCATTTTCTGCCTGTTTTTTTCCACTGAACAATTTGACTTAATGAGGTTCCTCTTGTAAAGTAATGCAAAATTGACACACACATATATTTAACAGGGGCAACACCTGAAAGCCCTCTTCTTTTTTTATACTAACAATGTTCTTTGATGATTTTTTTGCAAAACCTTTTCTTATTTCTTAAACTTTCTAATACCACGTCATGAGCATTGTGCTGCAAATTAAGAGCATTCACACAAAAGCAACTTTTTCATGGTAATACCACACAATGTAAATGTTGTGTTTCTTAGAGTGCTTGGCTATGCTCAGGTATTGGACTAATGCATAATAATTAAAAAAAAAAAAACTAATTGTACCAAAATAATTGGGTGTGGCCTTTTACAAAAAACATTGTGCCGTATTCATAAACTGTGTTTATCAAGAGTTTTACTTTAGACATAGCTAAGAGTTACATGCATGCAAATCTGAGTTAAGCGTGTCGGGCTAAAAGAGCTTTCAACAAAACTTAACCACATTCATTAACCGATTTCCAGCTAACTGCGTCTAAAAGTGAGACAAGCATGGTGTAGCTATGTGTATGCAGATTGAAGTGGGCTATGCTTGCAGTCAAGTGCAATTGATTGCAAATGCACTGGTGAATTAGCCAATGGTTTAAAGCAGGGTCGGCAATTCAATTTCATGGTGTGCCAAATGACCTGCGGGCAGTCACAGAGCGGGCCACTTACACCCCAACCCAACCCAACCCCTTCCCCTCCGCCACAACAATGAGCTCTACATATGGCGCATGGCATAGACAACACATACTGAACAATATAAAGGTATTTCAACCCATCATTCATACCATAGTCCAGGGCGTACGGCACATTTTAATAACCTATGTATGGCTGCTGCTGTATTTTTGATACTGAGTACATTAAGATGTGCAATGTGCACCCTGGACTATATGAGCTACCAGGCGTTAATACTGCATCAGTAATCTTTACATGCTTTCGACCCAATGTATCGATATCTGTTCCATAAAGGGAAAAACCGGCAGATTAAACTGTTTTGCCAGCAACTGGCTCTTCAATAAAAAATTTAAAAGTTGTGGACGTTTGAAAACAAATCAAAAGGAATCATGTAACAATTGTGATAGTGTGTCCTTGTAAACTCCAAATACATAGCAGTGATAATATACTAACGAGAGGCCGAATGTCAGCATGGAAAACTCGAAGGCAGCTTACATGAAAGGCGAAGCGGAGGTATTTCCTGTCTGCAGGACGAATAGGGACTTGAAAATATCGTCCCTTAAGTCCACAGTGGTGAACCAGTCGCCCGGCCGGACTGACTGGGGATGTGGCAATGTGTGTCCATCTGGAACCTCCTCTCCTTCAGGAACCCGTTGAGGTGTCTCAGGTCTAGGATGGGGCGAAGGCCCCATCCTTTGGCACTAGAAAGTACCTTGAGTAGAAATCCTCCTCTTGAGAGGTGTGTTCTACTGAGGTAGATGGCTTGTTTCAGAAGCCTGAGGGACAAAGCCTGTAGTGTAGCTGTGGACCTGTATTCATGAATGGGAATAATAAGAGACATGCAGTTCTTTCTTGTTTGATAACCAATAAAAATAACCACATTTCTAAAAAGTATAAAAGGTGATAAAAACATCTGTTTAGTTTTTGCCATTTATTTTCTTTACTAAATTTAAAGTGTTTCAAAAATTATTTTCACTGAGTGCATATTCTATGTGATTTCAATCTTTCACAATATTTATTCAAATGAATAAAGGACAGATTAGATTAGGTTTATTTATAAATGTTACAAGATTAAACATACAAAAGTTTTTTTTTTATTTTTTAGGCCGCACACAGCGAGTGGGACGGCAAGGTCAGCCCAGCGGCATCGACTCAACAGCTGGTGCGGCAGTGCTGGGCCCCGGTGGAGGAAGCATCTCTCTTTTCTCTTTGTTATTTATTTATTTATTTATTTTGCTACTAAAAGCAGAGGAAAAACAGAGACAGCACTGTAGGTTAGAAAGCAGCGTAAAAAGATTTGTTATTATCAGTTTTTTAAGCGTCTTTACCACTATGCAAGTGTTGAAAAGGAGGTTTTAACCTCAGATCACCAACAGGGGTCAGCCGCCTGAGCCTCAGCTTTCCCTCCCGCAAACCCAGATGCTTGTTCAAGAGGGGAGGAGGCTGAATAAGGTCATGTGTGTTTTGCACAAGGGGGAGGAATTGTTTTGACTAATCATTCTTGCTTAAACTACAATCTGTCTCCTGCCTCAAAAATAATAACACAAAATAACAGTCCACAAGGAAGGCTGATATGGTTGGTGATGTCATCATAATGTCCTCAAGGAAGAAAAACAGTATCAAAGACTCCCTGGATATTAGTAACTAAGAATAAACTAACCTGTAATGAGAAGTATATAAAGCCCAGCAAAGCTGTGCCTGACACCACAAAGCACCTGCTCTGCTGTCTGCTGGCATCTACACAGAAAGGCCTTCAAAGGCAGGTAAATGGATTTTCAGCTTATTCTGTTATTGTTTTACTGCACACATCTGTCATTTTGTATTGCTTTTTGTGTGTTAGGAATGATTTCCTCAAAGTGAGATTATAAATGAATTGTCAATCGCTTGGTCTTTTATTTTCTATAGGTATGAAATAGATTGTAACTGCTGTTTTCTTGTATTTTTCCATTCTGTTGTATACAGTATGTGTTGGTAATAATGTCGCTCCCACATGGAAAAACTATATTGCGATAACTGGTCAATTGTGAAATGATCATGTATAGGGACTATCGTTAACAGTGTGTATGGATATGTTAGAATATGTATATTAATTGTACAAGAGTGTACCGAGGATTTAGTGAAGAAAGAAGTACATGTGTGATCAACTACTTCATTACTGTGCTTTTTGATATAATGTACAGTAAATACGGTTCAAATGATACATACAGGTTTTACATAATCTCCTGTCAGTGGAATTTCTAATCGTCCCTCCTATTTTCAATCCTGTCATTTATGGTTTAAACCTTATTAAATATACAGTATATATATTCTTTTTTACAAAGAACACTTAATTGCAAAGCAGAATAGAAAGAACATTGAGTAGTTTCCTAAGATAGATGCTTATACAGGCTTATCTCATTTGCAATTGACTGAAGAATTTCACAGAATCACGTAAGTTAAATAAACCTGATGCACTTTTTCAACTGAACTTTAAACCTGAAAGGAGGCATTGGTGAGGCTCTATCTAGAGTACCTAGAACACTGCAATATGGCTTAAATAGAATTTAATATATATGTTATGTATATAACATGTGTTATGTAATAGTACATGTATTCAATGTATAAATTATTATTATTATTAATTGTTTATTTAGCAGGCCTTTATCCAAGGCGACTTACAGAGACTAAGGTGTGTGAACTATGCATCAGCTGCAGAGTCACTTACAATTACATCTCACCTGAAAGGCGGAGCACAAGGAGGTTAAGTGACTTGCTCAGGGTCACACAATGAGTCAGTGGCTGAGGTGGGGTTTGAACCGGGGATCTCCTGGTTACAAGCCCTTTTCTTTAACAACTGGACCACACAGCCTCCTCCATGCACCCTTAGAGAAAAAAAGTAGTCATTAACTGTACATATTGTTAAAATGAAATAAAAACGTTTATTTATTTTAAACTGCTCACTTACGGTATGAAGGGGAGCTCTGTATTTACATACTTTTCTCAAGTCTAGTTTTCATGTGTTCAATAATAAGCATGTTTTTGGTTTGTCTGGCGGGAAATGCTCCAGGAACATCCACACATCTTGAAGTATCAACACTCAAACCTAACCGTAACCTTTCTACCCCAAACTTCTAGCTAAATACTATTTTTAAAGTAAATATCATATTGCAAAATTTTAATTCTCACAATTAAAAGTGTAAATTCTCATGGAGCATTTTATGCTGGATGAACGGACCTTTAAGGGGTTAGTTTCCAATCTGAATTATTAAAAATATGAAAAATTATTCAAAGCATACATTCATTACTGCAGAGCTATTACAAGTGCACTCCCATATAACTATATAGAAAAATACATTTGTAAAGCATGCTGATCATTTGCTCTGCTCTAAATTAAATATTTTCATAACTATTCTTAACTTTATATTTTGTGTTCCAGGTATAAATGAAAATTGGAATCTCCTGGAATAACAATGGAAAAGCATCCCATGTTTCATCGTTTACACTTATAGCATTTGGAGATATGGGTAACAGCAAATATGTGTATTTTGCTATCACTCTAATAGGGTATCTTTTTATAATCAGTGTTAATTCATGTTTTATTTTATTAATAATACTAGAGAAAAGCCTCCATGAGCCAATGTACATCTGCCTCTGTAATTTATTCATGAATGCCCTCTTAGGAACTGCTAGCTTCTATCCTTCATTTCTGTATCATCTTCTTTCAGACACCGAGTTATTTCTTATGGATTTTGTTACACTCAAATAGGTGTTATGTATACATATGTTATGGGTGAAATGACAATTCTAACAGTTATGGCCTATGACAGGTATGTAGCAATATACTTGCCATTAAGATACAACACTGTCATGACATGTACAAAACTGTACAAATTATTAGTTGCAGCCTGGATCTATCCTGTTGTTATGGTGTCCTTTTACTAATCTTTTCTGTGTCAGTTCCTTTATGTGGAAACCAGATTAATAAATTATATTGTCAGAACTGGGATGTTATGAAGCTATCTTGTATAGACACGACTGTTAATAATATTTTGGGACTTTTGGTATATGCTTCATTTATTCCACTCTTTTCTTTTGTTGTATACTCTTACATTAAAATACTTATAGTATGCCATAAGAGCTCCAAAGAACACAATGGTAAAGCTTTGCAAACCTGTCTTCCACATTTAATTTCATTAATCAGCTTTTATGTTACTGTGTTATCAGAACTGGTTCTAAGCCGATTAAACCATAAGAATATATCAAACATTGTGCATTACAATCACATCACTGGAACTTGTAATTGTTCCTCCTCTTTTGAATCCCATTATTTATTGCCTGATTCTGCCTGAGATACGTAAAAAGTTGTTAAAACATTTAGAGGAAAACAAATTGGTCCAAGAGTAACAATACTAAATGCAACCAGGCACTACATCAATTTTTTTAACAATAAAAACTCTGACAACACAAACGTATGTTTTTGTGGCATAATGCTGCTGTATATTTAAGCAAAGCTGATCCAGCACTCTGCTTTAAAGTGCCTACAGGGTTACACAGTGATGACGTTGGCATATCAATGCAAATGAACACAATCATTTTCATATAGAGGAATAAGACAAGACCAGAAACTCAGCATGGATGAACTCTTTTTACCTTAATTGATTAAAAGACACCATATCGTAGTATCTTTTGCATGACTTCTTCCTCAAGATAAGCATGGACCCCTCTGGAGGCATTTATATCAATCATATTTTTTAT
>CM060255.1:47597874-47671294 GCA_030684275.1 Acipenser oxyrinchus oxyrinchus | reverse complement strand
GCTGTTGTGCCGGTTTATTATAACTAAAAAATGTAAACACAAAACGCTTTTGTAATGCAAAAGCGGCTGAACTTGTTGAACCAAGGGGTCCCGGTCCCAATCCTGACCCGACTGTCTCGGGGGGGAGGCAGGTCCCCCCGGGTTGGCCAAGGCCGGCCCCCCCTGCAGATGCAATATCCCTGTCCTGAGGTCTAATTGCCCACCTGTGTAGCGCAGGAAGTCCTGACCCAGTAGGCAGGGTTCCTGGACAGCCACTACCCAGACAGGGTGGTGTACTATCCGCCCAACTTCTTCAGTAGCGGGGTTGCTCTTCCCTTGCATCGGCACTAGCTCTCCTGCCCCAGTGCGTAGCTGCACGGTGGTGGGCTCCAGCCGGACTCCGGCAGGGAACACATCAGGACTGACCAGAGTCACTGTTGAACCGGTGTCCACTAGAGCAGTACATGGAACCCCGTCGACTTGGATGGGGACGTGGCAGAAGTCCCCTGCAGTGGTCCTCCCAACCACTATGGCCGGCCTGTGCTGTCCCTCTATGCAGGCCCCTTGGCGCTTGCCCCACAGCTGCTGTGTCAGGCGTGGTGGTCCAGCCTTCGTTGAAGGTCAGTGGTGCTGTAGGTGGCCGGGCTGGCTGTAGCCGCAGTACGGTCGCGAGTGGGGCTCAGGCGCCCGGGCATGCTGGGTGCTCGCTGCCCTTATGAGGGTGATCAGCTCTGTAGGCCGGGGAGGGATTGCCGTCCGGTGCTTCCTCTTCACTGAATTGGCCCGGCCAGGCTTTGGCTGGTGTGTGGTCGGGCCGCCTCTTCCACTCAGAGGCACCGTCGCACTCCCCTTCCTCGACCACAGCATCGACTGATTCTGCATGAGCCACGGTGAGCTCTAGGGAGGTTGGGGCAGCGAGCCGAACCTACTGACTCAGGGCAGCCATGGTTAATCCACGGACAAAGGCCTCCATGGCCAGATCCTCTTGCGTGGCTTGCGGGAAATTGGGGTACCCTCTTCGGGCCAGGTACCTGACATCAGCCGCCAGTATTCCAAGTTTCTCTCCAGGGCCTCGGATTCAGTTAGCCAGGCGTAGGCGCAGGCCGACTGCATGCTCCACTCCCCCGAAGCGACACTCTAGGGCTGTGGCTAACACCTCATACTGGACCATCTCTCCTGGGCCCAGGTCCAGCAGAACCTGCAGCGCTTTCCCCTCCAATGCAGCTGCCAGCTGTCCAGCCTTCTCGGTAGGCCCCCAGCCATTAGTGAGTGCTACCATTCTGAACTTAGCGTGGTAAGCCTCCCACAGGGATTTCCCATCATAGCGGCCTGCCTTCACTGTCTGCCTGCTCGCTCTTGACATTATGTTACTCCCACTCTGCTCTCCCTCTCTCCCGCGATCGGTGCGGGGGCATGTCAGGGCTTAACTCTACGCTCTCCCACCAAACACACACTTAGCTTGGCTATCAGTGTGGCACTGGCAAAATCAGCATTTTTTATACTGTGCAGAACTAATTTATTTTAACATATTGTTTAGGGACTTTGGAATACCTGCACGGTGGATAGTAGTATCTACACGTATCGACAATAACAATCCAAAGCAAATTTGCACCATTGTTAAAGATTTTCTAGCAAGTCTGGCATAAACTATTTTGGCCCTTGTAAAAATAAATAAATAAATAATAACACAAAACGGCTTAACCTAAAAAAAAAAAAGTCATACAGGTACCACAGTAGCAGGCGCAGTTTACACTACCTCAGAGTTTCTGATCACATTGTAAATTCCAGATTTCCTAAATCCATTCATGGAAATGTCCGGTCTTCTTTTTTTATTTTTTAGGCAAATTGGCTTAATCACTCACTGCCATTCTCATTTGACATCCGACACATTATTTCCCTTTTCCAGCGCACGCATCTTTAACCTGTTCTGCATACCACCAGTCTGTCAGAGGGCGGGATCGCACACTGTATGCCACACTCTGATTGGTGGAAGTATTGTTGGTGATCCAATACAAACCGCCAATAAAACCAAAATAAATTCCACTCCAAAATGTCCCGTTATATGGCATGTCAAAAAAAAATATTAAAGGAAGAATGGTTGGTGTTTCTTATGCGTTTCACTTAAAAATCACTTAGGGCATTGGGGTTTGTTAATTTCTGCCACCTGGACACAGATGCCAATTCCCGGACAGGTGGCAACCATATTTATAATGTTCCCCAGAGTGTTTTGAAAAAAGGACACCAATTCCAAGATGCTACTGTAAATAAATAAATAAATAGATAAATAAATTGAGAATTCTTAAAGGCAAGTCACACTGCCATATCCAACAAAACTTTATTTCCAAATATACAAATGTTATTTACAAACCCAACAAAACACATTATGTAGCTGTGCAGGGCCACAGGCCTGCCACAATAATATAAACCACTTTTTATTTCTTATTATTTTTTATTTACTATTGGAAGGAACAATAAAACATTTGTTTAAATAACTAAATGAAAAGGGTCAGTCATGTCCTCACCATTTTTTGCTTTAATTTACTGAATGTACAATCATTTCAATTATACCCGTCCCAACCGATCCCTTTTATATATTTTATATTGTACTCTGATACATAAACAACATTAAAAAAGTAGCCTTAGTTATGATGTCATTTTACATACTGATACCTTGTTAGAACATAATACCATTATTGATTATTTATTTCACAATCATTTATCAAATTAAAAACATGTCTTAAAAGCAGATAAGCAGTCATGAAAGCCAATTCATTTTGTATTAGTCAATTGATTTTCGTCATCATTTACTGAATTGTCTGTGTTTCGGTTTGTTGTGGTTGAAAGATGCTGTCTGACTCTAGGCCTGGTAACTCCTCACCTTCATGCAGATGATACAATGTTGTACTCTGCAGGTTCTTGTATATCTTTGGTCATCAAGGAGCTGAACAGAGCTTTGTTGGCATTCTGCAGTTCACTCAAGCTTATTTAATATAACAACTTAAAGCAAGCGGCACTGGAACATGTAACAGAGTATAAATACCCGGGCATGTGGCTGGAAACTGCTTTTACTTTCAAGAACACATATTTCTTCTGTTAAACAAAAAATCAAGGCTAAACTGGGTTTCTTCTATCATAATACAATCCATTTTACTTATTAGATTTGTAACCTGAGTGCCCTACCAAACCCATCATTGTGATTTGTATGAACTGCTACATTGTCCTTCTTTGACTACTTGGCATCTTAAACCCTGTTAAATATTTGTTTATATTACAATAACTGGCAAAGTGCCAGCCTATCTTTGGAATGTACTTACCTTTTCTACTTCAAACTATCAGCACTTTTGGTTTTTACTTTTGGTAGCACTTGTTTGAATTTTCAGCAGCAGATAGTTGGAATGTTTTACAGAGGGATTTGAAATTAACCATCCTTTTTAGTCATAAACTGATCCTTGCAAGTGTTAAATCTGCATTGAAAGGTCTGGATTGTATTGTTTTATTTTACTTTCTTTACTGATGTTGTGATTTAATGTATGTATTGTTTTATTCTGTTACATCAGTATTGTTTTTAATTATTTTGTATGATGGATGTTAATTATATGTTGTCTTTGCTGCAGTTTGAGCCTTCTTGGCCAGGTCACCATGGCTACTACTGTTTTTTTTTTTTACCTGGTTAAATAATAGAAATGACATTGAAAGGAATTAGAGGCTATTTATTGAGGAATGGCCTTGTTTACCCTCAGAAATATTTCAAAAGCATGCAGACTCAATGCAGTTGCCCTAAAACCAGTTGACAAATATGCTTTTTTTCATGAAAAAAACACACATATTTTGTAGAAATATAGTTTTAATGAACAAGATTCTTTTTTTTTTTACACTGGCCCCTTAAATAAAGAAGGTATTTTCCTTGGAAAACAACTTAAAATATACAGTATTTTTTTTATTTCTCTCATTCTGTGATAGCAGTTGGAAATCCCTGTGGCACATAGTGAATGTTACATACACTGCACATCTGTTTCTGTCTATTTTCTGTCTCAGCTGTGACTTTATTCAAACACAACAGAATACAGTCTGAACTGTTGCCATATACGTTACTGTTTTCTGATAGGGTACCATATTTTGTAATTGTAACATACCTGTCATCATTATGCACTGAAAGTAAATAAAAAGGCATTTCAATCTATTTGCCTATTTGTTATTATAACCTGTAACTTCCAGTTGCATATTGGATTGAATTGTAGATAGTTTAACAACTGACCAGTTGGAACAATAGAGTCTTTCAATGTGGTTTCCACACAAAGGCAGTCTTGAAGAAAACAAAAGAGGAAGGGCCGTGTCACAGAATGGAAATAGCCAGGCACCAGCCAGTAATTTACAAACAACTCTATCTGTCATGATATTTGTATAGTGTAAAGGTTTACAAATGGCCACATATCTGTCATATGCCATCACTGTTAAAATGGTAAATTCAGAAATTGCATAACCATAGATAACAAATATTTGAATGAAACATCCAGAACGGGGAATCACTTGGGTCTCTGATAGAAGATCAGCCAGAAGTTTAGGATAGAAACCAGCAGTTCCATAAAGGGTGTTAACAGATAAACTACAGAGAAAGATATACATAGGCTCATGAAGGCTTCTTTCCAAAAATATTACTAACACAAGAACTACGTTTACAAAGATTATCAAGAGGTATCCTATAAGAGCAAAGACAAAATATACATATTTTGTATTACCCATGTCCCCAAATCCAGTGAGTGTGAAAGTTTCAGTGTAAGACGTGTTTTCCATTCCTGTTCTCATGAGTTCAGAATGTCCCAGCCAAGGAGTCCTATTGATTAAAATACAGGTGGAAATATTGAGTCAGAACTCCTTGGTATGTATTCCAGGCAGACAACCCTTTAAAACATTTTAAAAGTCTGATCTCATAACACTGTGTTAAAACATTTATTTCAGCCACTAAACACTTTTGCAATAAAAGGTATTACTTAATTGTAACAGGAGTTCTACACACTGATAGTTGTTTTATTTAAAAAAAACAACAACTTTGTATTATACAGTTTGTTTATACAGTTATTTTTTTAAATTAATGGACAGTAAACTATTTTTAATGACTACTAGAGTGACAAATCATAAAAACATGCTATGACATGAACAGCTTTATAATTTGAATGAAACATCTACAGATTTTAATGTAACATTTTTCACATGCCAGTACAGTCAAATTAGTTGTCAGAATTACCTTCTAGACAGCATGCCAGTGGTTTTCAACCCTGGGCCTCCCGTAACCAACAGTCTGGATTTTTGTTTCAACCAGGAACTACATTTTGTTTTAAACTGGCATTGTTTTCCAGTGCACAGCAGCCTCTGCAGTGTTGAACAGTGTTTAGATACAGTGATTTCCCTAATGCTAATGCTGCTTGCGGTGCAGTTAGAGTTTTTGCAACATTGACATATAATGTACATGTAAAGGTTAAATATAAAAATCTAGCAATTAACTTGCTACCGTAACATAGGACCACAACACATCTGTCTGTGGTTATATTGTATTGTTTGTGGTCTTTGGAACAACCTGCTTAATGTTTGAAATAAGAAACATGTAAAATATAATTTACCTGTCTTCCAACAGTCTTAGTCAGAGCACCCTGCAGCAGGTCATACAGATGCAGTGTGTTGTCAAATAGAGCATTGTGCGGCTTTATATCCTTCACTCTGGGAGGTGCTGTGTTCAGTTTCTAGGTTTAAAATATCCAGGAGTCAACAGGGATCGAAGCAGTTTGTGTCCAAAGGCCCTGAGCACTTAGCTGACTGGCTGGGGATCTCATTAGCTAACTTTGTACCTATTATACATGTTTCCAGTAAGTTCACATTCAGTCATTGGGCCCTTTTCACTCGATCAAATTAAAGTCAGTGTTAAAGTTACAGAACACCCTGTACTGTTTACAAGAAATGCCTTACTTTACTTTTTTTGTATCCCATGCTGTCTGTATCGCAGCAATATATTATTTCAACACAATCCAACTTGTTGTTATATTTATGCATCTATCGTGGGCCCTATTCACAAAACTTTCAGGACTGTTTAAAGGAATGTTTTTTCTAAATATTTGATTTGAAGGATGTTTACAAACATTCTCCTAGGTTACATTTCTCAAGTTTTCCTTAGGATCAGATAACACTTTACATTAAGCGTGTCTAATGACTGTGTATTTTCATAGTAGTTACTTAGTAAATACATGTGTACTATTACATAATTTCAATGTTATTATGCATAGTTACAGTGTACTTCATGTGTAAATCTTTATGCATCATAAATATAAGGGCACAGTTGTATCACAAACGATATATCCCTGTGACAGAATGGCTCATGTGGTGACGTCAGGCCAGGAAATAGACAGACGATTTTGGTGAGTGAAATGTGCTCTTGCGCCGGTTTATTATAAATAAAAAGATTTAAACACAAAACACTTTTTTAAGCAAAATGGCAGTGGCAAAAACGAACAAACAGATACAAAACAAGTACCATGCTGTTTCCACTCCACCATGCGTAGCAATTGTTATGATTTTAATTGCTTAACATCATTTGAAACCGAAAATCCTTATCAATACGATCCTGAAGCAAGCGATAATTATAAAAGCGATTATAAACAATTGTAATAGTTTTCAAAAACTATAAACTTTCTCTCCTCAGCTGTATTTGGGGGTTACAGATTTCTTCTGCAGCTTCTGAAGTTCTGGAAAATATGGAGATGAACGTACAATTAGAATGCTGAATCTGCTTTCATATTTAGCATGTTATAACATCACTTGGATGAAAAGTACATAATAAAATACTGGATGCAGCTACTACAGAAATAACTTGCATATATGATTGGACAGGCATTATAAAAATGTGAAAATCAAGCACTGTGATTATGGAGCAAACTGATAAGTAAACAGGATGGTTTCTTACTCTGAACAATCAGATTGGCGGGTGTCAGGGTCAAATAATGGGTCTAGCTTGTTTTCATTTTCCTCAACTTCCTCATTTTGTATTAACATCTCATCTTGTACTGGTTTTAAGGATTGTTCTGCTTCAGCACTTCCCACCTGATCGTACAGAGTGTCTGAGAGTACAGGGCAAGTGGAGTAGTGGTTAGGGCTCTGGCCTCTTGAACAGAGGGTCGTGGGTTCAATCCCAGGTGGGGGACACTGCTGTTGTACCCTTGAGCAAGGTACTTTACCTAGATTTCTCCAGTAAAAACCCAACTGTAAAAATGGGTAATTGTATGTAAAAATAATGTAATATCTTGTAACAACTGTAAATCGCCCAGGTAAGGGCGTCTGCTAAGAAATTAATAATACTAATCGTCATCTCATTCTGGAGACGTTGAGTTTGTGTAAGGTGAGCCAATTTCATCCGTTTGCACAGCTGTATCTTTGAAAGTTTTTTGGGAGTGCTGTCATTCACCTGCACATCTGCAGTAACAATTACAATGGTAGTATTATTTTACATGTAAAGGTGGAATAAGAGCATCTTGATCTCACAGTGTTCTAATTAAAAATAATGACGTATACATTTGTGATGCCTTTTCAGAATTATTCTGCACTTGATGGTAGTTAGAAGATTGCTTGTGAACTGCTAATCATAGTGTCATTGCTGTTCAGTTATACACTCTTAACATAACCATTTACTGTAGGGAATGTAAGATTTACTTTACAGCTAGATTACTAGACTTTCTATCCATCCATCCACTTCAGTCGCAGAAGAAAGTAGTGTCATCCTTCAAGTGAAACAATGTTATTCACTAATTTATTTATAGTTTAATACATATTGTTAAACTATACTTATTTAACAGTGATATGTTTTTAAACTTTATTAAACACTCATTCATCCTAGCAAGTACTATTAAAGATTGCAGGTAAATTATCTGAGTTCAGACAGGGGGTCTCAAAACTTATATCTGCAACTCAGGAAGTGCCCTGGTTGTGAATTATGATGGTATCTTGTTTTTATGAAAGTTCCTTTACAAAATGTTACTGTGTTACTACCGTTTTAAATTGTACTCTTTCCCACGCCTTTGTAAGGCAATCTCCATTTCGGTGTTTGGACTGCTATCTGACATCTTTCTACACCTACACCACACCCTGCTGGAGGAAATGATTTGGATTCAGTAGTGTCCTCTACGCTATCCTTTGCTGCACTGTCATTTATGCTTTCGTGATCTTTACGAGACTCTTGCAAGATCTGTTAAAAATAAAATAATGTATAATAGGACTAACAATTAATCGCAGACATTTGTTTGTAAAACCTGTGGATTTCCATTTACCATGTAGGGAAGATGTAATGACCTGTACTATAAGTAATCCGATCATCTGATCTGTGTAGTCAGAAAAATATTACAATAGACACATAGCGACGAACTTCCATTTCACATTTCTGTAATAACAGCCAAAGTAATAAAAGGTATTAGAAAAAAAATGACAATAAAAACTTTTTAAAAGTGAAATACTTCATATATGATCGATTTTAAAGTGCTCTGCATCCATATCAATTAGCACATTATTAGGACCCGTTTCTTTTTCCTCAGAAGCTGGGACACATCTGAGCACAGTGTAGACAACTCAGTTGCGCCATGCCAATTTGTACTTTTAAGTTTTATGCATTGTTCCCATACATTTTTTAGTTTTTTGTTTCAGTTGGGAATTGAAACAGAGACCTCTTGTTTGGTGGGGTTTCCACATCTGGCAGCAATACCCCTTTTTGGCATTCTCCTTTTATAGAATGTGGCTGCTCCCAATTAGTACCAATTACTCTATTAAGGAGCAGCCATATTCTCACATGTTTCTGGCAGGGACAGGAATTTACCCCATCCCTGCCAACCACCACCAAAACACAAACAAAACACCACAATATCTTGCTCTGCCACAACCATGAACGATCAGGTTTTTCAGAATCAAGAATCGCATTTATGGCAATTCATTTAGTTTTTCAACATTTAATATAGTTGGAAAAAAAAACCTATTTGCGGCAATCTTACTAACCATCAAAAACTTTCACTGTATCGGTGGCCATAACAGAGCAGAAGGGAGGATAGATTGTAAGCGGTGTGGTACAATGCCATGGTCTCGAGAACAAGCGATGGCTCATAGAGAACGTTTCATGTGTTCAAAATAATGTTGTAGTTTTACATTGGCCCATCTTTCTGCACCTATGCCCATTTTAAAGTTGTTATAAAACACATATCACAGGCAGTATTGTTTGAACTACCGACCCACAGCTCTATTCTGAACTTCAGCAGCACACCACTGGATTGGAATGTAAGCAAAGACACATTTCAAAACTAGTCCCAGTAAGCATGTTACCAAAAATATATACACTGTATATATATATATAATTGTGAGATGACCTCTCTCTGGTTCTTTTCAGCACTTTCTTGACCCAGATACACAACAAAAATAAACAAACAAAAAGCCTAGCTCCTCTTGCAGCACTAAACTAAACTTTGCACAGTAACCTTGATCTGTAAAACGGGGCAGCTACTCTGCTTACCGGCTTAAAAACACACTTTTCACAAATACTAATCAAAAAAAGGTTTTCTCACAACCTTTTCTTTCTCTTTCTACAGTTGCACACACTCCCAACCGGGCTCTTCACTCAGCAGCCCCCAATAGACTGACTGCCTTTCTTTTATGATCACCAGCTGGCAAACAATTAATCAATTTGAAAACAATTATACACATCCATTGTGGACTATTCTGGGATATATATATATATATATATATATATATATATATATATATATATATATATATATATATATATATATATATATATATATATATATATATATATATATATACACACACACATACAGAGACAATTTACAGACAATTATGACCATGATTTATTATGAAACAATCATAAATAAACATAAATAATTAAATTGCATATAATTGTTTACTCCACACTGCTGCCCATCACTAATGTGTATAACACATTAGTGTTTAAACAGTTTTGTGATAAGTAAAACAAAATGGTTTATTATTGTGTATTATTAGATGTATTAGTAGAAGCGTTAGATATAATACTTATGGTAATGCAACGAACAATAACAACAACAGAACTGTAACTGAACTTTACACCCTACTCTTAAACTATGCAGCTTCTCCTTGTTCTTCAAGGATCTAAAACAGCGGGCCCTTATGCTGATTTCTGCTGTCACCTTGTCATTATTTGACACTACAAACACATAGCAGAGAAAATAATTGGATTAGTTTGGAGAGTACTTTTATAAACTGACTATGTGCTTATGCAATTATAATGACACACAAATACTATACATATGCTAACTGAAACAGTTTCAATGCTGAAACTAATTACACTTTTTAAAAAGATAGGTACAATTTAAATAAATAAATAGAATTAAACGTAGTAACTCCCCTTCATAGTCACAGAGGTAGCTATTTCATTTACATGCTGTATAAACACCACTGGCTATCCATTGTGCATTATTTTGAGTAGTGCTGTGTTTGAAGGTTCGTTCGCTAGCCAGGAATTTGAAGGTAGTTTTAGCGGATGTCGTGCTTCAGTAAAATATGTACTGGATACCTAGTGTACAAGACAATGTGAACTTTCGGTATTAGAAATTAGATGTACTTTTAAAACATCAACAGCATAAAAAGCAAACCACTTTCTTCAAACAATGTTCAATGTTTTTTGTTTTGTTTTTGTTTTTAATAAAATAAACAATAAGAAATGTAGCCATGCACAATATGATGTGGAACGTGTCTTCATTACCTTTATTGCTGCTCTGAAAAATATACTTTTATATGGAAAACAATTTTTATTTATTTTTTTACACATCATACTTTTTACACATTATGTAATTTCTGGAAGTGATTTATTTCAAAGTGTTTTAAATTTGATTAGAATATCAATCAGAGATTTCCATTAACTTGATTGGTCAAAATCAGGTCCCTAATCTCTGGTAAAGGGCCTTGAATGTTCTTTCAAACTATGGTTAGTCTCTGTTCCAAATCAACCTGCTGGAAAACATGTAAATACAGCATACACTTACTTATATAATTTTCCTTTTTTCTGTTTCATGAAAGAAACTCTCTGTACACACCCTTTGGATGTTTTCTTTCAAAGTAGACAAAACTATGATTCCTCACTGTCGTATATGTTCAATCTAGCTATTTACATTTATTATAGCAAATAAAGTAAAAAATAAATTAAAAAAAATCGAATGGTGTTTGCTGTCAGCTGCAGCACAGTAACACAATTGAGATCTCTGGTCTCCACATGATATATGAATAAAAATAAAAATGTGGTTCAAAATAACATTGTACACCTGATCTGAAATAAAACCAAAGAAAACAAAAACGCCCCACAAGAAACACCTCCTTAAAAAATGATTCCATTACTTTTGTTTAACTAAAACAAGAAGAGGAAGACTGACTGAATTTAAACACACTGTGGCACCAAAAAAGAAACAACACAAAATGGCAAAAGCTAAGATTGCAAAAAACACAAAATAGTCTGAAAACACAAATACAACTATCAATAAATTATACACTTGAGTTTTTTTCAATGAAAACTGAAAGTACTATTATTTGCAGTCGTGCATATGCACAAACTGAAGGACTTTTGTTATTTAGTATAAAAGTACACAAACATAATCTTAACAAGAAAGTACATAATACATAATAGTTAGTATTTTGCAGCGTGTGAGCTGTCTAATATTGGTATAATTTGCTTTCTTCGGAGCATATTTATAATCCTTTTCCGTACCTCAGGCAAGTGGAAACCATACAAGAGAGGATTAAGAAGGGGAGGAATGATTAGAAACTCCAATGACAGGATGGCAGCAACAATTTGGGGCATATCCTTTGAGTCTAATCGACTAAGAGCTATTTCACAAAAACCTGTTATTGAATAGATGATAAATGTTGTTAAATGCGGGAGACATGTTTGTAGTGCTTTGCTTCTGAATTCCTTGGAGCTTTTTTGACAAACAATAAGTATTTTTACATAGGAAAACAATATAAAAAATAGAGTTGGAAAAATTACACAAATAGTAATTACAAAACCAACAACATTGTTTAGAGTAGTTGGTACACAAGATAGCTTAACAACTGACCAGTTGGAACAATACAGTCTTTCAATTTGGTTTCCACACAAAGGCAGTCTTGATGAAAACAAAAGATTAAGGGCCGTGTCACAGAATGGAAATAGCCAGGCACCAGCCAGCAATTTACAAACAACTCTATCTGTCATGATATTTGTATAGTGTAAAGGTTTACAAATTGCAACATATCTGTCATATGCCATCACTGTTAAAATGGTAAATTCAGCAGCTGCGTAACCATAGATAACAAATATTTGAATGAAACATCCAGCACGGGGAATCACTTGGGTCTCTGATAGAAGATCAGCCAGAAGTTTAGGATAGAAACCAGCAGTTCCATAAAGGGAGTTAACAGATAAACTACAGAGAAAGATATACATAGGCTCATGAAGGCTTCTTTCCAGAAATATTACTAACACAAGAACTACGTTTACAAAGATTATCAAGAGGTACCCACTAAGGGCAAGTAGAAAATATACATATTTAGTTGTATTCATGTCCCCAAATCCAGTGAGTGTGAAAGTTTCAGTGTAAGACGTGTTTTCCATTCCTGTTCTCATGAGTTCAGAATGTCCCAGCCAAGGAGTCCTGTTGATAAAAATACAGGTGGAAATGTCACATCTCTATAACAAACACTAACCAACTTTTGAAAATACATGCCATAGTTGTTATGTTGCAATAAAATGTATTACTTAATTGTAATGGGAGTGCTAAATATTGACAGTTTTATTTAAAAACAAAAAACAAAAACACTATCATATGACTGTTAGTAATTTTAAACTGTTAGATGATACAGTTTTTATTAATGGACAGTAAACTACTATTTTTAATGACTACTAGAGTGACAAACCTTCATTAAAACATGCTATGATATGAACAGCTTTAAACCTTGAATGAAACAGTACAGCGAAGAAGAAACAAGTTATATACAGTCTATTGATACATTTGAACTGTTCACTTGTGCTTAATAATGATGTCAGTAATGTTTTATGTAATAGGGTGTAATTTGCAGATTGTAATGTATTATTTTTCACATGCCAGTACAGTCAAATTAGTTGTCAGAATTACCTTCTAGTCAGCATGCCAGTGGTTTTCAACCCTGGGCCTCCCGTAACCAACAGTCTGGATTTTTGTTTCAACCAGGAACTACATTTTGTTTTAAACTGGCATTGTTTTCCAGTGCGCAGCAGCCTCTGCAGTGTTGAACAGTGTTTAGATACAGTGATTTCCCTAATGCTAATGCTGCTTGCGGTGTGTTTTTTCTGTATGTTTATGGCCCACAAATGAGTTTTTGCAAGATATACATATACTGTACATAAAAAGGTTAAATTAACTGAAGTCGGTATGTTTAGAAATGTCTTTAAAATCTAGCAATGAACTTGCTACCATAACATAGGACCAAAATTAACACAGCCACCTGTGGTTATATTGTATTGTTTGTGGCCTTTGTGACTTTTCCTAATTTTAGAAATAACAAAAATGTAAAAAAATATAAGTTACCTGTCTTCCAACAGCCTTAGTCAGAGCACCCTGCAGCAGGTCATACAGATGCAGTGTGTTGTCAAACAGAGCATTGTGCAGCTTTATATCCTTCACTCTGGGAGGTGCTGTGTTCACTTTCCATGTTTAAAATATCCAGGAGTCTACAGGGTTCGAAGCAGTTTGTGTCCAAAGGCCCTGAGCACTCAGCTGGCTGGCTGGGGATCTCATTAGGTAACTTTGTACCTATTATACATGTTTCCAGTAAGTTCACATTCAGTCATTGGGCCCTATTCATTTTATAAAAGTGCGTTTTTAGTCTTGACTTGAAAACTGTAACGGTCCCAGCTTCCCTGACAATCAAAGGCTGAGCATTCCATAATTTAGGAGCTCTACAAGAAAAAGCCCTACCTCACTCTGAGATCACAGCAGCCCTGCATCCTGTGATCTCAGAGTGCGGCTTGTACGCAGTATTTTTCTAAATATTTGATTTGAAGAGTGTTTACAAACATTCCCTTAAGATATATTTCTCAAGTTTTCCTCAGGATCACATAACACTTTACATTAAGTGTCAATGACTGTGTATTTACATAGTAGTTACTTAGTAAATACATGTATAGTTACACATATAAATGTTATTATTAGGAGTTTTAATCCTGGCATTTTCTTTTAATCGATTAACCCCCATCTGGGCGATTAATTAGTCCATTAACCATATTAGTTTGCTATAATATGCAATTGTAGTGAAAGACAACTAAAAGTAACACTTGGTATTAATGCTATTTAAATAAAATGCAAGCATTTATTAAGGCCTCCTAACGTTCAACAGTCAATTAATTACTTGTTGAATAGGGCTGTTTTTAGTATAAACTAACAGGTAATCTATTGAGTGCTATTTTACTTAAACTGAGAGTGCTTGTGCATCATTCACTTTATTATACAGACTGTGTCAAGTACTTTCAGTTGACTCACACATTCGCACCAACAAGACACCAAATAACAGAACAAATGTGTTTTATATGATGAACAACAAATAATACAAAAGTTGTACCAATCAAGAAACATCAACTAATAATATTATTATATATAATATTATTATGTATCAAGACATTGTTAAAACCTATGTGGTATTAAGGTCATACTTTCTGTAGTGTTAATAAAATGAGAGAATACAATGGCATGTATTTATCTATTTAATAACCATGGCGGTCGTTTTTTGGAATTTAAATTTAAATTGCGGTGCATGTGTTTACGATACGGAGCTGTGCTTTCCTGACATTTCCAAAATATATGTTCTAATTACCCTGACAAAGAAAGAATCGCGTAGCTGCAAAAATTAGGGAGATAAAATACCGTCACATCTATTCCGACCAGGAGCGGTCAAACTGACCGCTACATATAAAACATATTATAACAGTGAAATGTTGCGGTATTATTTGTATTTATCAGTCGGGACTTGCCGCCATGTATTGAAGTTTGATTATATCAGACTGCATTCCATCTGATAGCCCATCAATCAGCCTTGACAGCTCATGGTGCGCAACTGTCTGTCTGTGTGACAGTCTATTACCTGTGTGAGCCACTACTTTTCTCCTCTGATCTATGTTTTAGATGCACTCTGGTTACTATATAAGTCACTTGTTTTTCATTGTACATCACGAGTTGGATCTGGTATGACCAAGACAAAGGTCAGTTATACAAGCTAAAAAATAATATATTCATTTAAGTCAATGGTAATTAGTAGTACAATATTTACTGTGTCCACTCGCTTTGTTTCCTTGAAGAAAAACTCAAGCATAAATAAATCAAACATGAGAAATATGTCGATTTTGTATCAATAGTACGTCCTGGAATACTGTGATTACATACTGGAGTTCATATATGCTTGAGAAGTCTGTCAGGAAAACATTGATTGGCTGTGCTAACAGTCACTTGGGCTCACATTTTAGGACCCCTACTTATTGTCCCATAATTCGAGCACTGTCCCTGATGCCGATTTCACAGAAGCAAATTATATTTATCACACAACATTGTTTTACTTTTGAAACATGTTACAAAGAGGCTCAGAAACTGTAACAGGGGCTTCTGTTAGAGTGTGGGGATCCGCTGATAGATGAGACAGACACAGAGGTTAATGTTGAAACGCCACTCAGGTGTCCAGGTTTTATTAAGTTCACAGGCAATTGCAGTAGTGGAGCCACCACTAGGGTACCAACAATGGTAGACCTAGTGCGGGAGGATATACACTCAAGTGTACATGAGAATTATACAGTACAAAAAGGCAAAAATGAAACACAGTGGGAAAACAGTTAAAAATAAAAGTTGGCCAAACAATAGCTCAATGCTGCTTCTACTAAAAGGGAGGTGGTGCTCTAGGAACCTTCTCCCTGGCGCAACTAAGCAATGCTTTTCTGTGATCAAAAATCCCCTAAATAAATCCCTATGCGCTAAACACGGGAACCCCGGTATGCACACAGTCGTTCCTGCGTTTTTGGCTCACTCACCCTGGTTAAGACACGCAGTCAAGGGCTTCAAACAAACAAAGGACTTGCTTTTCAGCCCCTTTTAACCCTTTAAGGACCGGGATCATGTAAACACAATCATACTGAAACGTCTTTTCGGGGCCTGTGATCGGTAAACATGATAAAAACACACTTCATTTTATGAACTTACTGGGCCACCATCCTATGCCCTACAGGTTGATATATTTTGTTCTTGTTTTTTAAAGGGCACAGACAGTACAGCAGCATGCAGCAAGAATAGGTGTTCTTAGTATTATTTATTTTTTAAATAAACGTTCAGTTCTAAACCATGTGTTCTGTTTGTTTTTTTAACAAAAGGCTCTAAATTCATAAAATCACTCAGGTGAAAGAATGTTTTGTATTTTGCCCATATTTAAAAAAAAAAAGAACCAACAACACTTTCAGGTAGTGTTATAGGGTCCTTCAGGTAACAGAATACAATGTTTTTGTACATTTATCTCTTTGAAACCCCACAATCTACTGAAATAATAAAAAAATGTAAGTTTTTGAAAAATATCTGTTTTTTTATTTACTTATTGGAGTGGAAAATCAGTAAAAGCACTTTTTATAGCTCCTATATTGTATAATATTCTCTAGAGCGTCCTAAACCAAAAAATACAATTTTCAATTCTAATACTAAAATTGTTTTTTTTGATGAATTTCATAGAAAGGCAAAGTCAGCTAAAAATGTGATATATATATATATATATATATATATATATATATATATATATATATATATATATATATATATATATATATATGCTTTTTGTTCATAAAATACACACATTTTGTAGAAATAAAGTTTTATTGAATATGTTTGGGTTTTTTTACACTGGCCCTTAAATAAAGAAGGTATGTTCCTAGGAAAACAACTTAAAATACAGTTTCTATTTCTCTCATTCTGTGATAGCAGTTGGAAATCCCTGTGGCACATAGTGAATGTTACATACACTGCACATCTGTTTCTGTCTATTTTCTGTCTCAGCTGTGACTTTATTCAAACACAACATGTGTAATTATAACATACCTGTCATTATTTGGTACATGCACTGAAAGTGAATATAAAGGGATTTTAATCTCTTAGCCTATTTGTTATTATAACCTGTAACTTCCAGTTGCATATTGGATTGGATTGTAGACTGCAGATGGAATGAAGCAGCAGCCCCACTTTGATATAAGAATGATTTCTGGGTCAAATGAAACTGAGCTTAAGGCCTAGCTTCCTTACACAGGTCAGTTGTCCTGACTCAAGAATCATGCATAGTTAAAATAAAACAAATATACTAAATATTAACAAACCAACCCTAGGTTTTGACAGTGTGTGGCATGTTACATAGTGCTCTAATTTGCTTTCTTTGGAGCATATTTCTAACCCTTTTACGTACCTCTGGCAGGTTAAGACCATACATGAGTGGGTTCAAAAGCGGAGGAATTATTAGAAACTCTAATGACAAGGTGACAACAACAATTTGGGGTAAAGCCGTAGCGTCTAAACGGCTAAGAACTATTTCACAAAGCATGGTGATAGAATAGTTGATCAGTGTAGTTAAATGTGGGAGACATGTTTGGAGAGCTTTCCTTCTGAATGCCTTGGAGCTTTTCTGACAAACAATAAGTATATTTACATAGGAAAACAATATAAAAACAGAGTTGGAAAAAGTGTACAAATACTAAGTACAAAACCAACAACATTGTTTAGAGTAGTTGATACACAAGATAGCTTAACAACTGACCAGTTGGAACAATATAGTCTTTCAATTTGGTTTCCACACAAAGGCAGTCTTGAAGAAAACAAAAGAACAAGGGCCATGCTACAGAATGGAAATAGCCAGCCACCAGCCAGCAATTTACAAACAACTCTATCTGTCATGATATTTGTATAGTGTAAAGGTTTACAAATTGCAACATATCTGTCATATGCCATCACTGTAAATATTGAAAATTCAGCAGCTGCGTAACCATAGATAACAAATATTTGAATGAAACATCCAGCACGGGAATCACTTGGGTCTCTGATAGAAGATCAACCAGAAGTTTAGGATAGAAACCAGCAGTTCCATAAAGGGCGTTAACAGATAAACTACAGAGAAAGATATACATAGGCTCATGAAGGCTTCTTTCCAGAAATATTACTAACACAAGAAATACGTTTACAAAGATTATCAAGAGGTACCCACTAAGGGCAAGTAGAAAATATACATATTTAGTTGTATTCATGTCCCCAAATCCAGTGAGTGTGAAAGTTTCAGTGTAAGACGTGTTTTCCATTCCTGTTCTCATGAGATCAGAATGTCCCAGCCAAGGAATCCTATTGATTAAAATACAGGTGGAAATGTCACATCTCTATAACAAACACTAACCAACTTTTGAAAACACATGCCATAGTTTTTATGTTGCAATAAAATGTATTACTTAATTGTAATGGGTGCTAAATAGTGACAGTTTTATTTAAATTTTTTTTTTTAAAACATATCATATGAGTTTAGTAATTTTTAAACTGTCAGATGATACAGTTTGTTATTAATGGACAGTAAACTACTATTTTAATGACTACCAGAGTGACAAACCTTCATTAAAACACGCTATGATATGAACAGCTTTAAACCTTGAATGAAACAGTACAGCGAAGAAGAAAAACATTATATACAGTCTATTGATACATTTGAACTGTTCACTTGTACTTAACAATGATGTCTTTGTAATGTCTTATGTAATAGTGTGTAATTTACAGATTGTAATGTATTATTTTTCACATGCCAGTACAGTCAAATTAGTTGTCAGAATTACCTTCTTGTCAGCATGCAAGTGGTTTTCAACCCTGGGCCTCCGTAACCAACAGTCTGGATTTTGTTTCAACCAGGAACTACATTTTGTTTTAAACTGGCATTGTTTTCCAGTGCGCAGCAGCCTCTGCAGTGTTGAACAGTGTTTAGATACAGTGATTTCCCTAATGCTAATGCTGCTTGCGGTGTGTTTTTCTGTATGTTTATGGCCCACAAATGCAGTTAATGTTTTTGCAAGATAGACACATACTGTACATAAAAAGGTTAAATAAAATGAAGTCGGTATATTTAGAAATGTCTTTAAAATCTAACAATAAACTTTCTACCATAACATACAACCAAAATTAACACAGTTACATGTGGTTATATTGTATTGATTGTGACTTTTCCTAATTTTAGAAATAACAAAAATGTAAAAAAATATAAGTTACCTGTCTTCCAACAGCCTTAGTCAGAGCACCCTGCAGCAGGTCATACAGATGCAGTGTGTTGTCAAACAGAGCATTGTGCAGCTTTATATCCTTCACTCTGGGAGGTGCTGACTTCAGTTTCTATGTTTAAAATATCCAGGAGTCAACAGGGTTCGAAGCAGTTTGTGTCCAAAGGCCCTGAGCACTCAGCTGACTGGCTGGGGATCTCATTAGCTAACTTTGTACCTATTATACATGTTTCCAGTAAGTTCACATTCAGTCATTGGGCCCTTTTCACTTGATCAAATTAAAGTCAGTGTTAAAGTTACAGAACACCCTGTACTGTTTACAAGAAATGCCTTACTTTACTTTTTTGTATCCCATGCTGTCTGTATCGCAGCAATATATTATTTCAACACAATCCAACTTGTTGTTATATTTATGCATCTATCATGGCCCCTATTCACAAAACTTTAAGGACTGTTTAAAGGAATATTTTTCAAAATTATTGAAGAGTGTTTACAATACATTTCTCAGCTTTTCCTCAGGATCAGGTAACACTTTACAATGTCGCTCTAATTACTGTGTATTTACATAGTAGTTACTTAGTAAATACATGTGTACATACACATATTTCCAATGTTATTATGCATAGTTACAATGTAATTAATAGCAATATCCATTTTCCATAACTGCAGTGCAAAGAAACTTTAAAATTTTACAACAAGACCCATCTACAGAGCCTGTGGTACACAGTGCTATTCGCGCTTCTGGGAAAACTTTGACAGGCACATATCCATGTAATAGACCACGATGTAATAATACCTGTAAATACATTCATTCATGAACATTTTACTTGTACCTGTAGGAATAGTCTACTGCATCATCTGCAAGAAATGCAATAAATTGTATATTGGGGAAAATAAAAGGCATTTAGGAGACCGGTTTGTAGAACACTTAAGAAGCATTCACATTAACAGCACGGCATTTCCAGTAGTCAGTCACTTCAACAGTGATGATGCTCGGAAATAAAAGGAACGAGTTTATCTTCAAACTGGGAACTTTGGAACCTCTGGGAATGAACATTCTATTCTAACAATCATGACACAGAATTTTTGTATAATTACAATTCTTGAATAACAACACGTTTACTGCACTGTGTTTTCTTTTTAAACAGCTGAAGAGCTTTTGCCCGAAACGTCCTGAAAATAAAATATTCTTTAATCTTTTAAACCTTTTGTGTACATTTGAAAAAAGAAAACCTTATCTTTCATATGCCTTCAATATATATATTGTATTCTTTGTACAGTAGCCACTTCCATTTATAGTACTTCGACACAGGAGAGGGCAGTACAAAAACCCTCCTAGTTTCACAAACCCGATTACCAATTCTAGACTCCCAGTCCCTTACCAAAATTAACAATAATTTCAGAAGATGGCATTTTCAATTATGGACTCATCTCGGACCCGTTTACTCTAAGAAAAAAAATGCAAATAATCCACCAGCCGAGTGGATCAAAAGAGAGGACATTAATTGAAACAGCCACATTTTTGCATGTTAGTCTGAAAAAAAAGAGTAAAGAAATCGCATTGTATTTTATTTACCAAACCAAAAAACTGCATTAATAGACTGCTATTGCCAAACACACTATACTGTCTACTTACTGATACTTTTTACATTTTACTTTTTCTGCTTAATTAGTATAAGGTATTTGTGATTTAAACAAACATGTTAAGTTCCTGACAGGGGTTGTAGTAAACAAATTACTTTTAAAACAAATATTATTTTTAGCGAGTGATTTTCACTTCCACTCACCTTCCCACTAAACACATTTGTTTTGACTTGTTTTGAATCTTGCAGTGTGTGGTGGGCAGGGAGAGGCGACGCTGTTAAGTGCGTTTATAGTATAGCTCTTATGTCAAGTAAAAAGAAACAAGAAAAAGTGAATTAACTGAACAGTAAAACATGGCGGGGGGAGGGTGCTGGCTTTATAATACATATTTTACTGTTAGGGATTAAGTGTTTATGCGCTGTAATGAAATGCTAAGGATTTTAAGGTTATGAAAGTATTTTGTGATCACGCAACACACTTTTGAGTCAGGAACCCCATTTTGAGAAACACTGCTTTAGACCATGCTTGGGTGGTATCTGAAAAATGTAGCGAGTGCATTCTTGTTTGAAATGCAATGCCTGTAAACTGTAAATATACAGGTATGTCTGGGCTCACTTTTGTGCTCCTACTTCAGTTAACTGTGAAATACTGTAAATGCACTGGTCAGTCTACAAAGTTTGCTGGACTTGATTTTTTGTGAGCGATTTACTGTAAAACATTTCTACTAATACATGTTTATAAAATGGGTTGGGAGATATTTGCATCCTGATTGGCTGATAGGCATTCCAAGCCATTGAATTATTACAGTACAACCAACGGGTAAAAACAAGTCCCAGCAACTAAGACTTTTTACAAACAGATATTATTGCGCCGAGCGTTTAAGAATGTTTAAAAAAAATTGAAATGTCTGCCTATTTTTCCCCCAATAAAAAACTAAATAATAATACAATGTCAGACTTCCTCCATGTAAATTTTAACTTGTTTGGTGACTCCAATGTCCACACATTCCTGGAGGATTTAGACCGCAACAGTTCGGTAAAGGAACCGACAGTAATAATTTTCAAAAAAATAATAATGAAACAGTGAGTACTACAAGACACCTCTCTCTCAGTGCTGCTGAAATTAATACAACTGAAGCCAATAAAGAAGAACGGAATACAAAAAAGTAACCGCTTGGGCTGTGTCAGTTTTAATGATTGGTCAGCACAAACCAAAAATAATATGAACTGGAAAACAGCATCTAAGACTGAAATAAAAACAGTTTTAATTAGTTTCTAGAATATTTAGTTAGCAGCTACACAAGCTTGCGAGCTGGCCTGCATCGTTTTTAAATGTTCCCACAGTGGAACGACGTATACACCTAGTTTCAGATACCCACTTTAAAACAGCAAACAGCGTCTTCATTTCTGTCCTGAAAAACTTAACGCGACAACAAAAGACAAGTCACAGCATCACCCTGCTGTATCCCAATGTGGAAGGGTGGTGGACAATTCACTGACACACAGGAGACAGAACTTTATTTGTAACGCCGCTCAAGTGCACTTATTTATTTTAGTCCGCAGAGGGTGCTGTTGTCTGTTGGCCTGAATACCGGCAACGGTAATCAGGTCCACAGGAATACCAACACAGGTAAACAGTTCAATGCGGGCGCACTCACAGGTGCACAAAATAATAATGAAACAAAAGGCGAAATGAAAAGGGAAAATAAAACACAGTAATAAAACTACAAAATAAAGGTGTTGCTTACGCAGTGCCCCCACTGCTGCTAAGCCGGTCAGCTCAGGATATCCGTCCCTCACGCTGTTTATTTAGCACTTTATCCAAGGCACTTACAGAGACTAGGGTGTGTGAACTATGCAACAGCTGCAGAGTCACTTACACACGTCCCAACTTGGGTACAAGGAGGTTAAGTGACTTGCTCAGGGTCACACAATGAGTCAGTGGCTAAGGTGGGATTTGAACCGGGGACCTCCTGGTTAGACGCCCTTTTATTTAACCACTGGACCACAAAACCTCCTGCGTTTTGATGCAGTTTTCCTGCTCGGTGGACAACCCTGAAGGCATAGGGCTGCAGGGTCTAGTACTGCCTGCGTGACTCAGGCGTTGTTATCCTTCATCCGGTGAAGCCATGCTAAAGGCATGATCTGTAACCAGGGTGAAGTGTCGCCCCAGGAGGTAGAACCGGAGAGACTCGACTGCCCATTTTACTGCGAGACACTCCTTCTCGATGGTACTATAGTTTTTCTCGCGGGGAAGGAGCTTCCTTCTGATATACAAGATTGGGTGCTCGCTTCCCCGCACCTCCTGAGACAACACTGCCCCGAGACCTGTCTCTGACGCATCCGTCTGCAGGGTGAACCTCCTACTAAAATCGGGACTGCATAGCACAAGCTTGCTACACAGCCTTCGCTTCAAAGCGAGGAAGGCTCTCTGGCACGGCTCCGTCCACTGAACCTTATTTGGGGTAGCCTTCCGGGTGAGGTCGGGATGAAGCTCAGGATGAACAGACTGTGTCAAGTATTTTCAGTTGACTCACACATTCACACCAACAAGACACCAAATAATAGAAAATATGTGTTTTATATGATGAACAACATAATACAAAAATTGTACCAATCAAGAATCATCAACTAATAATATTTAATAATATCTAATAATAATAATATAAAATTATGTATTAATACATTGTTAAAACCCATGTGGCATTAAGGTCATACTTTCTGTAGTGTTAATAAAATGAGAGAATACAATGGCATGTATTTATCTATTTAATAACCATGGCGGTCGTTTTTTGGAATTTAAATTTAAATTGCGGTGCAAGTCAATGGTAATTAGTAGTACAATATTTACTGTGTCCACTCGCTTTGTTTCCTTGAAGAAAAAACTCAAGCATAAATAAATCAAACATGACAAATATGTTGATTTTGTATCAATAGTGCGTCCTGGAATACTGTGATTACATACTGGAGTTGAGTGAATCAGAATTTTCTGACAATAATCCAGTTTATATACTATAGGTGTTATACGTTCAGTTCTAAACCATGTGTTCTGTTTTTTAACAAAAGGCTCTAAATTCATACAGGTTGATAAATTTTGTTCTTGTTTTTTTAAAGGGCACAGACAGTACAGCAGCATGCAGCAAGAATAGGTGTTCTTAGTATTATTTATTTTTTAAATAAACGTTCAGTTCTAAACCATGTGTTCTGTTTGTTTTTTTAACAAAAGGCTCTAAATTCATAAAATCACTCAGGTGAAAGAATGTTTTGTATTTTGCCCATATTTTAAAAAAAAAGAACCAACAACACTTTCAGGTAGTGTTATAGGGTCCTTCAGGTAACAGAATACAATGTTTTTGTACATTTATCTCTTTGAAACCCCACAATCTACTGAAATCATAATTTAAAAAAAAATATCAGTTTTTTTTTACTTATTGGAGTGGAAAATCAGTAAAAGTATTTTTTATAGCTCCTATATTATATAATATTCTCTAGAGCGTCCTAAACCAAAAAATACAATTTTCAATTCTACTACTAAAAATAGATGTTTTGATGAGTTTCAAAGATAGAAAGGCAAAGTCAGCTAAAAATGTGTACAAAAAAATAAAAATTAAAAATTCATAAAATCACCCAGGTGAAACAATGTCTTGTAGTTTGCTCAAACATCAATATATTTCAACAAGACTTTCAGGAAGGGTTCTAAGGTCCCTCAGGTTATAGAATAACACGTACATGTGTTTTAAACATCTCTTTGAAAACACTAAGGGAAATACAGAATAAATAAAATAAAAACAACTAAATATAGTGTTGAAAAAGTTTTTATGGTTTCTGAAGCACTTTATAATGTTCCCCAGAGTGTTCTGAAAACGGACACCAATTCCAAGATGCTAATATAAAAAATTAAAAATAAATTGTGAATTCTTATATGAAGAGTCAAATACAGCCAAAAAACGCGTGGCAGTCCTGCCATATGCAACAAAAACTTTATTTCCAAATTATACAAATGTTATTTACAAACCCAACAAAACACATTATGTACCTGTGCAGGGCCGCTGGCCTGCCACAATAACATAAACCACTTTTTATTTCTCAGTATTTTTTATTTACTATTGGAAGGAACAATAAAATATTTTTTTTAAAGTAGCAGAGAAGCAGCAGCCCCAATTTGATATGAGAATGACATGAATTGAGTCTTGATTTCTGGGTCAGTTTAAATTGATCTTAAGGCCTAGCTTCCTTACACAGGTCAGTTGTCCTGGCTCAAGAATCATGCATAGTTAAAATAAAACAAATATACTAAATATTAACAAACCACCCCTAGGTCTTGACAGTGTGTGGAATTTTACATAGTGCTCTAATTTGCTTTCTTTGGAGCATAATTCTAACCCTTTTGCGTACCTCTGGCAGGTTAAGACCATACATGAGTGGGTTCAAAAGCGGAGGAAGTATTAGAAACTCTAAAGGCAAGGTGATGACAACAATTTGGGGTAAAGCCGTAGAGTCTAAACGGCTAAGAACTATTTCACAAAGCATGGTGATAGAATAGTTGATAAATGTTGCTAAATGCAGGAGACATGTTTGTAGTGCTTTGCTTCTGAATTCCTTGGAGCTTTTCTGACAAATGAAGCGAGAAGCATCACGCCGGTGGTATACACTATTATTATTATTATTATTATTATTATTATTATTATTATTATTATTATTATTATTATTATTATTGTGACTGTGAAATGAAGCTTGCGGGAGTAATCGAAGCTCAAAAGTAAAAATGAATTGAAAATAAAAATGACCTGTTTAAACATTAAGTACACCTAGATAATATTTCATAGCTCTATAAAAGCCTAAACATTGCAGTACTTGCTTCCTTACTAAAACAGAGTGCTGTCATTTGTTAAAAGGCAAGCATGCAACATCCCCAACAGTTGCTGCCGACATTCTCTGTCTGGTGTGGGCCTGCCCATACATTGAGACTGCACGTCTGCATTCACTTAATTGGTTGGAAGTGTAAGGCAAAGCTTTGCCAAGTTATACATACGTGGAAATCAATTAGAAACAGTCCCAAAACTCGGTTACCCAAGGGCATCTGGCATTCTTTAATAAAGTCCATATATGCAGCACGTTCGTTATCATGTTATTTGTCCCATCCAGGAATTTATTTTATCAGTACCAAGTCAAACAAAGAAAACCTGCCTATTCGGGTCCAAAATTCTAACTGCGTTTATAAAGTAAACAGCAGGTTGTTTGAACCGAGGTAGCTGTGCTTGATTGTACCTGTAGTGCTGATTTAACTTGGGTACAACCAACACAGGAATACTTTTTTGTCTGCGCTGACTTTCCAGTGTGTTTTCTGAAAGCTGTTGTTTGTTTTACGTTCTGTTCAGCAGCCTCTGTATAATATTTTTTTTAAAAATGTACATTTTTGGAAAATGTCTTTTTTTTTTTTTTACTGATTGGAGTGGAAAATCAGTAAAAGTACTTTTATAGCGCATATATTGTATAATATTCTATAGAGCATCCTAAACCAAAAAATACAATTTTCAATTCTACTACTAAAAATCGATGTTGTGATGAATTTCAAAGATAGAAAGGCAAAGTCAGCTAAAAAAGTATACAAAAAAATAAAAATAAAAAATTCATAAAATCACCCAGGTGAAACAATGTCTTGTAGTTTGCCAAACATCAATATTTTTCAAAAAGACTTTCAGGAAGGGTTCTAAGGTCCCTCAGGTTATAGAATAACACGTACATGTGTTTTATACATCTCTTTGAAAACACTAAGGGAAATAGAATAAATAAAATTTAAAAAAAAAACTAAATATAAAGTTTTTATGGTTTCTGAAGTACTTTATAATGTTCCCCAGAGTATATATATATATACATTTCTGTTCATAAAAAAAACACATATTTTGTAGAAATAAAGTTTTATTGAATAAGATTGTTGTTTTTTTACACTGGCCCCTAAATAATGAAGGTATGCTCCTAGGAAAACAACTTAAAATACAGTTTTTATTTCTCTCATTGTGTGATAGCAGTTGGAAATCCACATGGTGAATGTTACATACACTGCACATCTGTTTCTGTCTATTTTCTGTCTCAGCTGTGACTTTATTCAAACACAAAAAATTTTCAGAATACAGTCTGAACTGTTGCCATATACGTTACTGTTTTCTGATAGGGTCCCATATTTTGTAATTATAACATACCTGTCATTATTTGGTACATGCACTGAAAGTGAATATAAAGGGATTTCAATCTGTTAGCTTATTTGTTATGATAACCTGTAACTTCCAGTTGCATATTGGATTTTATTGTAGACTGCAGATGGAACGAAGCAGCAGCCCCAGTTTGATATGAGAATGAAATTAATTGAGTCTTGATTTCTGGGTCAATTTAAATTGAGTTCCAGGCCCAGCTTCCTTACACAGGTCAGTTGTCCTGACTCAAGAATCATGCATAGTTAAAATAAAACAAATGTACTAAATATTAACAAACCACCCCTAGGTTTTGACAGTGTGTGGCATGTTACATAGTGCTCTAATTTGCTTTCTTTGGAGCATATTTCTAACCCTTTTACGTACCTCTGGCAGGTTAAGACCATACATGAGTGGGTTCAAAAGCGGAGGAATTATTAGAAACTCTAATGACAAGGTGACAACAACAATTTGGGGTAAAGCCGTAGAGTCTAAACGGCTAAGAACTATTTCACAAAGCATGGTGATAGAATAGTTGATCAGTGTAGTTAAATGTGGGAGACATGTTTGGAGAGCTTTCCTTCTGAATTCCTTGGAGCTTTTCTGACAAACAATAAGTATTTTTACATAGGAAAACAATATCAAAAACAGAGGTGGAAAAATTGCACAAATAGTAATTACAAAACCAACAACATTGTTTAGAGTAGTTGATACACAAGATAGCTTAACAACTGACCAGTTGGAACAATACAGTCTTTCAATTTGGTTTCCACACAAAGGCAGTCTTGAAGAAAACAAAAGAGCAAGGGCCGTGTCACAGAATGGAAATAGCCAGGCACCAGCCAGCAATTTACAAACAACTCTATCTGTCATGATATTTGTATAGTGTAAAGGTTTACAAATGGCCACATATCTGTCATATGCCATCACTGTTAAAATGGTAAATTCAGCAGCTGCATAACCATAGATAACAAATATTTGAATGAAACATCCAGCACGGGGAATCACTTGGGTCTCTGATAGAAGATCAGCCAGAAGTTTAGGATAGAAACCAGCAGTTCCATAAAGGGCGTTAACAGATAAACTACAGAGAAAGATATACATAGGCTCATGAAGGCTTCTTTCCAGAAATATTACTAACACAAGAACTACGTTTACAAAGATTATCAAGAGGTACCCACTAAGGGCAAGTAGAAAATATACATATTTAGTTGTATTCATGTCCCCAAATCCAGTGAGTGTGAAAGTTTCAGTGTAAGACGTGTTTTCCATTCCTGTTCTCATGAGATCAGAATGTCCCAGCCAAGGAGTCCTGTTGATAAAAAATACAGGTGGAAATGTCACATCTCTATAACAAACACTAACCAACTTTTGAAAATACATGCCATAGTTGTTATGTTGCAATAAAATGTATTACTTAATTGTAAGGGGAGTGCTAAATATTGACAGTTTTATTTAAAAAAAAAAAAATTAAAAACACTATCATATGAGTGTTAGTAATTTTAAACTGTCAGATGATACAGTTTGTTATTAATGGACAGTAAACTACTATTTTAATGACTACTAGAGTGACAAACCTTCATTAAAACACGCTATGATATGAACAGCTTTAAACCTTGAATGAAACAGTACAACGAAGAAGAAACAAGTTATATACAGTCTATTGATACATTTGAACTGTTCACTTGTGCTTAATAATGATGTCTTAGTAATGTCTTATGTAATAGTGTGTAATTTACAGATTGTAATGTATTATTTTTCACATGCCAGTACAGTCAAATTAGTTGTCAGAATTACCTTCTAGTCAGCATGCCAGTGGTTTTCAACCCTGGGCCTCCCGTAACCAACAGTCTGGATTTTTGTTTCAACCAGGAACTACATTTTGTTTTAAACTGGCATTGTTTTCCAGTGCACAGCAGCCTCTGCAGTGTTGAACAGTGTTTAGATACAGTGATTTCCCTAATGCTAATGCTGCTTGTGGTGTGTTTTTTCTGTATGTTTATGGCCCACAAATGCAGTTAAAGTTTTTGCAAGATAGACACATACTGTACATAAAAAGGTTAAATAAACTGAAGTCGGTATATTTAGAAATTTCTTTAAAATCTAGCAATAAATTTGCAACCATAACATACAACCAAAATTAACACAGTTACATGTGGTTATATTGTATTGATTGTGACTTTTCCTAATTTTAGAAATAACAAAAATGTAAAAAAAAATAAGTTACCTGTCTTCCAACAGCCTTAGTCAGAGCACCCTGCAGCAGGTCACATAGATGCAGTGTGTTGTCAAACAGCATTGTGCGGCTTTATATCCTTCACTCTGGGAGGTGCTGTGTTCACTTTCCATGTTTAAAATATCCAGGAGTCAACAGGGTTCGAAGCAGTTTGTGTCCAATGGCCCTGAGCACTCAGCTGACTGGCTGGGGATCTCATTAGCTAACTTTGTACCTATTATACATGTTTCCAGTAAGTTCACATTCAGTCATTGGGCCCTTTTCACTTGATCAAATTAAAGTCAGTGTTAAAGTTACAGAACACCCTGTACTGTTTACAAGAAATGCCTTACTTTACTTTTTTTGTATCCCATGCTGTCTGTATCGCAGCAATATATTATTTCAACACAATCCAACTTGTTGTTATATTTATGCATCTGTCATGGCCCCTATTCACAAAACTTTAAGGACTGTTTAAAGGAATATTTTTCTAAATATTTGAAGAGTGTTTACAATACATTTCTCAGCTTTTCCTCAGGATCAGGTAACACTTTACATTGTCACTCTAATTACTGTGTATTTACATAGTAGTTACTTAGTAAATACATGTGTACTTACACATATTTCCAATGTTATTATGCATAGTTACAATGTAATTAATAGCAATATCCATTTTCCATGACTGCAGTGCAAAGAAACTTTAAAATTTTACAACAAGACCCATCTACAGAGCCATGGTACACAGTGCTATTCGTTCTTCTGGGAAAACTTTGACAGGCACATATCCATGTAATAGACCATGATGTAATAATACCTGTAAATACATTCATTCATGAACATTTTACCTGTACCTGTAGGAATAGTCTACTGCATCATCTGCAAGAAATGCAATAAATTGTATATTGGGGAAAATAAAAGGCTTTTAGCAGACCAGTTTGTAGAACACTTAAGAAGCATTCACATTAACCGCACGGCATTTCCAGTAGTCCGTCACTTCAACAGTGATGATGCTCGGAAATAAAAGGAACGAGAGTTTATCTTCAAACTGGGAACTTTGGAACCTCTGGGAATGAACATTCTATTCTAATAATCATGACACTGTCCACAGAATGTTTGTATAATTTCAATTCTTGAATAACAACACGTTTACTGCACTGTTTTTACTTTTCTTTTTAAACAGCTGAAGAAGGGCTTTTGCCCAAAACGTCCTGAAAATAAAAGATTCTTTAATCTTTTAAACCTTTTGTGTACATTTAAAAAAAAGAAAACCTTATCATTCATATGCCTTCAATATATATATTGTATACTTTGTACAGTAGCCACTTCCATTTATAGTACTTCGACACAGGAGAGGGCAGTACAAAAAAAACCTCCTGGTTTCACAAACCCGATTACCAATTCTAGACTCCCAGTCCCTTACCTAAATTAACAATAATTTCAGAAGACGGTATTTTCAATTATGGACTCATCTCGGACCCGTTTACTCTAAGAAAATAAAATGCAAATAATCCGCCAGCTGAGTGGATCAAAAAAGAGGACATTAACCGAAACAGCCACACCTTTACATGTTAGTCTGAAAAAAAACGAGTAAAGAAATGATTGCATTTTATTTACCAAACCAAAAAAACAGCATTAATAGACTGCTATTGCCAAACTGGCTTTATAATACATATTTTACTGTTAGGGATTAAGTGTTTATGCGCTGTAATGAAATGCTAAGGATTTTAAGGTTATGAAAGTATTTTGTGATCACGCAACACACTTTTGAGTCAGGAACCCCATTTTGAGAAACACTGCTTTAGACCATGCTTGGGCAGTATCTGAAAAATGTAGCGAGTGCATTCTTGTTTGAAATGCAATGCCTGTAAACTGTAAATATACAGGTATGTCTGGGCTCACTTTTGTGCTCCTACTTCAGTTAACTGTGATATACTGTAAATGCACTGGTCAGTCTACAAAGTTTGCTGGACTTGATTTTTTGTGAGCGATTTACTGTAAAACATTTCTACTAATACATGTTTATAAAATGGGTTGGGAGATATTTGCATCCTGATTGGCTGATAGGCATTCCAAGCCATTGAATTATTACAGTACAACCAATGGGTAAAAACAAGTCCCAGCAACTAAAACTTTTTACAAACAGATATTATTGCGTCAAGCTTTTAAGAACGTTTAAAAAAAATTGAAATGTCTGCCTATTTTTCCCCCAATAAAAAACTAAATAATAATACAATGTCAGACTTCCTCCATGTAAATTTTAACTTGTTTGGTGACTCCAATGTCCACACATTCCTGGAGGATTTAGACCGCAACAGTTCGGTAAAGGAACCGACAGTAATAATTTTCAAAAAAAATAATAATGAAACAGTGAGTACTACAAGACACCTCTCTCTCAGTGCTGCTGAAATTAATACAACTGAAGCCAATAAAGAAGAACGGAATACAAAAAAAGTAACCGCTTGGGCTGTGTCAGTTTTTAATGATTGGTCAGCACAAACCAAAAATAATATGAACTGGAAAACAGCATCTAAGACTGAAATAAAAACAGTTTTAATTAGTTTCTAGAATATTTAGTTAGCAGCTACACAAGCTTGCGAGCTGGCCTGCATCGTTTTTTAAATATTCCCACAGTGGAACGACGTATACACCTAGTTTCAGATACCCACTTTAAAACAACAAACAGCGTCTTCATTTCTGTCCTGAAAAACTTACACGCGACAACAAAAAGACAAGTCACAACATCACCCTGCTGTATCCCAATGTGGAAGGGTGGTGGACAATTCACTGACACACAGGAGACAGAACTTTATTTGTAATGCCGCTCAGGTGCACTTATTTATTTTAGTCCGCAGAGGGCGCTGTTGTCCGTTGTCTGTTGGCCTGAATACCAGCAACGGTAATCAGGTCCACAAGAATACCAACACAGGTAAACAGTTCAATGCGGGCGCACTCACAGGTGCTCAAAATAATAATGAAACAAAAGGCGAAATGAAAAGGGAAAATAAAACACAGTAATAAAACTTCAAAATAAAGGTGTTGCTTACGCAGTGCCCCCACTGCTGCTAAGCCGGTCAGCTCAGGATATCCGTCCTATGCTGTTATGCACTATACACTGGGGTGGCCAAGGTTCCCCTATCACTACACACGTCCCCTTGGGTACATAACGGTCCATTCAAAAATCATACACACCCACGCCTTCCCGAGAGAAAAAATCTGTGTTTTGATGCAGTTTTCCTGCTCGGTGGAGAACCCTGAAGGCATAGGGCTGCAGGGCCAAGTACTGCCGCGTGACTCAGGCGTTGTTATCCTTCATCCGGTGAAGCCATGCTAAAGGGGCATGATCTGTAACCAGGCTGAAGTGTCGCCCCAGGAGGTAGAACCGGAGAGACTCGACTGCCCATTTTACTGCGAGACACTCCTTCTCGATGGTACTATAGTTTTTCTCACGGGGAAGGAGCTTCCTTCTGATATACAGGATTGGGTGCTCGCTTCCCCGCACCTCCTGAGACAACACTGCCCCGAGACCTGTCTCTGACGCATCCGTCTGCAGGGTGAACCTCCTACTAAAATCAGGACTGCATAGCACTGGCTTGCTACACAGCCTTCGCTTCAAAGCGAGAAAGGCACTCTGGCACGGCTCCGTCCACTGAACCTTATTTGGGGTAACCTTCCTGGTGAGGTCGGGATGATGCTCAGGATGAACAGACTGTGTCAAGTATTTTCAGTCTGGTTACTATATAAGTCACTTGTTTTTCTAAGCAATTCATTGTTACCCCAATACACATTGAAAATGGATTGTGGAAGACGCATGACATCAAAGCAGTGTTTGGGATTATTGCAAAGTTTACCAAACAACGATTCTGATGCAGCAGAGACAGACAATGATGAATCTGGCTCTGAAGCAGACAGAAGTCTAGTTTTTTTATTATTATTATTTTTTTCTTTTTCATTGTACATCATGAGTTGGATCTGGTATGACCAAGACAAAGGTCAGTTATACAAGCTAAAAAAATAATATATTCATTTAAGTCAATGGTAATTAGTAGTACAATATTTACTGTGTCCACTCGCTTTGTTTCCTTGAAGAAAAAACTCAAGCGTAAATAAATCAAACATGACAAATATGTTGATTTTGTATCTATAGTGCGTCCTGGAATACTGTGATTACATACTGGAGTTGAGTGAATCAGAATTTTCTGACAATGATCCAGTTTATATAATATAGGTGTTCTTAGTATTATTTATTTTTTTAAATAAATGTTCAGATCTAAACCATGTGTTCTGTTTGTTTTTTAACAAAAGGCTCTAAATTCATAAAATCACTCAAGTGAAAGAATGTTTTGTATTTTGCCCATATTTTAAAAAAAAGAACCAACAACACTTTCAGGTAGTGTTATAGGGTCCTTCGGGTAACAGAATACAATGTTTTTGTACATTTATCTCTTTGAAACCCCACAATCTACTGAAATCATAATTTTAAAAAAATATCAGTTTTTTTTTTTTTTTACTTATTGGAGTGGAAAATCAGTAAAAGTACTTTTTATAGCTCCTATATTATATAATATTCTCTAAAAGCGTCCTAAACCAAAAAATACAATTTTCAATTCTACTACTAAAAATAGATGTTTTGACGAGTTTCAAAGATAGAAAGGCAAAGTCAGCTAAAAATGTGTACAAAAAAATAAAAATTAAAAATTCATAAAATCACCCAGGTGAAACAATGTCTTGTAGTTTGCCCAAACATCAATATATTTCAACAAGACTTTCAGGAAGGGTTCTAAGGTCCCTCAGGTTATAGAATAACACGTACATGTGTGTTAAACATCTCTTTGAAAACACTAAGGGAAATACAGAATAAATAAAATAAAAAACAACTAAATATAGTGTTGAAAAAGTTTTTTATGGTTTCTGAAGCACTTTATAATGTTCCCCAGAGTGTTCTGAAAAACGGACACCAATTCCAAGATGCTAATATAAAAAATTAAAAATAAATTGTGAATTCTTATAGGAAGAGTGAAATACAGCCAAAAAACGCGTGGCAGTCCTGCCATATGCAACAAAAACGTTATTTCCAAATTATACAAATGTTATTTACAAACCCAACAAAACACATTATGTACCTGTGCAGGGCTGCTGGCCTGCCACAATAACATAAACCACTTTTTATTTCTCAGTATTTTTTATTTACTATTGGAAGGAACAATAAAACATTTTTTTTAAAGCAGCAGAGAAGCAGCAGCTCCAGTTTGATATGAGAATGACATGAATTGAGTCTTGATTTCTGGGTCAGTTTAAATTGAGCTTAAGACCTAGCTTCCTTACACAGGTCAGTTGTCCTGACTCAAGAATCATGCATAGTTAAAATAAAACAAATGTACTAAATATTAACAAACCACCCCTAGGTTTTGACAGTGTGTGGAATGTTACATAGTGCTCTAATTTGCTTTCTTTGGAGCATATTTCTAACCCTTTTACGTACCTCTGGCAGGTTAAGACCATACATGAGTGGGTTCAAAAGCGGAGGAAGTATTAGAAACTCTAAAGGCAAGGTGATGACAACAATTTGGGGTCAAAGCCGTAGAGTCTAAACGGCTAAGAACTATTTCACAAAGCATGGTGATAGAATAGTTGATAAATGTTGTTAAATGCGGGACACATGTTTGTAGTGCTTTGCTTCTGAATTCCTTGGAGCTTTTCTGACAAATGAAGCGAGAAGCATCACGCTGGTGGTATACACTATTATTATTATTATTATTATTATTATTATTATTATTATTATTATTATTATTATTGTGACTGTGAAATGAAGTTGCAGGAGTAATCGAAGCTCAAAAGTTAAAATTAAATTGAAAATAAAAATAACCTGTTTAAACATCAAGTACACCTAGATGATATTTCATAGCACTATAAAAGCCTAAACATTGCAGTACTTCCTTCCTTACTAAAACAGAGTGCTGTCATTTGTTAAAGGCAAGCATGCAACATCCCCAGCAGTTGCTGCTGACATTCTCTGTCTGGTGTGGGCCTGCCCATACATTGAGACTGCACGTCTGCATTCACTTAATTGGTTGGAAGAGTAAGGCAAAGCTTTGCCAAGTTATACATATGTGGAAATCAATTAGAAACAGTCCCAAAACTCGGTTACCCAAGGGCATCTGGCATTCTTTAATAAAGTCCATATATGCAGCACATTCGTTATCATGTTATTTGTCCCATCCAGGAATTTATTTTATCAGTACCAAGTCAAACAAAGAAAACCTGCCTATTCGGTCTAAAATTCTAACTGCGTTTATAAAGTTTATAAACTTGGGTACGACCAACACAGGAATACTTTTTTGTCTGCGCTGACTTTCCAGTTTGTTTTCTGAAAGCTGTTTTTTGTTTTACGTTCTGTTCAGCAGCCTCTGTATAATAATTTTTTTAAAAATGTACATTTTTGGAAAATGTCTTTTTTTTTTTACTGATTGGAGTGGAAAATCAGTAAAAGTACTTTTATAGCGCCTATATTGTTTAATATTCTATAGAACGTCCTAAACCAAAAAATACAATTTTCAATTCTACTACTAAAAATCAATGTTGTGATGAATTTCAAAGATAGAAAGGCAAAGTCAGCTAAAAAAAGTATACAAAAAATAAAAATAAAAATTCATAAAATCACCCAGGTGAAACAAACATCAATATTTTTCAAAAAGACTTTTAGGAAGGGTTCTAAGGTCCCTCAGGTTATAGAATAACACGTACATGTGTTTTATACATCTCTTTGAAAACACTAAGGGAAATAGAATAAATAAAATTTTAAAAAAAACTAAATATAGTGTAAAAAAAAAAAGTTTTTATGGTTTTATAATGTTCCCCAGAGTATATACAGTATATACATTTCTGTTCATAAAAAAACACATATTTTGTAGAAATAAAGTTTTATTGAATAAGATTGTTTTTTTTACACTGGCCCCTAAATAAAGAAGGTATGCTCCTAGGAAAACAACTTAAATACAGTTTTTATTTCTCTCATTGTGTGATAGCAGTTGGAAATCCACATAGTGAATGTTACATACACTGCACATCTGTTTCTGTCTATTTTCTGTCTCAGCTGTGACTTTATTCAAACACAACATGTTTCAGAATACAGTCTGAACTGTTGCCATATACGTTACAGTTTTCTGATAGGGTACCATATTTTGTAATTATAACATACCTGTCATTATTTGGTACATGCACTGAAAGTGAATATAAAGGGATTTCAATCTGTTAGCCTATTTGTTATGATAACCTGTAACTTCCAGTTGCATATTGGATTGGATTGTAGACTGCAGATGGAACGAAGCAGCAGCCCCAGTTTGATATGAGAATGAAATTAATTGAGTCTTGATTTCTGGGTCAATTTAAATTGAGTTCCAGGCCCAGCTTCCTTACACAGGTCAGTTGTCCTGACTCAAGAATCATGCATAGTTAAAATAAAACAAATGTACTAAATATTAACAAACCACCCCTAGGTTTTGACAGTGTGTGGCATGTTACATAGTGCTCTAATTTGCTTTCTTTGGAGCATATTTATAATCCTTTTCCGTACCTCAGGCAAGTGGAAGACCATACAAGAGAGGATTCAAGAAGCGGAGGAATGATTAGAAACTCCAATGACAGGATGGCAGCAACAATTTGGGGCATATCCTTTGAGTCTAATCGACTAAGAGCTATTTCACAAAACCTGGTTATTGAATAGATGATAAATGTTGTTAAATGCGGGAGACATGTTTGTAGTGCTTTGCTTCTGAATTCCTTGGAGCTTTTCTGACAAACAATAAGTATTTTTACATAGGAAAACAATATAAAAAATAGAGTTGGAAAAATTACACAAATAGTAATTACAAAACCAACAACATTGTTTAGAGTAGTTGGTACACAAGATAGCTTAACAACTGACCAGTTGGAACAATACAGTCTTTCAATTTGGTTTCCACACAAAGGCAGTCTTGATGAAAACAAAAGATTAAGGGCCGTGTCACAGAATGGAAATAGCCAGGCACCAGCCAGCAATTTACAAACAACTCTATCTGTCATGATATTTGTATAGTGTAAAGGTTTACAAATTGCAACATATCTGTCATATGCCATCACTGTTAAAATGGTAAATTCAACAGCTGCATAACCATAGATAACAAATATTTGAATGAAACATCCAGCACGGGGAATCACTTGGGTCTCTGATAGAAGATCAGCCAGAAGTTTAGGATAGAAACCAGCAGTTCCATAAAGGGCGTTAACAGATAAACTACAGAGAAAGACATACATAGGCTCATGAAGGCTTCTTTCCAGAAATATTACTAACACAAGAACTACGTTTACAAAAATTATCAAGAGGTACACAATAAGGGCAAGTAGAAAATATACATATTTAGTTGTATTCATGTCCCCAAATCCAGTGAGTGTGAAAGTTTCAGTGTAAGACGTGTTTTCCATTCCTGTTCTCATGAGTTCAGAATGTCCCAGCCAAGGAGTCCTGTTGATAAAAATACAGGTGGAAATGTCACATCTCTATAACAAACACTAACCAACTTTTGAAAATACATGCCATAGTTGTTATGTTGCAATAAAATGTATTACTTAATTGTAATGGGAGTGCTAAATATTGACAGTTTTATTTAAAAACAAAAACAAAAAACACTATCATATGACTGTTAGTAATTTTAAACTGTTAGATGATACAGTTTTTATTAATGGACAGTAAACTACTATTTTTAATGACTACTAGAGTGACAAACCTTCATTAAAACATGCTATGATATGAACAGCTTTAAACCTTGAATGAAACAGTACAGCGAAGAAGAAACAAGTTATATACAGTCTATTGATACATTTGAACTGTTCACTTGTGCTTAATAATGATGTCAGTAATGTTTTATGTAATAGGGTGTAATTTGCAGAGTGTAATGTATTATTTTTCACATGCCAGTACAGTCAAATTAGTTGTCAGAATTACCTTCTAGACAGCATGCCAGTGGTTTTCAACCCTGGGCCTCCCGTAACCAACAGTCTGGATTTTTGTTTCAACCAGGAACTACATTTTGTTTTAAACTGGCATTGTTTTCCAGTGCACAGCAGCCTCTGCAGTGTTGAACAGTGTTTAGATACAGTGATTTCCTTAATGCTAATGCTGCTTGCGGTGTGTTTTTTCTGTATGTTTATGGCCCACAAATGAGTTTTTGCAAGATAGACATATACTGTACATAAAAAGGTTAAATTAACTGAAGTCGGTATGTTTAGAAATGTCTTTAAAATCTAGCAATGAACTTGCTACCATAACATAGGACCAAAATTAACACAGCCACCTGTGGTTATATTGTATTGTTTGTGGCCTTTGTGACTTTTCCTAATTTCAGAAATAACAAAAATGTAAAAAAATAAGTTACCTGTCTTCCAACAGCCTTAGTCAGAGCACCCTGCAGCAGGTCATACAGATGCAGTGTGTTGTCAAATAGAGCATTGTGCGGCTTTATATCCTTCACTCTGGGAGGTGCTGTGTTCACTTTCCATGTTTAAAATATCCAGGAGTCTACAGGGTTCGAAGCAGTTAGTGTCCAAAGGCCCTGAGCACTCAGCTGAGTGGCTGGGGATCTCATTAGCTAACTTTGTACCTATTATACATGTTTCCAGTAAGTTCACATTCAGTCATTGGGCCCTATTCATTTTATAAAAGTGCTTTTAGTCTTGACTTGAAAACTGTAACGGTCCCAGCTTCCCTGACAATCAAAGGCTGAGCATTCCATAATTTAGGAGCTCTACAAGAAAGCCCTACCTCACTCTGAGATCACAGCAGCCCTGCATCCTGTGATCTCAGAGTGCGGCTTGTACGCAGTATTTTTCTAAATATTTGATTTGAAGAGTGTTTACAAACATTCCCTTAAGATATATTTCTCAAGTTTTCCTCAGGATCACATAACACTTTACATTAAGTGTCAATGACTGTGTATTTACATAGTAGTTACTTAGTAAATACATGTATAGTTACACATATAAATGTTATTATTAGGAGTTTTAATCCTGGCATTTTCTTTTAATCGATTAACCCCCCATCTGGGCGATTAATTAGTCCATTAACCATATTAGTTTGCTATAATATGCAATTGTAGTGAAAGACAACTAAAAGTAACACTTGGTATTAATGCTATTTAAATAAAATGCAAGCATTTATTAAGGCCTCCTAACGTTCAACAGTCAATTAATTACTTGTTGAATAGGGCTGTTTTTAGTATAAACTAACAGGTAATCTATTGAGTGCTATTTTACTTAAACTGAGAGTGCTTGTGCATCATTCACTTTATTATACAGACTGTGTCAAGTACTTTCAGTTGACTCACACATTCGCACCAACAAGACACCAAATAACAGAACAAATGTGTTTTATATGATGAACAACAAATAATACAAAAGTTGTACCAATCAAGAAACATCAACTAATAATATTATTATATATAATATTATTATGTATCAAGACATTGTTAAAACCTATGTGGTATTAAGGTCATACTTTCTGTAGTGTTAATAAAATGAGAGAATACAATGGCATGTATTTATCTATTTAATAACCATGGCGGTCGTTTTTGGAATTTAAATTTAAATTGCGGTGCATGTGTTTACGATACGGAGCTGTGCTTTCCTGACATTTCCAAAATATATGTTCTAATTACCCTGACAAAGAAAGAATCGCGTAGCTGCAAAAATTAGGAGATAAAATACCGTCACATCTATTCCGACCAGGAGCGGTCAAACTGACCGCTACATATAAAACATATTATAACAGTGAAATGTTGCGGTATTATTTGTATTTATCAGTCGGGACTTGCCGCCATGTATTGAAGTTTGATTATATCAGACTGCATTCCATCTGATAGCCCATCAATCAGCCTTGACAGCTCATGGTGCGCAACTGTCTGTCTGTGTGACAGTCTATTACCTGTGTGAGCCACTACTTTTCTCCTCTGATCTATGTTTTAGATGCACTCTGGTTACTATATAAGTCACTTGTTTTTCATTGTACATCACGAGTTGGATCTGGTATGACCAAGACAAAGGTCAGTTATACAAGCTAAAAAATAATATATTCATTTAAGTCAATGGTAATTAGTAGTACAATATTTACTGTGTCCACTCGCTTTGTTTCCTTGAAGAAAAACTCAAGCATAAATAAATCAAACATGAGAAATATGTCGATTTTGTATCAATAGTACGTCCTGGAATACTGTGATTACATACTGGAGTTCATATATGCTTGAGAAGTCTGTCAGGAAAACATTGATTGGCTGTGCTAACAGTCACTTGGGCTCACATTTTAGGACCCCTACTTATTGTCCCATAATTCGAGCACTGTCCCTGATGCCGATTTCACAGAAGCAAATTATATTTATCACACAACATTGTTTTACTTTGAAACATGTTACAAAGAGGCTCAGAAACTGTAACAGGGGCTTCTGTTAGAGTGTGGGGATCCGCTGATAGATGAGACAGACACAGAGGTTAATGTTGAAACGCCACTCAGGTGTCCAGGTTTTATTAAGTTCACAGGCAATTGCAGTAAGTGGAGCCACCACTAGGGTACCAACAATGGTAGACCTAGTGCGGGAGGATATACACTCAAGTGTACATGAGAATTATACAGTACAAAAAGGCAAAAATGAAACACAGTGGGAAAACAGTTAAAAATAAAAGTTGGCCAAACAATAGCTCAATGCTGCTTCTACTAAAAGGGAGGTGGTGCTCTAGGAACCTTCTCCCTGGCGCAACTAAGCAATGCTTTTCTGTGATCAAAAATCCCCTAAATAAATCCCTATGCGCTAAACACGGGAACCCCGGTATGCACACAGTCGTTCCTGCGTTTTGGCTCACTCACCCTGGTTAAGACACGCAGTCAAGGGCTTCAAACAAACAAAGGACTTGCTTTTCAGCCCCTTTTAACCCTTTTAAGGACCGGATCATGTAAACACAATCATACTGAAACGTCTTTTCGGGCCTGTGATCGGTAAACATGATAAAAACACACTTCATTTTATGAACTTACTGGGCCACCATCCTATGCCCTACAGGTTGATATATTTTGTTCTTGTTTTTTAAAGGGCACAGACAGTACAGCAGCATGCAGCAAGAATAGGTGTTCTTAGTATTATTTATTTTTAAATAAACGTTCAGTTCTAAACCATGTGTTCTGTTTGTTTTTAACAAAAGGCTCTAAATTCATAAAATCACTCAGGTGAAAGAATGTTTTGTATTTTGCCCATATTTAAAAAAAAAGAACCAACAACACTTTCAGGTAGTGTTATAGGGTCCTTCAGGTAACAGAATACAATGTTTTTGTACATTTATCTCTTTGAAACCCCACAATCTACTGAAATAATAAAAATGTAAGTTTTGAAAAATATCTGTTTTTATTTACTTATTGGAGTGGAAAATCAGTAAAAGCACTTTTATAGCTCCTATATTGTATAATATTCTCTAGAGCGTCCTAAACCAAAAAATACAATTTTCAATTCTAATACTAAAATTGTTTTTTTTGATGAATTTCATAGAAAGGCAAAGTCAGCTAAAAATGTGTAATATATATATATATATATATATATATATATATATATATATATATATATATATATATATATATATATATATATATGCTTTTTGTTCATAAAATACACACATTTTGTAGAAATAAAGTTTTATTGAATATGTTTGGGTTTTTTACACTGGCCCTTAAATAAAGAAGGTATGTTCCTAGGAAAACAACTTAAAATACAGTTTCTATTTCTCTCATTCTGTGATAGCAGTTGGAAATCCCTGTGGCACATAGTGAATGTTACATACACTGCACATCTGTTTCTGTCTATTTTCTGTCTCAGCTGTGACTTTATTCAAACACAACATGTGTAATTATAACATACCTGTCATTATTTGGTACATGCACTGAAAGTGAATATAAAGGGATTTTAATCTCTTAGCCTATTTGTTATTATAACCTGTAACTTCCAGTTGCATATTGGATTGGATTGTAGACTGCAGATGGAATGAAGCAGCAGCCCCACTTTGATATAAGAATGATTTCTGGGTCAAATGAAACTGAGCTTAAGGCCTAGCTTCCTTACACAGGTCAGTTGTCCTGACTCAAGAATCATGCATAGTTAAAATAAAACAAATATACTAAATATTAACAAACCAACCCTAGGTTTTGACAGTGTGTGGCATGTTACATAGTGCTCTAATTTGCTTTCTTTGGAGCATATTTCTAACCCTTTTACGTACCTCTGGCAGGTTAAGACCATACATGAGTGGGTTCAAAAGCGGAGGAATTATTAGAAACTCTAATGACAAGGTGACAACAACAATTTGGGGTAAAGCCGTAGCGTCTAAACGGCTAAGAACTATTTCACAAAGCATGGTGATAGAATAGTTGATCAGTGTAGTTAAATGTGGGAGACATGTTTGGAGAGCTTTCCTTCTGAATGCCTTGGAGCTTTTCTGACAAACAATAAGTATATTTACATAGGAAAACAATATAAAAACAGAGTTGGAAAAAGTGTACAAATACTAAGTACAAAACCAACAACATTGTTTAGAGTAGTTGATACACAAGATAGCTTAACAACTGACCAGTTGGAACAATATAGTCTTTCAATTTGGTTTCCACACAAAGGCAGTCTTGAAGAAAACAAAAGAACAAGGGCCATGCTACAGAATGGAAATAGCCAGCCACCAGCCAGCAATTTACAAACAACTCTATCTGTCATGATATTTGTATAGTGTAAAGGTTTACAAATTGCAACATATCTGTCATATGCCATCACTGTAAATATTGAAAATTCAGCAGCTGCGTAACCATAGATAACAAATATTTGAATGAAACATCCAGCACGGGAATCACTTGGGTCTCTGATAGAAGATCAACCAGAAGTTTAGGATAGAAACCAGCAGTTCCATAAAGGGCGTTAACAGATAAACTACAGAGAAAGATATACATAGGCTCATGAAGGCTTCTTTCCAGAAATATTACTAACACAAGAAATACGTTTACAAAGATTATCAAGAGGTACCCACTAAGGGCAAGTAGAAAATATACATATTTAGTTGTATTCATGTCCCCAAATCCAGTGAGTGTGAAAGTTTCAGTGTAAGACGTGTTTTCCATTCCTGTTCTCATGAGATCAGAATGTCCCAGCCAAGGAATCCTATTGATTAAAATACAGGTGGAAATGTCACATCTCTATAACAAACACTAACCAACTTTTGAAAACACATGCCATAGTTTTTATGTTGCAATAAAATGTATTACTTAATTGTAATGGGTGCTAAATAGTGACAGTTTTATTTAAATTTTTTTTTTTAAAACATATCATATGAGTTTAGTAATTTTTAAACTGTCAGATGATACAGTTTGTTATTAATGGACAGTAAACTACTATTTTAATGACTACCAGAGTGACAAACCTTCATTAAAACACGCTATGATATGAACAGCTTTAAACCTTGAATGAAACAGTACAGCGAAGAAGAAAAACATTATATACAGTCTATTGATACATTTGAACTGTTCACTTGTACTTAACAATGATGTCTTTGTAATGTCTTATGTAATAGTGTGTAATTTACAGATTGTAATGTATTATTTTTCACATGCCAGTACAGTCAAATTAGTTGTCAGAATTACCTTCTTGTCAGCATGCAAGTGGTTTTCAACCCTGGGCCTCCCGTAACCAACAGTCTGGATTTTGTTTCAACCAGGAACTACATTTTGTTTTAAACTGGCATTGTTTTCCAGTGCGCAGCAGCCTCTGCAGTGTTGAACAGTGTTTAGATACAGTGATTTCCCTAATGCTAATGCTGCTTGCGGTGTGTTTTTTCTGTATGTTTATGGCCCACAAATGCAGTTAATGTTTTTGCAAGATAGACACATACTGTACATAAAAAGGTTAAATAAAATGAAGTCGGTATATTTAGAAATGTCTTTAAAATCTAACAATAAACTTTCTACCATAACATACAACCAAAATTAACACAGTTACATGTGGTTATATTGTATTGATTGTGACTTTTCCTAATTTTAGAAATAACAAAATGTAAAAAATAAGTTACCTGTCTTCCAACAGCCTTAGTCAGAGCACCCTGCAGCAGGTCATACAGATGCAGTGTGTTGTCAAACAGAGCATTGTGCAGCTTTATATCCTTCACTCTGGGAGGTGCTGACTTCAGTTTCTATGTTTAAAATATCCAGGAGTCAACAGGGTTCGAAGCAGTTTGTGTCCAAAGGCCCTGAGCACTCAGCTGACTGGCTGGGGATCTCATTAGCTAACTTTGTACCTATTATACATGTTTCCAGTAAGTTCACATTCAGTCATTGGGCCCTTTTCACTTGATCAAATTAAAGTCAGTGTTAAAGTTACAGAACACCCTGTACTGTTTACAAGAAATGCCTTACTTTACTTTTTTTGTATCCCATGCTGTCTGTATCGCAGCAATATATTATTTCAACACAATCCAACTTGTTGTTATATTTATGCATCTATCATGGCCCCTATTCACAAAACTTTAAGGACTGTTTAAAGGAATATTTTTCAAAATTATTGAAGAGTGTTTACAATACATTTCTCAGCTTTTCCTCAGGATCAGGTAACACTTTACAATGTCGCTCTAATTACTGTGTATTTACATAGTAGTTACTTAGTAAATACATGTGTACTTACACATATTTCCAATGTTATTATGCATAGTTACAATGTAATTAATAGCAATATCCATTTTCCATAACTGCAGTGCAAAGAAACTTTAAAATTTTACAACAAGACCCATCTACAGAGCCTGTGGTACACAGTGCTATTCAGCTTCTGGGAAAACTTTGACAGGCACATATCCATGTAATAGACCACGATGTAATAATACCTGTAAATACATTCATTCATGAACATTTTACTTGTACCTGTAGGAATAGTCTACTGCATCATCTGCAAGAAATGCAATAAATTGTATATTGGGGAAAATAAAAGGCATTTAGGAGACCGGTTTGTAGAACACTTAAGAAGCATTCACATTAACAGCACGGCATTTCCAGTAGTCAGTCACTTCAACAGTGATGATGCTCGGAAATAAAAGGAACGAGAGTTTATCTTCAAACTGGGAACTTTGGAACCTCTGGGAATGAACATTCTATTCTAACAATCATGACACAGAATTTTTGTATAATTACAATTCTTGAATAACAACACGTTTACTGCACTGTGTTTTCTTTTTAAACAGCTGAAGAGCTTTTGCCCGAAACGTCCTGAAAATAAAATATTCTTTAATCTTTTAAACCTTTTGTGTACATTTGAAAAAAAGAAAACCTTATCTTTCATATGCCTTCAATATATATATTGTATTCTTTGTACAGTAGCCACTTCCATTTATAGTACTTCGACACAGGAGAGGGCAGTACAAAAAACCCTCCTAGTTTCACAAACCCGATTACCAATTCTAGACTCCCAGTCCCTTACCAAAATTAACAATAATTTCAGAAGATGGCATTTTCAATTATGGACTCATCTCGGACCCGTTTACTCTAAGAAAAAAAATGCAAATAATCCACCAGCCGAGTGGATCAAAAGAGAGGACATTAATTGAAACAGCCACATTTTTGCATGTTAGTCTGAAAAAAAAGAGTAAAGATCGCATTGTATTTTATTTACCAAACCAAAAAACTGCATTAATAGACTGCTATTGCCAAACTTTTTTCTACATTTTACTTTTTCTGCTTAATTAGTATAAGGTATTTGTGATTTAAACAAACATGTTAAGTTCCTGACAGGGGTTGTAGTAAACAAATTACTTTTAAAACAAATATTATTTTTAGCGAGTGATTTTCACTTCCACTCACCTTCCCACTAAACACATTTGTTTTGACTTGTTTTGAATCTTGCAGTGTGTGGTGGGCAGGGAGAGGCGACGCTGTTAAGTGCGTTTATAGTATAGCTCTTATGTCAAGTAAAAGAAACAAGAAAAAGTGAATTAACTGAACAGTAAAACATGGCGGGGAGGGTGCTGGCTTTATAATACATATTTTACTGTTAGGGATTAAGTGTTTATGCGCTGTAATGAAATGCTAAGGATTTTAAGGTTATGAAAGTATTTTGTGATCACGCAACACACTTTTGAGTCAGGAACCCCATTTTGAGAAACACTGCTTTAGACCATGCTTGGGTGGTATCTGAAAAATGTAGCGAGTGCATTCTTGTTTGAAATGCAATGCCTGTAAACTGTAAATATACAGGTATGTCTGGGCTCACTTTTGTGCTCCTACTTCAGTTAACTGTGAAATACTGTAAATGCACTGGTCAGTCTACAAAGTTTGCTGGACTTGATTTTTGTGAGCGATTTACTGTAAAACATTTCTACTAATACATGTTTATAAAATGGGTTGGGAGATATTTGCATCCTGATTGGCTGATAGGCATTCCAAGCCATTGAATTATTACAGTACAACCAACGGGTAAAAACAAGTCCCAGCAACTAAGACTTTTTACAAACAGATATTATTGCCGGCGTTTAAGAATGTTTAAAAAAATTGAAATGTCTGCCTATTTTTCCCCAATAAAAAACTAAATAATAATACAATGTCAGACTTCCTCCATGTAAATTTTAACTTGTTTGGTGACTCCAATGTCCACACATTCCTGGAGGATTTAGACCGCAACAGTTCGGTAAAGGAACCGACAGTAATAATTTTCAAAAAAAATAATAATGAAACAGTGAGTACTACAAGACACCTCTCTCTCAGTGCTGCTGAAATTAATACAACTGAAGCCAATAAAGAAGAACGGAATACAAAAAAAGTAACCGCTTGGGCTGTGTCAGTTTTTAATGATTGGTCAGCACAAACCAAAAATAATATGAACTGGAAAACAGCATCTAAGACTGAAATAAAAACAGTTTTAATTAGTTTCTAGAATATTTAGTTAGCAGCTACACAAGCTTGCGAGCTGGCCTGCATCGTTTTTTAAATGTTCTCACAGTGGAACGAAGTATACACCTAGTTTCAGATACCCACTTTAAAACAGCGTCTTCATTTCTGTCCTGAAAAACTTAAACGCGACAACAAAAAGACAAGTCACAACATCACCCTGCTGTATCCCAATGTGGAAGGGTGGTGGACAATTTACTGACACACAGGAGACAGAACTTTATTTGTAACGCCGCTCAGGTGCACTTATTTATTTTAGTCCGCAGAGGGCGCTGTTGTCTGTTGGCCTGAATACCGGCAACAGTAATCAGGTCCACAGGAATACCAACACAGGTAAACAGTTCAATGCGGGCGCACTGACAGGTGCTCAAAATAATAATGAAACAAAAGGCGAAATGAAAAGGGAAAATAAAACACAGTAATAAAATTACAAAATAAAGGTGTTGCTTACGCAGTGCCCCCACTGCTGCTAAGCCGGTCAGCTCAGGATATCCGTCCTACGCTGTTATTTTTTATTTATTTTTATTTTTTGTTTATTTAGCAGACGCCTTTATCCAAGGCAACTTACAGAGACTAGGGTGTGTGAACTATGCAACAGCTGCAGAGTCACTTACAATTACGTCCCAACGAAAGACGGAGCACAAGGAGGTTAAGTGACTTGCTCAGGGTCACACAATGAGTCAGTGGCTAAGGTGGGATTTGAACCGGGACCTCCTGGTTAGAAGCCCTTTTATTTAACCACTGGACCACACAGCCTCCTGCGTTTTGATGCAGTTTTCCTGCTCGGTGGACAACCCTGAAGGCATAGGGCTGCAGGGTCTAGTACTGCTGCGTGACTCAGGCGTTGTTATCCTTCATCCGGTGAAGCCATGCTAAAGGCATGATCTGTAACCAGGGTGAAGTGTCGCCCCAGGAGGTAGAACCGAGAGACTCGACTGCCCATTTTACTGCGAGACACTCCTTCTCGATGGTACTATAGTTTTCTCGGGAAGGAGCTTCCTTCTGATATACAGGATTGGGTGCTCGCTTCCCGCACCTCCTGAGACAACACTGCCCGAGACCTGTCTCTGATGCATCCGTCTGCAGGGTGAACCTCCTACTAAAATCAGGACTGCATAGCACTAGCTTGCTACACAGCCTTCGTTTCAAAGCGAGGAAGGCTCTCTGGCACGGCTCCGTCCACTGAACCTTATTTGGGGTAGCCTTCCGGGTGAGGTCGGGATGAAGCTCAGGTTGAACAGACTGTGTCAAGTATTTTCAGTTGACTCACACATTCACACCAACAAGACACCAAACAATTGTACCAATCAAGCATCATCAACTAATAATATTTAATAATATCTAATAATAATAATATAAAATTATGTATTAATACATTGTTAAAACCCATGTGGCATTAAGGTCATACTTTCAGTAGTGTTAATAAAATGAGAGAATACAATGGCATGTATTTATCTATTTAATAACCATGGCGGTCGTTTTGGAATTTAAATTTAAATTGCAGTGCATGTGTTTACGATCACGGAGCTGTGCTTTCCTGACATTTCCAAAATATATGTTCTAATTACCCTGACAAAGAAAGAATCGCGTAGCTGCAAAAATTAGGGAGATAAAATACCATCATATCTTTTCCGACCCAAGCGGTCAAATTGACCGCTACATATAAAACATATTATAACAGTGAAATGTTGCGGTATTATTTGTATTTATCAGTCGGGACTTGCCGCCATGTATTGAAGTTTGATTATATCAGTCTGCATTCCATCTGATAAGCCCATCAATCAGCCTTGACAGCTCATGGTGCGCAACTGTCTGTCTGTGTGACAGTCTATTACCTGTGTGAACCACTACTTTTCTCCTCTGATCTATGTTTTAAATGCACTCTGGTTACTATATAAATCACTTGTTTTTCTAAGCAATTCATTGTTACCCCAATACACATTGAAAATGGATTATGGAAGACGCATGACATCAAAGCAGTGTTTGGGATTATTGCAAAGTTTACCAAACAATGATTCTGATGCAGCAGAGACAGACAATGATGAATCTGGCTCTGAAGCAGACAGAAGTCTAGTTTTTTTTTCCTTATTATTTTTCTTTTCTTTTTCATTGTACATCATGAGTTGGATCTGGTATGACCAAGACAAAGGTCAGTTATACAAGCTAAAAAAATAATATATTAATTTAAGTCAATGGTAATTAGTAGTACAATATTTACTGTGTCCACTTGCTTTGTTTCCTTGAAGAAAAAGCTCAAGCATAAATAAATCAAACATGACAAATATGTTGATTTTGTATCAATAGTGCGTCCTGGAATACTGTGATTACATACTGGAGTTGAGTGAATCAGAATTTTCTGACAATGATCCAGTTTATATACTATAGGTGTTTTTAACAAAAGGCTCTAAATTCATAAAATCACTCAAGTGAAAGAATGTTTTGTATTTTGCCCATATTTTAAAAAAGAACCAACAACACTTTCAGGTAGTGTTATAGGGTCGTTCAGGTAACAGAATACAAGTTTTTGTGATTTATCTCTTTGAAACCCCACAATCTACTGAAATCATAATTTTAAAAATATCAGTTTTTTTTTTTTACTTATTGGAGTGGAAAACCAGTAAAAGTACTTTTATATCTCCTATATTATATAATATTCTCTAGAGCGTCCTAAACCAAAAAATACAATTTTCAATTCTACAACTAAAAATAGATGTTTTGACGAGTTTCAAAGAGAGAAAGGCAAAGTCAGCTAAAAATGTGTACAAAAAATAAAAATTAAAATTCATAAAATCACCCAGGTGAAACAATGTCTTGTAGTTTGCCCAAACATCAATATTTTCAACAAGACTTTCAGGAAGGGTTCTAAGGTCCCTCAGGTTATAGAATAACACGTACATGTGTTTTAAACATCTCTTTGAAAACACTAAGGGAAATACAGAATAAATAAAATAAGAAAACAACTAAATATAGTGTTGAAAAAGTTTTTATGGTTTCTGAAGTACTTTATAATGTTCCCCACAGTGTTCTGAAAAACTGACACCAATTCCAAGATGCTAATATAAAAAATTAAAAATAAATTGTGAATTCTTATAGGAAGAGTCAAATACAGCCAAAACGCGTGACAGCCCTGCCATATGCAACAAAAACTTTATTTCCAAATTATACAAATGTTATTTACAAACCCAACAAAACACATTATGTACCTGTGCAGGGCCGCTGGCCTGCCACAATAACATAAACCACTTTTTATTTCTCAGTATTTTTATTTACTATTGGAAGGAACAATAAAATATTTTTTAAATAACTAAATGAAAAAGTTCGGTTATGTTCTCACTACTGAAAAAGGTTGGTCATGTTCTAATTTACTGAATGTACAATCATTTCAAATATACCCGTCCCAACTGATCCCTTTTATATATTTTATATTGTACTCTAATACATAAACAACATTTAAAAGTAGCCTTAGTTATGATGTGATTTTACATACTGATACCTTGTTAGAACAATACCATTATTGATTATTTATTTCACAATCATTTATCAAATTAAAAACATGTCTTAAAAGCAGATAAGCAGTCATGAAGCCAATTCATTTAGTCAATTGATTTTTGTCATCATTTACTGAATTGCCTGTGTTTCGGTTTGTTGTGGTTGAAAGATGCTGTCTGACTCTAGGCCTGGTAACTCCTCACCTTCATGCAGATGATACAATGTTGTACTCTGCAGGTTCTTGTATATCTTTGGTCATCAAGGAGCTGAACAGAGCTTTGTTGGCATTCTGCAGTTCACTCAAGCTTATTTAATATAACAATTTAAAGCAAGCGGCACAATTCTGTTTTAAATTCTCTGTACCTTAACTGTAATACAGATTGAAATCCCACTAACAAGCCTCCATCCTGATTGTAATCTCGTTTTAAATCTCGCAAGCAGGGTCTCCAATAGAAATGTAGGAATGTGCTGTCATTCAGTAGTTGGGGTGGGTTTAAAGTACTGAGAACGAATCAATAATAGATGCATGTCAGGAAGGCGGGACATTGCCCAACAGCACTGTGAAATGTATTTATTATTATTTTTGTAGTAGGTTTGATTTTTTAATGGGAAAAGGGTAAAGTCAACGTGAATTGATTAACCATTTCCACAGTTTTTTCTGGTGTTTTCCAGTGTTTATTGGCTGTCCACCGATTTCATTTTTTTTGTATCGGGGGTGTTTTATCGGTTAAAAATGGAAAATCAGAAGCCCTAATCACAATACAATTAATTTTACTCTTACCTGAGCACCCTACCAAACCCATCATTGTGATTTGTATGGGCTGCTACATTGGCATTCTTTGACTACTTGGCATCTTAAACCCTGTTAAATGTTTGTTTATATTACAATAACTGGCAAAGTGCCAGCCTATCTTTGGAATGTACTTACCTTTTCTACTTCAAACTATCAGCACTTTTGGTTTTTACTTTTGGTAGCACTTGTTTGAATTTTCAGCAGCAGATAGTTGGAATGTTTTACAGAGGGATTTGAAATTAACCATCCTTTTTAGTCATAAACTGATCCTTGCAAGTGTTAAATCTGCATTGAAAGGTCTGGATTGTATTGTTTTATTTTACTTTCTTTACTGATGTTGTGATTTAATGTATGTATTGTTTTATTCTGTTACATCAGTATTGTTTTAATTATTTTGTATGATGGATGTTAATTATATGTTGTCTTTGCTGCAGTTTGAGCCTTCTTGGCCAGGTCACCATGGCTACTACTGTTTTTTTTTACCTGGTTAAATAATAGAAATGACATTGAAAGGAATTAGAGGCTATTTATTGAGGAATGGCCTTGTTTACCCTCAGAAATATTTCAAAAGCATGCAGACTCAATGCAGTTGCCCTAAAACCAGTTGACAAATATGCTTTTTTGTTCATGAAAAAAACACACATATTTTGTAGAAATATAGTTTTAATGAACAAGATTCATTTTTTTACACTGGCCCCTTAAATAAAGAAGGTATGTTCCTAGGAAAACAACATAAAATATACAGTATTTTTTTATTTCTCTCATTCTGTGATAGCAGTTGGAAATCCCTGTGGCACATAGTGAATGTTACATACAATGCACATCTGTTTCTGTCTATTTTCTGTCTCAGCTGTGACTTTATTCAAACACAACATGTTTCAGAATACAATCTGAACTGTTGCCATATACTTTACAGTTTTCTGATAGGGTACCATATTTTGTAATTATAACATACCTGTTATCATTATGCACTGAAAGTGAATATAAAGGCATTTCAATCTATTCACCTATTTGTTATTATAACCTGTAACTTCCAGTTGCATATTGGATTGGATTATAGACTGCAGATGGAACAAAGCAGCAGCCGCAGTTTGATATGAGAATGAAATTAATTGAGTCTTGATTTCTGGGTCAAATTAAAGTGAGCTCAAGGCCCAGCTTCCTTACACAGGTCAGTTGTCCTGACTCAAGAATCATGCATAGTTAAAATAAAACAAATGTACTCAATATTAACAAACCACCCCTAGGTTTTGACAGTGTGTGGAATGTTACATAGTGCTCTAACTTGCTTTCTTTGGAGCATATTTCTAACCCTTTTGCGTACCTCTGGCAGGTTAAGACCATACATGAGTGGGTTCAAAAGCGGAGGAATTATTAGAAACTCTAATGACAAGGTGGTAACAACAATTTGGGGTAAAGCCGTAGAGTCTAAACGGCTAAGAACTATTTCACAAAGCATGGTGATAGAATAGTTGATCAGTGTAATTAAATGTGGGAGACATGTTTGGAGAGCTTTCCTTCTGAATTCCTTGGAGCTTTTCTGACAAACAATAAGTATTTTTACATAGGAAAACAATATAAAAACAGAGGTGGAAAAAGTGAAGAAATAGTAATTACAAAACCAATAATATTGTTAAGAGTAGTTGGTACACAAGATAGCTTAACAACTGACCAGTTGGAACAATACAGTCTTTCAATGTTGTTTCCACACAAAGGCAGTCTTGAAGAAAACAAAAGAACAAGGGCCATGCTACAGAATGGAAATAGCCAGGCACCAGCCAGTAATTTACAAACAACTCTATCTGTCATGATATTTGTATAGTGTAAAGGTTTACAAATGGCCAGAAATCTGTCATATGCCATCACTGTTAAAATGGTAAATTCAGCAATTGCATAACTATAGATAACAAATATTTGAATGAAACATCCAGCACGGGGAATCACTTGGGTCTCTGATAGAAGATCAGCCAGAAGTTTAGGATAGAAACCAGCAGTTCCATAAAGGGCGTTAACAGATAAACTACAGAGAAAGATATACATAGGCTCATGAAGGCTTCTTTCCAGAAATATTACTAACACAAGAAATACGTTTACAAAGATTATCAAGAGGTATCCTATAAGAGCTAAGACAAAATATACATATTTCATATTACCCATGTCCCCAAATCCAGTGAGTGTGAAAGTTTCAGTGTAAGACATGTTTTCCATTCCTGTTCTCATGAGATCAGAATGTCCCAGCCAAGGAGTCCTATTGACAAAAAATACAGGTGGAAATATTGAGTCAGAACTCCTTGGTATGTATTCCAGGCAGACAACCCTTAAAAAGATTTTAAAAATCTGATCTCATAACACTGTGTTAAAACATTTATTTCAGCCACTAACCAACTTTTGAAAACACATGCCTTAGTTGTGATGTTGCAATAACATGTATTACTTAATTGTCATGGGAGTGCTACACACTGACAGTTGTTTTTATTAAAAACAAAACAAAACAAAACAAAACCTTTATATTATACAGTTTGTTTAAACAGTTTTTTATTTATTAATGGACTGTAAACTACTATTTTAATGACTACTAAAGTGACAAAACTTAAAAGCATGCTATGATATGAACAGCTTTATAATTTCAATGAAACATTCACAGATTTTAATGTTACATTTTTCACATGCCACTACAGTCAAATTAGTTGTCAGAATTATCTTCTAGACAGCATGCCAGTGGTTTTCAACCCTGGGCCTCCCGTAACCAACAGTCTGGATTTTTGTTTCAACCAGGAACTACATTTTGTTTTAAACTGGCATTGGGTGTGTTTTTTATGTTTATGGCTGTAACAGGGCGAGCAGCCCTGTACATTGTTTTGTTTATTTTAGTTTAGAACGGGGTTCCCTCCGCCCCTGTGTTATTTTGTATTTATATTATGATTTATTATTTACATGACGGCGAGCGCCGTATGTTTTTGTTTTGTATTTTGACGGTGTAGCCGTTTGTTTATTTTGTTTTTGTTTAGTAACGTGGATGGGAAGCCTCAGCCACAGTAAGTAATTAAACTCGTGCAGAAGGTGGCCATCTCCCGAATTAATTAGGTGATTTAATTTGTTGCTAATCGGGAGATGGTCACCTGTTATAAAAAGCCTGCAGCTTTCCAACTGGGGTGGTGTACAGACCTGCCTGCCTGCCTGCCTGCCTGCCTGCCTGCCTGCCTGCCTGCCTGGATCGTTTATTGTATTTCTTTTGTGTTCGTCACTTGTTTTGTTCGACTGGTTGTGTGTTCGGTGAGTGGAGAACGGGATAGGAGACGGAGGTGATAGTTCAAAAAGTATTAGTAACAAATTAAATCACCTAATTAATTCGGGAGATGGCCACCTTCTGCACGAGTTTAATTACTTACTGTGGATGGGGCTTCCCATCCACGTTACTAAACAATAACAAAATAAACAAACGGCTACACCGTCAAAATACAAAACAATAAAACATACGGCGCTCGCCGTCATGTAAATAATAAATCATAATATAAATACAAAATAACACAGGGGCGGAGGGGGAACCCCCGTTCTAAACTAAAATAAACAAAACAATGTACAGGGCTGCTCGCCCTGTTACAATGGCCTATAAATGCATTTACATGTTTTGCAACATAGACATATACTGTACATGAAAAGGTTAAATATAAAAATCTAGCAATTAACTTGCTACCGTAACATACAACCACAATAACACTTCTGTCTGTGGTTATATTGTATTGTTTGTGGTCTTTGTAACCACCTGCTTAATGTCTGAAATAATAAAATGTAAAATATAATTTACCTGTCTTCCAACAGCCTTAGTCAGAGCACCCTACAGCAGGTAATACAGATGCAGTGTGTTGTCAAATAGAGCATTGTGCAGCTTTATATCCTTCACTCTGGGAGGTGCTGTGTTCACTTTCCATGTTTAAAATATCCAGGAGTCAACAGGGTTCGAAGCAGTTTGTGTCCAATGGCCCTGAGCACTCAGCTGACTGGCTGGGGATATCATTAGCTAACTTTGTACCTATTATACATGTTTCCAGTAAGTTCACATTCAGTCATTGGGCCCTTTTGACTTGAGCAAATTAAAGTCAGTGTTAAAGTTACACCCTGTAGTGTTTACAAGAAATGCCTAACTTTACCTCTTTTGTATCCCATGCTGTCTGTATACATTATTTCAACCCAATCCCACTTGTTTTTATATGCTTTATGTGTCTATCATGGGCCCTATTTACAAAACTTTCAGGACTGTTAAAAGGAATGTTTTTCTAAATATTTGATTTGAAGAATGTTTACAAACATTCTCCTAGGTTACATTTCTCAAGTTTTCCTCAGGATCAGATAACACTTTACATTAAGTGCATCTAATGACTGCGTATTTACATAGTAGTTACTTCGTAAATATATGTGTACTATTACATAATATCAATGTTATTATGCACAGTTACAGTGTACTTAATGTGTAAATATTTTTGCACGATATAACCCTGTGACACGATGGCTTGTGTGGTGACGCCAGACCAGGAAATAGACAGACAGTTTTGGTGAGTGAATTGCGCTGTTGTGCCGGTTTATTATAACTAAAAAAATGTAACACAAAACGCTTTTGTAATACAAAAGCAGCTGAACTTGTCGAACCAAGGGGTCCCGGTCCCAACCCTGACCCGACTGTCTCGGGGAGGCAGGTCCCCAGGTTGACCAAGGCCGCCCCCTGCAGATGCAATATCCTTGTCCTGAGGTCTAATTGCCCACCTGTCCCAGTGCGTAGCTGCACGGTAGTGCGCTCCAGCCGGACCCCAGCGGGAACACATCAGGACTGACCAGAGTCACTGTTGTACCGGGTGTCCACTAGAGCAGTACATGGAACCCCTCGACTTGGATGGGGACGTGGCAGAAGTCCCCTGCAGTGGTCCTCCCAACCACTATGGCGGCCTGTGCTGTCCCTCTATGCAGGCCCCTTGGCGCTGCCCGCAGCTGCTGTGTCAGGCGTGGTGGTCCAACCTTCTTCGCTAAATTGCCCCGGCAGGCTTTGGGTGGTGTGTGGTCGGGCCCTCTCAGAGGCACAGTCACACCACCCTCCTCGAGCACAGCCTCGACTCATTTTGCATGAGCCAAGGTGAGCTCTAGGGAGGTTGGGGCAGCGAGCCGGACCTGCTGACTAAGGGCAGTCAGGGTTAGTCCACGGACAAAGGCCTCCATGGCCAGATCCTCTTGCGTGGCTTGCGGAAATTGGGGTAGCAGCGCAGTTTACACTACCTCAGAGTTTCTGATCACATTGTAATTTCCAGATTTCCTTAATCCATTGATGGAAATGTCCGGTCTGCTTTTAATTTTTAAGCAAATTGGCTTAATCACTTGCTGCCATTCTCATTTGACATCTGACACATTATTTCCTTTGTCCAGCGACGCTTCTTTAACCTGTTCTGCATACCACCAGTCTGTCAGAGGGCGGGATCGCACTCTGTATGCCACAATGTGATTGGTGGAAGTATTATTGGTGATCCAATACAAACCGCCAATAAAACCAAAATAATTTCCACTCCAAAATGTCCCATTATATGGCATGTCAAAAAAAAAAATATTAAAGGAAGGATGGTTGGTGTTTCTTATGCGTTTCACTTAAAACCGGACATTAGGGCGTCCAGGTTTGTTAATTCCTGACACAGATGCCAATTCCCGGGCAGGTGGCAGCCATATTTATAATGTTCCCCAGAGTGTTCTGAAAAAAGGACACCAATTCCAAGATGCTACTGTAAAATAAATAAACAAATAAATTGTGAATTTTTATACGAAGAGTCAAATACGGCCAAAAAATGCCAGACTGCACTGCCATGTCCAACAAAAACTTTATTTCCAAATTATACAAATGTTATTTACAAACCCAACGAAACACATTATGTACCTGTGCAGGGCCACAGGCCTGCCACAATAACATAAACCACTTTTTATTTCTTATTATTTTTTATTTACTATTGGAAGGAACAATAAAACATTTTTTTAAATAACTAAATGAAAAAAGTCAGTCATGTCCTCACCATTTTTGCTTTAATTTACTGAATGTACAATAATTTCAAATATACCCATCCCAACCAATCCCTTTTATATATTTTATATTGTACTCTAATACATAAACAACATTTAAAAAGTAGCCTTAGTTATGATGTCATTTTACATACTGATACCTTGTTAGAACATAATACCATTATTGATTTTTATTTCACAATCCTTTATCAAATTAAAACATATCTTAAAAGCAGATAAGCAGTCACGAAAGCCAATTCATTTTCTATTAGTCAATTGATTTTCATCATCATTTACTGAATTGTCTGTGTTTCGTTTGTTGTGGTTGAAAGATGCTGTCTGACTCTAGGCCTGGTAACTCCTCACCTTCATGCAGATGATACAATGTTGTACTCTGCAGGTTCTTGTATATCTTTGGTCATCAAGGAGCTGAACAGAGCTTTGTTGGCATTCTGCAGTTCACTCAAGCTTATTTAATATAACAACTTAAAGCAAGCAGCACTGGAACATGTAACAGAGTATAAATACCCGGGCATGTGGCTGGAAACTGCTTTTACTTTCAAGAACACATATTTATTCTGTTAAACAAAAAATCAAGGCTAAATTGGGTTTCTTGTATCATAATACAATTCATTTTACTCATTAGATTTGTAACCTGAGCACCCTACCAAACCCATCATTGTGATTTGTATGAACTGCTACATTGGCCTTCTTTGACTACTTGGCATCTTAAACCCTGTTAAATGTTTGTTTATATTACAATAACTGGCAAAGTGCCAGCCTATCTCTGGAATGTACTTACCTTTTCTACTTCAAACTATCAGCACTTTTGGTTTTTACTTTTGGTAGCACTTGTTTGAATTTTCAGCAGCAGATAGTTGGAATGTTTTACAGAGGGATTTGAAATTGACCAATCTTTTTAGTCATAAACTGATCCTTGCAATTGTTAAATCTCCATTGAAAGGTCTGGATTGTTTTGTTTTATTTTACTTGCTTTAGTGTTGTTGTGATTTAATGTATGTATTTTTTTATTCTGTTTCATCATTATTGTTTTAATTATTTTGTATGATGGGTGTTAATTATATGTTGTCTTTGCTGCAGTTTGAACCTTCTTGGCCAGGTCACCATGGTAAATAACAAATTGTTCTCTACTGTTTTTTTTTTACCTGTATAAATAAAGGAATTACATTGAAAGGAATTAGAGGCTATTTATTGAGGAATGGTCTTGCATACCCTCAGAAATATTTCAAAAGCATGCAGACTCAATGCAGTTGCTCTACAACCAGTTGACAAATATGCTTTTTGTTCATGAAAAAACACATATTTTGTAGAAATAAAGTTTTATTGAACAAGATTGATTTTTTTTTTACACTGGCCCCTTAAATAAAGAAGGTATGTTCCTAGGAAAACAACATAAAATATACAGTATTTTTTATTTCTCTCATTCTGTGACAGCAGTTGGAAATCCCTGTGGCACATAGTGAATGTTACATACACTGCACATCTGTTTCTGTCTATATTCTGTCTCAGCTGTGACTTTATTTAAACACAACATGTTTCAGAATACAGTGTGAACTGTTGCCATATACGTTACTGTTTTCTGATAGGGTACCATATTTTGTAATTGTAACATACCTGTCATCATTATGCACTGAACGTTAATAAAAAGGCATTTCAATCTATTCACCTATTTGTTATTATAACCTGTAACTTCCAGTTGCATATTGGATTGAATTGTAGACTGCAGATGGAACGAAGCAGCAGCCCCAGTTTGATATGAGAATGAAATTAATTGAGTCTTGATTTCTGGGTCAATTTAAATTGAGCTCAAGGCCCAGCTTCCTTACAAAGGTCAGTTGTCCTGACTCAAGAATCATGCATAGTTAAAATAAAACAAATGTACTAAATATTAACAAACTAGGTTTTGACAGTGTGTGGAATGTTACATAGTGCTCTAATTTGCTTTCTTTGGAGCATATTTCTAACCCTTTTGCGTACCTCTGGCAGGTTAAGACCATACATGAGTGGGTTCAAAAGCGGAGGAATTATTAGAAACTCTAATGACAAGGTGATAACAAACAATTTGGGGTAAAGCCGTAGAGTCTAAACGGCTAAGAACTACTTCACAAAGCATGGTGATAGAATAGTTAATCAGTGTAGTTAAATGTGGGAGACATGTTTGGAGAGCTTTCCTTCTGAATTCCTTGGAGCTTTTCTGACAAACAATAAGTATATTTACATAGGAAAACAATATAAAAAACAGAGGTGGAAAAACTGTACAAATAGTAATTACAAAACCAATAATATTGTTAAGAGTAGTTGGTACACAAGATAGCTTCACTACTGACCAGTTGGAACAATACAGTCTTTCAATGTGGTTTCCACACAAAGGCAGTCTTGAAGAAAACAAAAGACCAAGGGCCATGCTACAGAATGGAAATAGCCAGCCACCAGCCAGCAATTTACAAACAGCTCTATCTGTCATGATATTTGTATAGTGTAAAGGTTTACAAATGGCCACATATCTGTCATATGCCATCACTGTTAAAATGGTAAATTCAGCAATTGCATAACTATAGATAACAAATATTTGAATGAAACATCCAGCACGGGAATCACTTGGGTCTCTGATAGAAGATCAGCCAGAAGTTTAGGATAGAAACCAGCAGTTCCATAAAGGGCGTTAACAGATAAACTACAGAGAAAGATATACATAGGCTCATGAAGGCTTCTTTCCAGAAATATTACTAACACAAGAACACAGTTTACAAAGATTATCAAGAGGTATCCTATAAGAGCTAAGACAAAATATACATATTTTATATTACCCATGTCCCCAAATCCAGTGAGTGTGAAAGTTTCAGTGTAAGACGTGTTTTCCATTCCTGTTCTCATGAGATCAGAATGTCCCAGCCAAGGAGTCCTATTGACAAAAAATACAGGTGGAAATATTGAGTCAGAACTTCTTGGTATGTATTCCAGGTAGACAACCCTTTAAAACATTTTAAAAATCTGATCTTATAACACTGTGTTAAAACATTTATTTCAGCCAATAACCAACTTTTGAAAACACTTTTGCAATAAAAGGTATTACTTAATTGTAATGGGAGTTCTACACACTGACAGTTGTTTTATTAAAAAGAAAAACAACTTTGAATTATACAGTTTGTTTAAACAGTTATTTTTTTTTATTAATGGACAGTAAACTACTATTTTTAATGACTACTAGAGTGACAAATCTTAAAAACATGCTATGATATGAACAGCTTTATAATTTGAATGAAACATTTACAGATTTTAATGTAACATTTTCACATGCCATTACAGTCAGAATTACCTTCTAGACAGTATGCCAGTGGTTTTCAACCCTGGGCCTCCCGTAACCAATAGTCTGGATTTTTGTTTCAACCAGGAACTACATTTTGTTTTAAACTGGCATTGTTTACCAGTGCTTAGCAGCCTCTGCAGTGTTGAACAGTGTTTAAAATATGTTTAAAATATCCAGGAGTCAACAGGGATCGAAGCAGTTTGTGTCCAAAGGCCCTGAGCACTCAGCTGACTGGCTGGGGATCTCATTAGCTAACTTTGTACCTATTATACATGTTTCCAGTAAGTTCACATTCAGTCATTGGGCCCTTTTCACTTGAGCAAATTAAAGTCAGTGTTAAAGTTACAGAACACCCTGTACTGTTTACAAGAAATGCCTAACTTTACCTCTTTTGTATCCCATGCTGTCTGTATACATTATTTCAACCCAATCCCACTGTTTTTATATTTATTTGTCTATTTTGGGCCCTATTCACAAAACTTTCAGGACTGTTTAAAGGAATGTTTTTCTAAATATTTGATTTGAAGAATGTTTACAAACATTCTCCTAGGTTACATTTCTCAAGTTTTCCTCAGGATCAGATAACACTTTACATTAAGTGCATCTAATGATTGTGTATTTACATAGTAGTTACTTAGTAAATACGTGTGTACTGTTACATAATTTCAATGTTATTATGCTTAGTTACAGTGTACTTCATGTGTAAATCTTTATGCATCATAAATATAAGGGCACAGTTGTATTACAAACGATATATCCCTGTGACACATGGCTCATGTCGTGATTTATAAAAGCGATTATAAACAATTGTAATAGTTTTCAAAAACTATAAACTTTCTGTCCTCAGCTGTATTTGGGGTTACAGATTTCTTCTGCAGCTTCTGAAGTTCTGCAAAATATGGAGATGAACGACAATTAGAATGCTGAATTTGCTTTCATATTTAGCATGTTATAACATCACTTGGATGAAAAGTACATAATAAAATACTGGATGCAGCTACTACAGAAATAACTTGCATATATGATTGGACAGGCATTATAAAAATGTGAAAATCAAGCACTGTGATTATGGAGCAAACTGATAAGTAAACAGGACGGTTTCTTACTCTGAACAATCAGATTGGCAGGTGTCAGGGTCAAATAATGGGTCTAGCTTGTTTTCATTTTCCTCAACTTCCTCACTTTGTATTAACATCTCATCTTGTACTGGTTTTAAGTATTGTTCTGCTTCAGCACTTCCCACCTGATCGTACAGAGTGTCTGAGAGAACAGGGCAAGTGGAGTAGTGGTTAGGGCTCTGGCCTCTTGACCAGAGGGTCGGGTCAATCCCAGGTGGGGGACACTGCTGTTGTACCCTTGAGCAAGGTACTTTACCTAGATTGCTCCAGTAAAAACCCAACTGTATAAATGGGTAATTGTATGTAAAAATAATGTAATATCTTGTAACAATTGTAAGTCGCCCTGCATAAGGGCGTCTGCTAATAAATAAATAATAATAATAATACTAATCATCATCTCATTCTGGAGATGTTGAGTTTGTGCAAGGTGAGCCAATTTCATCCGTTTGCACAGCTGTATCTTTGAAAGTTTTTGGGAGTGCTGTCATTCACCTGCACAGCTGCAGTAACAATTACAATGGTAGTATTATTTTACATGTAAAGGTGGAATAAGAGCATCTTGATCTCACAGTGTTCTAATTAAAAGTAATGACGTATACATTTGTGATGCCGCTTATTCTGCACTTGATGGTAGTTAGCAGATTGCTTGTGAACTGCTAATCATAGTGTCATTGCTGTTCAGTTATACACTCTTAACATAACCATTTACTGTAGGGAATGTAAGATTTACTTTACAGCTAGATTACTAGACTTTCTATCCATCCATCCACTTCAGTCGCAGAAGAAAGTAGTGTCATCCTTCAAGTGAAACAATGTTATTCACTAATTTATTTATAGTTTAATACATATTGTTAAACTATACTTATTTAACAGTGATATGTTTTAAACTTTATTAAACACTCATTCATCCTAGCAAGTACTATAAAGATTGCAGGTAAATTATCTGAGTTCAGACAGGGGGTCTCAAAACTTATATCTGCAACTCAGGAAGTGCCCTGGTTGTGAATTATGATGGTATCTTGTTTTTATGAAAGTTCCTTTACAAAATGTTACTGTGTTACTACCGTTTTAAATTGTACTCTTTCCCACGCCTTTGTAAGGCAATCTCCATTTCGGTGTTTGGACTGCTATCTGACATCTTTCTACACCTACACCACACCCTGCTGGAGGAAATGATTCGGATTCAGTAGTGTCCTCTACGCTATCCTTTGCTTTCGTGATCTTTATGAGACTCTTGCAAGATCTGTTAAAAATAAAATAATGAATAATAGGACTAACAATTAATCGCAGACATTTGTTTGTAAATCCTGTGGATTTCCGTTTACCATGTAGGGAAGATGTGATGACCTGTACTATAAGTAATCCGATCATCTGATCTTCTGTGTTGTCAGAAAAAATACAATAGACACACAGCGACGAACTTCCATTTCACATTTCTGTAATAACACCCAAGGTAATAAAAGGTAAAAGAAAATAAATGACAATAAAAACTTTTTAAAGTAAAATACTTCATATACGATCGATTTTAAAGTGCTCTGCATCCATATCAAGTAGCACATTATTGGGACCCTTGCCTCAGCTATGTTACGCTTTCTTATTGCTCTCATGCTTTTTCCTCAGAAGCTGGGACACATCTGAGCACAGTGTACAGAACTCAGTTGCGCCATGCCAATTTGTACTTTTAAGTTTTATACATTGTTCCCATACATTTTTAGTTTTTGTTTCAGTTGGGAATTGAAACAGAGACCTCCTGTTTGGTGGGGTTTCCACATCTGGCAGCAACACCCTTTTGGCATTTTCCAAATCTGCCTCCCATACCGCTACAGTGTTACGAGGCAGCTGCTGTTCACCTTCACTTCCGCCGCCGTCTCCCCAGAGGAGTTTTCTAAACCAGGAAGTGGCTGAAGGTACAGAAATCGGCTGAACAGAGATCAATAAAAAATAACCAATTAAAAGTTTCAGCTACCAATAGTTTTATCATACTCATGCACCCGTGGGGACACATGGTGAAAGTAAAAATATATATATTTTCGCTGTATAGACACTTTAATGGAGCCCTGGGCTCTCCTTTATAGAATGTGGCTGCTCCCAATTAGCACCAATTACTCTATTAAGGAGCAGCCATATTCTCACATGTTTCTGGCAGGGACAGGAATTTACCCCATCCCTGCCAACCACCACCAAAACACAAACAAAACACCACAATATCTTGCTCTGCCACAACCATGAACGATCATTCAGTGTTCTGTTTAGACCACAAGTATATATTTAAAATAAATAGCAATACAGTGTGTACATTTTACCTGGCGGATCTTTACTTTCATTGTCAACAGACTATGCTTTGACACGGATGCATTTCAAACATGTTTATGGACTCTTCACAACCGTCTTTAGAAAGAACCTTGAGCTCAGTCTGTTAACTTACATCTTCTCTGTTGTTTCCTACCTTTTCCAGTTTTAAATAAAGGGCTTCAGGCTGTTTGGATAAGTCAGACGCAGGCAGAGCGGTAACTGGCATTTCCTGACTAAACTCATTCTGAATTATTTCAGGCATTCTAAGGCATAGGTGTCGAACGACGGGTCAGGTTTTTCAGCGACAGGCCAGTACTGAGTTATGATTTAAATCTTAACTCCAACACACACACACACACACCGACCTTAACATTAGGGTTGGGGTTAGGACTGAAATGTTAGTTCTGTTAGTTTTGAAATCCTTTCAGCTTTTACCGGGTCACAAGTCCGCTGGCCAGAATTGTATAATCCGTGCCTGGCTTGCAGTGACTGATCCTTCATTGATGCCCTGTGGATGCCTCAGTCGAAGGTGGTTCAGCATTGAACCAGTGGAGCCTCCCGATAAACTAAAGTGCTTGAACAAACTGTACACCTGACAGTACTTTCGTCAATTTTCACAAAAATCCCAAACGGGACTTTTTCTTTTAGATTTAGACATGTCATTCATAAACGTGCTATACTACCGCATTAGAGGAAATAGTTGATTAATGCACATCACTTTGATTGGTTGAGGACCGATCACATGAGAGAACACCACGATAGGATAGGAGAGGAGGGGACTGGGGTTGACGAAATGAAAAAAGGCAAAACTACTGTAAGTTACAGATGTAGAAAAGACGTAATATAAGGAAACACATTCTTTTTTTTGTCAAGTGGGATTTAAACGTATACTCTTTTTAACGAAAATATTTTATATCAACGTTTACCAAGTACTCTAAACAATGTTGTTGGTTTTATAATTGCTGCCTGTACGGTGTTGCCACCTCTGTTTTTCATTTTGTATTCCTATATAAAAATATAGGAATATTTTTTATCGAAAATATTTTTTATCCACGTTTATCCACATTTAAACTCTTACAGCCTATAAATATATATATATATATATATATATATATATATATATATATATATATATATATATTGTGAAAGATGGCCCTCTGGTTCTTTTCAGTACTTTCTTGACCCAGATACACAACAAAAATAAACAAACAAAAAGCCTAGCTCCGCTTGGAACACTAAACTAAACTTTGCACAGTAACCTTGAACTGTAAAACGGGGCAGCTACTCTGCTTACCAGCTTAAAAACACACTTTTCACAAACACTGATCAAAAAAGGTTTTCTCACTACCTTTTCTTTCTCTTTCTATGGTTGCACACACTCCCAACCGGGCTCTTCACTCAGCAGCCCCCAATAGACTGACTGCCTTTCTTTTATGATCACCAGCTGGCAAACAATAAATGAATTTGAAAACAATTATACACTCCATTGTGGCATCCTAGAATGTAGTCCTGAACCCCCAGGACTATATTTTCTTTCTATTATTATTATTATTATTATTATTATTATTATTATTATTATTATTATTATTATTATTTGTTTATTTAGCAGACGCTTTTATCCAAGGCTTACTTTCTCCCATCCTGCCACATATATATATATATATATATATATATATATATATATATATATATATATATATATATATATATATATATATATATATATATATATATATATATATATATATATATATATATATATATATATATATATATATATATATATATATATATATATATATATATATATATATATATATATATATATATATACACACACACACACACACACACATACAGAGACAATTATGACCATGATTTGTTATGAAACAATCATAAATAAACATAAATAATTAAATTGAGTATAATTGTTTATTTCTTAGCAGACACCCTTATCCAGGGCAACTTAAAATTGTTACAATATATCACATTATTTTTACATACAATTACCTATTTATACAGTTGGGTTTTTACAGGAGCAATCTAGGTAAAGTACCTTGCTCAAGGGTACAGCAGCAGCACCCTCTGGTCAAGAGACCAGAGCCCTAACCACTACTCCACACTGCTGCCTATCACTAATGTGTATAACACATTAGTGATTAAACAGTTTTGTGAGAAGTAAAACAAAATGGTTTATTATTGTGTATTATTAGATTTATTAGTAGAAGCGTTAGACATAATACTTATGGTAATGCAACGAACAATAACAACAACAGAACTTTATACCCAACTCTTAAACTATGCAGCTTCTCCTTGTTCTTCAAGGATCTGAAACAGCGGGCCCTTATGCTGATTTCTGCTGTCACCTTGTCATTATTTGACACTACAAACACATAGCAGAGAAAATAACTGGATTAGTTTGGAGAGTACTTTTATAAACTGACTATGTGCTTATGCAATTATAATGACACAAGAACTCTATACATATGCTAACTGAAACAGTTTCAATGCTGAAACTAATTACACTTTTTAAAAAGATAGGTACAATATAAATAAATAAATAGAATTAAACGTAGTAACTCCCTTCATAGTCACAGAGGTAGCTATTTCATTTACATGCTGCATAAGCACCACTGGCGCATCCATTGTGCATTACTTTGAGTAGTGCTGTGTTTGAAGGTTCGTTCGCTAGCCAGGAATTTGAAGGTAGTTTTAGCGCATGTCGTGCTTCAGTAAAATATGTACTGGATACCTAGTGTACAAGACAATGTGAACTTTTGGTATTAGAAATTAGATGTACTTTTAAAATATCAACAGCATAAAAAGCAACACACTTTCTTCAAACAATGTTCAATGTTTTTTTTTTGTTTTTTTTAAATAAAATAAACAATAAGAAATGTAGCCATGCACAATATGATGTGGAACGTGTCTTCATTACCTTTATTGCTGCTCTGAAAAATATACTTTTATATGGAAAGCAATTTTTATTTATTTTTTTACACATCATACTTTTTACACATCACGTAATTTCTGGAAGTGATTTATTTCAAAGTGTTTTAAATTTGATTAGAATATCAATCAGAGATTTCCCTTAACTTGATTGGTCACTATCAGGTCCCTAATCTCTGGTAAAGGGCCTTGAATGTTCTTTCAAACTATGGTTAGTCTCTGTTCCAAATCAACCTGCCGGAAAATATGTAAATACAGCATACACTTACTTATATAATTTTCCTTTTTTCTGTTTCATGAAAGAAACTCTCTGTACACACCCTTTGGATGTTTTCTTTCAAAGTAGACAAAACTATGATTCCTCACTGTCGTATATGTTCAATCTAGCTATTTACATTTATTATAGCAAATAAAGTAAAAAAAAAATTAAAAAAAATCGAATGGTGTTTGCTGTCAGCTGCAGCACAGTAACACAATTGAGATCTCTGGTCTCCACATGATATATGAATAAAAATAAAAATGTGGTTCAAAATAACATTGTACACCTGATCTGAAATAAAACCAAAGAAAACAAAAACGCCCCACAAGAAACACCTCCTTAAAAATGATTCCATTACTTTTGTTTAACTAAAACAAGAAGAGGAAGACTGACTGAATTTAAACACACTGTGGCACCAAAAAGAAACAACACAAAATGGCAAAAGCTAAGATTGCAAAAACACAAAATAGTCTGAAAGCACAAATACAACTATCAATAAATTATACACTTGAGTTTTTTCAATGAAAACTGAAAATACTATTATTTGCAGTCGTGCATATGCACAAACTGAAGGACTTTTGTTATTTAGTATAAAAGTACACAAACATAATCTTAACAAGAAAGTACATAATACATAATAGTTAGTATTTTGCAGCGTGTGAGCTGTCTAATATTGGTATAATTTGCTTTCTTCGGAGCATATTTATAATCCTTTTCCGTACCTCAGGCAAGTGGAAACCATACAAGAGAGGATTAAGAAGGGGAGGAATGATTAGAAACTCCAATGACAGGATGGCAGCAACAATTTGGGGCATATCCTTTGAGTCTAATCGACTAAGAGCTATTTCACAAAAACCTGTTATTGAATAGATGATAAATGTTGTTAAATGCGGGAAACATGTTTGTAGTGCTTTGCTTCTGAATTCCTTGGAGCTTTTTTGACAAACAATAAGTATCTTTACATAGGAAAACAATATAAAAAATAGAGTTGGAAAAATTACACAAATAGCAATTACAAAACCAACAACATTGTTTAGAATAGTTGGTACACAAGATAGCTTAACAACTGACCAGTTGGAACAATACAGTCTTTCAATTTGGTTTCCACACAAAGGCAGTCTTGATGAAAACAAAAGATTAAGGGCCATGTCACAGAATGGAAATAGCCAGGCACCAGCCAGTAATTTACAAACAACTCTATCTGTCATGATATTTGTATAGTGTAAAGGTTTACAAATTGCAACATATCTGTCATATGCCATCACTGTTAAAATGGTAAATTCAGCAATTGCATAACTATAGATAACAAATATTTGAATGAAGCATCCAGCACGGGGAATCACTTGGGTCTCTGATAGAAGATCAGCCAGAAGTTTAGGATAGAAACCAGCAGTTCCATAAAGGGCGTTAACAGATAAACTACAGAGAAAGATATACATAGGCTCATGAAGGCTTCTTTCCAGAAATATTACTAACACAAGAACTACGTTTGCAAAGATTATCAAGAGGTACCCACTAAGGGCAAGTAGAAAATATACATATTTAGTTGTATTCATGTCCCCAAATCCAGTGAGTGTGAAAGTTTCAGTGTAAGACGTGTTTTCCATTCCTGTTCTCATGAGTTCAGAATGTCCCAGCCAAGGAGTCCTGTTGATAAAAATACAGGTGGAAATGTCACATCTCCATAACAAACACTAACCAGCTTTTTAAAATACATGCCATAGTTGTTATGTTGCAATAAAATGTATTACTTAATTGTAATGGGAGTGCTAAATATTGACAGTTTTATTTAAAAAAAAAAAAAAACCCAAAAACACTATCATATGACTGTTAGTAATTTTAAACTGTTAGATGATACAGTTTTTATTAATGGACAGTAAACTACTATTTTTAATGACTACTAGAGTGACAAACCTTCATTAAAACACGCTATGATATGAACAGCTTTAAACCTTGAATGAAACAGTACAGCTTAAGAAGAAAAAGTTATACACAGTCTATTGATACATTTGAACTGTTCACTTGTGCTTAATAATGATGTCAGTAATGTTTTATGTAATAGGGTGTAATTTACAGATTGTAATGTAACATTTTTCACATACCAGTACAGTCAAATTAGTTGTCAGAATTACCTTCTAGACAGCATGCCAGTGGTTTTCAACCCTGGGCCTCCCGTAACCAACAGTCTGGATTTTTGTTTCAACCAGGAACTACATTTTGTTTTAAACTGGCATTGTTTTCCAGTGCACAGCATCCTCTGCAGTGTTGAACAGTGTTCAGATACAGTGATTTCCTAATGCTAATGCTGCTTATGTGTATTTTTTCTGTATGTTTATGGCCCACAAATGAGTTTTTGCAAGATATACATATACTGTACATAAAAGGTTAAATTAACTGAAGTCGGGGTATGTTTAGAAATGTCTTTAAAATCTAGCAATGAACTTGCTACCATAACATAGGACCAAAATTAACACAGCCACCTGTGGTTATATTGTATTGTTTGTGGCCTTTGTGACTTTTCCTAATTTTAGAAATAACAAAATGTAAAAATATAAGTTACCTGTCTTCCAACAGCCTTAGTCAGAGCACCCTGCAGCAGGTCATACAGATGCAGTGTGTTGTCAAACAGAGCATTGTGCAGCTTTATATCCTTCACTCTGGGAGGTGCTGTGTTCACTTTCCATGTTTAAAATATCCAGGAGTCAACAGGGTTCGAAGCAGTTTGTGTCCAAAGGCCCTGAGCACTCAGCTGACTGGCTGGGGATCTCATTAGCTAACTTTGTACCTATTATACATGTTTCCAGTAAGTTCACATTCAGTCATTGGGCCCTATTCATTTTATAAAAGTGCTTTTAGTCTTGACTTGAAAACTGTAACGGTCCCAGCTTCCCTGACAATCAAAGGCTGAGCATTCCATAATTTAGGAGCTCTACAAGAAAAAGCCCTACCTCACTCTGAGATCACAGCAGCCCTGCATCCTGTGATCTCAGAGTGCGGCTTGTACGCAGTATTTTTCTAAATATTTGATTTGAAGAGTGTTTACAAACATTCCCTTAAGATATATTTCTCAAGTTTTCCTCAGGATCACGTAACACTTTATATTAAGTGTCAATGACTGTGTATTTACATAGTAGTTACTTAGTAAATACATGTATAGTTACATATATAAATGTTATTATTAGGAGTTTTAATCCTGGCATTTTCTTTTAATCGATTAACCCCCCTCCCCCATCTGGGCGATTAATTAGTCTATTAACCATATTAGTTTGCTATAATATCCAATTGTAGTGAAAGACAACTAAAAGTAACACTTGGTATTAATGCTATTTAAATAAAATGCAAGCATTTATTAAGGCCTCCTAACGTTCAACAGGCAATTAATTACTTGTTGAATAGGGCTGTTTTTAGTATAAACTAACAGGTAATCTATTGAGTGCTATTTTATTTTAGTTTAATTTAGTTAGCTGAATATGCCATAATTAAGACTTAGGCTATAGCTGTAAAATGTTTTGTTTATTTTGAAAGTTCTGTGTAGGCGTTTGATTAAAACTGTTATTTTGTTCCTGTGTTTTGGTTTCATTTGTGTTGGTGATTATTAAAAGTGTGCACAAAAGTGCTTAAACTGAGAGTGCTTGTGCATCATTCACTTTATTATACAGACTGTGTCAAGTATTTTCAGTTGACTCACACATTCGCACCAACAAGACACCAAATAACAGAACAAATGTGTTTTATATGATGAACAACAAATAATACAAAAGTTGTACCAATCGAGAAACATCAACTAATAATAGTATTATGTATCAAGACATTGTTAAAACCTTTGTGGTATTAAGGTCATACTTTCTGTAGTGTTAGTAAAATGAGAGAATACACTGGCATGTATTAATCTATTTAATGACCACGGCGGTTGTTTTGGGAATTTAAATTTAAATTGCCGTGCATGTGTTTACGAGCACGGCTGTGCTTTCCTGACATTTCCAAAATATATGTTCTAATTACCCTGACAAAGAAAGAATCGCATAGCTGCAAAAGTTAGGGAGATAAAATACCATCATATCTATTCCGACCAGGAGCGGTCAAACTGACCGCTACTTATAAAACATATTATAACCGTGAAATGTTGCGGTATTATTTGTATTTATCAGTCGGGACTTGCCGCCATGTATTGAAGTTTGATTTTATCAGTCTGCATTCCATCTAATAGCCCATCAATCAGCCTTGACAGCTCATGGTGCGCAACTTCCTGTCTGTGTGACCAAGACAAAGGTCAGTTATACAAGCTAAAAAAATAATATATTAATTTAAGTCAATGGTAATTAGTTGTACAATATTTACTGTGTCCACTCGCTTTGTTTCCTTGAAGAAAAAACTCAAGCATAAATAAATCAAACATGAGAAACATGTCGATTTTGTATCAATAGTGCGTCCTGGAATACTGTGATTACATACTGGAGTTCATATATGCTTGAGAAGTCTGTCAGGAAAACATTGATTGGCTGTGCTAACAGTCACTTCGGGCTCACATTTTAGGACCCCCTACTTATCGTCCCATAATTCGAGCACTGTCCCTGATGCCGATTTCACAGAAGCAAATTATATTTATCACACAACATTGTTTTACTTTGAAACATGTTACAAAGAGGCTCAGAAACTGTAACAGGGGCTTCTGTTAGAGTGTGGGGATCCGCTGATAGATGAGACAGACACAGAGGTTAATGTTGAAACGCCACTCAGGTGTCCAGGTTTTATTAAGTTCACAGGCAATTGCAGTAAGTGGAGCCACCACTAGGGTACCAACAATGGTAGACCTAGTGCGGAGGATATACACTCAAGTGTACATGAGAATTATACAGTACAAAAGGCAAAATGAAACACAGTGGGAAAACAGTTAAAATAAAAGTTGGCCAAACAATAGCTCAATGCTGCTTCTACTAAAAGGAGGTGGTGCTCTAGGAACCTTCTCCTGGCTAACTAAGCAATGCTTTTCTGTGATCAAAAATCCCCTAAATAAATCCCTATGCGCTAAACACGGGAACCCCGGTATGCACACAGTCGTTCCTGCGTTTTGGCTCACTCACCCTGGTTAAGACACGCAGTCAAGGGCTTCAAACGAACAAAGGACTTGCTTTTCAGCCGCTTTTAACCCTTTAAGGACCGGGAACGTAAACACAATCATACTGAAACGTCTTTTCGGGCCTGTGATCGGTAAACATGATAAAAAACACACTTCATTTTATGAACTTACTGGGCCACCATCCTGTGCCCTACAGGTTGATATATTTTGTTCTTGTTTTTTAAAGGGCACAGACAGTACAGCAGCATGCAGCAAGAATAGGTGTTCTTAGTATTATTTATTTTTTAAATAAACGTTCAGTTCTAAACCATGTGTTCTGTTTGTTTTTGTAACAAAAGGCTCTAAATTCATAAAATCACTCAGGTGAAAGAATGTTTTGTATTTTGCCCATATTTTAAAAAAAAGAACCAACAACACTTTCAGGTAGTGTTATAGGGTCCTTCAGGTAACAGAATACAATGTTTTTGTACATTTATCTCTTTGAAACCCCACAATCTATTGAAATAATAAAAAAATGTAAGTTTTTGAAAAATATCTGTTTTTTTATTTACTTATTGGGAGTGGAAAATCAGTAAAAGCACTTTTTATAGCTCCTATATTGTATAATATTCTCTAGAGCGTCCTAAACCAAAAAATACAATTTTCAATTCTAATACTAAAAATTGTTTTTTTTTTGATGAATTTCATAGAAAGGCAAAGTCAGCTAAAATGTGTATATATATATATATATATATATATATATATATATATATATATATATATATATATATATATATATATATATATATATATTTTTTTTTTTGTTCATAAAAATACACACAT
>CM060255.1:47580763-47597374 GCA_030684275.1 Acipenser oxyrinchus oxyrinchus | reverse complement strand
TTTTTAACTACATGGCATTCATATTTGTGATATATATATATATATATATATATATATATATATATATATATATATATATATATATATATATATATATATATATACCGTTATATTTTCAGTACCAAAATCAATAATCCAATGAGAACTTGCATACAAAACAAAAATAAAGATACAATCCTCCATTCCTTGAAAAATAAAAAAGAATATGCCAATCCAAATACACTATATTTTACTGTATAAGGGCCATTCACTAATTCACATGTTTTGATTTTTCAATGTGCAAGTCAGATAGTGAAATAAATAGGGGCACGATACATAAATATAGTAGATTTTTAAATGTAATAAATGGTATTCATATTTATAATTTATATATTTGTTATTTTGTTATTTTACAGAAACAAAATAAAAAAATCCAGTGAGAACTTGCATACATAACAAAAACATACATAACAGATCCTTGTTCAAGGGGAGGAGGCTGAATAAGGCCATGTGTGTTTTGCACAAGGGGAGGAATTGTTTTGACTAACCATTTTTGCTTTAACTACAATCTGTCTCCTGCCTCAAAAATAATAATACAAAATAACAGTCCACAAGGAAGGCTGATATGGTTGGTGATGTCATCATAATGTCCTCAAGAAAGAAAAACAGTATCAAGACTCCCTGGATATTAGTAACTAAGAATAAACCAACCTGTAATGAGAAGTATATAAAGCCCAGCAAAGCTGTGCCTGACACCACAAAGCACCTGCTCTGCTGTCTGCTGGCATCTACACAGAAAGACCTTCAAAGGCAGGTAAATGGACATTCAGCTTATTCTGTTATTGTTTTACTGCACACATCTGTCATTTTGTATTGTTTTTTTGTGTGTTAGGAATGATTTCCTCAAAGTGAGATTATAAATGAATTGTCAATCTCTTTGTCTTTTATTTTCTATAGCTATGAAATAGATTTTAACTGCTGTTTCCTTGTAATAATAATAATAATAATAACAATAATAATAATAATAATAATAATAATAATAATAATATATAAAATACATTTTTTACAAGGAATCTTAATTGCAAAGCAAAATAGAAAGAAAATTGAGTAGTTTGCTAAGTATCAACGCTCAAACCTAATCCTAACCTTTCTACCCCAAACTTCTAACTTAATACAATTTCTAAATTAACTATCATATTGCATAATTACTATTCAGTCCCTTTGGTGGGAAAATTAAAATGGTATTCTCACAATTAAAAGTGTAAATTCTCATGGAGCATTTTATGCTGGATGAACGGACCTTCAAGGGGTTAGTTTCCAATCTGAATTATTAAAAATGTGAAACATTATCCAAACGCATACATTCATTACTGCAGAGCTATTACAAGTGCACTCCCATATAACTATATTGAAAAATACATTTGTAATACATGCTGATCATTTGCTCTGCTCTAAATTAAATATTTTTCATAACTATTCTTCACTTTATATTGTGTGTTCCAGGTATAAATGAAAATTGGAATCTCCTGGAATAACAATGGAAAACGCATCCCATGTTTCATCGTTTACACTTATAGCATTTGGAGATATGGGTAACAACAAATATGTATATTTTGCTATCACTCTAATAGGGTATCTTTTATAATCAGTGTTAATTCATGTTTTATTTTATTAATAATACTAGAGAAAAGCCTCCATGAGCCAATGTACATCTGCCTCTGTAATTTATTCATGAATGCCCTCTTAGGAACTGCTAGCTTCTATCCTTCATTTCTGTATCATCTTCTTTCAGACACCCGAGTCATTTCTTATGGATTTTGTTACACTCAAATATGTGTTATGTATACATATGTTATGGGTGAAATGACAATTCTAACAGTTATGGCCTATGATAGGTATGTAGCAATATACTTGCCATTAAGATACAACACTGTCATGACATGTGCAAAACTGTACAAATTATTACTTGCAGCCTGGATCTATCCTGTTGTGATGATGTCTTTTTACTCATCTATGCTGTGTCAGTTCCTTTATGTGGAAACCAGATTAATAAATTATATTGTCAGAACTGGGATGTCATGAAGCTATCTTGTGTAGACACGACTGTTAATAATATTATTGGATTTTTGGTATATTCTTTATGTATTCCACTCTTTTCTTTTGTTGTATACTCTTACATTAAAATACTTATAGTATGCCATAAAAGCTCCAAAGAACACAATAGTAAAGCTTTGCAAACCTGTCTTCCACATTTAATTTCATTAATCAGCTTTTATGTTACTTTGTTATCAGAACTGATTTTAAGCCGATTAAACCCTAAGAATATATCAAATATTGTGCGTAAAATCACATCACTGGAACTTGTAATTGTTGCTCCTCTTTTGAATCCCATTATTTATTGCCTGATTCTGCCTGAGATTCGTAAAGAGTTGTTAAAACATTTAGAGGAAAACAAATTGAAGAGTTCAACAGTAAAAATTCTAAATGGATTTAAGAGATAATTAAGGGAAATACTTTTCATTCAGAACATGACCAGAAATAATTTTATGAAGTTAATAGTTTTTAAGCCCTAAGTGTATTTTTACTTATTTATTGTGCACTGTGCATGTGATGTATTAAAAGTTTTACATTGATGATTTCAGTTGTTTATGAGAGGTATAAAAGAGACAATAAAAATTATTATTACACAAGCTTTCCATTTCTGCTTTCTGTATTGTATTGTAAAAATGTGTTTGAAAAATAAAAGTGCATTAATCGTATTTTTCCGTTACACATTACAAGACCTAATCGGATCCTCTGAAAAGTACTAAGGCTGGGACCAAGTCAGAACTTTGACAACCCGCTAATCGCACTTAACACCAGTCTACTGGTGTTGGTGGCACTGCTTTGAAGACAGTAAGTCAAGGTCCAGTCTACTTTGTGATCAAGAACCCTGACCCTTGTTTGAAGAAAGCCAGCCCTGTACCATGACATGTTCTCTAGGAGTCTCCAAGTCTTTGTAATGTTGATACACACCAATTAACATCAGGTCTGCCTCTTAAGGTGTTTAGATTTCAACGTGTGGAGTTTCCATTTTATTTTTCAATATTATTATAATATTGAATTTGAAAAAGTAAATTATCTATTCATGTATAGTCTTATAAAGTTATATTTTTATATTTCTGCTCTAAATGATCTCATCAGAATTGAGTACATTAAGAACTTGCCCCGTCACAATAAACTGAAATCTCCAGATGTAAAACTTTTAGTACTCTACACATAGATTGCACAATAATGAAGTAAAAATACACATCAGCATTTTAAACTGATCCCTTGTTTAAAATCATTGTTCAAGTAATGTGTAATCACCTTGATCCTGAGTACTGAGACCATGTAAATGTTGCGAGACAGCCTTTGCTTGTGTGGTTGTTTGTTTTGTTAAATGATTTTTGTTTGTCAATAAAAATGTGCAAAAAGCACTTTAACGTAATATGTGTCACCTGCCTCCGGTGTCCATCTGGTCTTTGACTGGGCCAGCTGAGCCCCAACTTTCCCTCCTGCAAACCCAGGTGTTTGCTCAAGGGGGGAGGTGGCTGAATAAGGCCATGCATGCTTTGCACAAGGGGGAAGGAATTGTTTTGTTTAACTATTATTGCTTGTCAATAGAAGTGCACAAACAGCAGTGCAATCTGTCTCTTGCCTCTGCTATTCCCACTGGTAGACAGCCTTGATCACAATGCTACAGTTCCACAATTACAAATTTGTATCTGGTAGAGTAATATATGCATTGTTCTTTGAAAACTGTCCTAATATTGCTGTTTAAAAAAGAAAGAAAAAAAACTGCGTGTAGGGAAACAAGCTGCAAAATATCAAATCAATTTAAAATTGAAACCAGATTCTCTTCATGGTGTATCTGTTATTGTACACAGCAAAACAGAGGACAGACTTGCATAATAGGGTGTTATTAATGAGTTGCTTCAGTCCTGAGGGTAACAGAGGTACTGTAGAGTCAATAGAATTGAAATATGTTCCCATGACAATATTGTTTAATGATATAAAGGTATTTAAAAGGTGTATCTGGTTGAGAACTTCACTTTTCGATGATTCTGGTGTTCAGGAGAGGTAAATAGTTGTTATTATTATGCTGCTATTCCCATTCATTAACATGTGCACATTAATGTAACAGAAGAACATTTATATATTATTTAATAATTATAATAATAATAATAATAATACTAATATGTAACACTTGCATTTTTACACATTCAGGCATCTATGGAAGTGCTTATGAAATTGAAACTTGGTTCAGACATTCTTTAGCACATGTTATGGAGGCAATTCAAGTTGTTGAGTAATTAATGTCACTGACAGGCTTGTTATCATTAGCATCGTTATCACTTTTCTTAGCTTGGTTTTCATATTTTAATATCAAATATACAGAATAATACAATTATAAATATAAAGTAAAATTAATATAAAGTACAACACTACAGATACAAAAAGTGTCTTCCTTTTCTTTGACCTGAATGTGTGAACCAGCGAGGTGTGTCCCTTCTCACAAGGGTCCGGATGACCAGGGGGTCTGCTTCTTCTGACTCCAAGCTGTGTTCCAGAAACCAATCGAAGAGGGTTGGGTGTGTGACAGGGCATAAGACCTGTTGTATTACTATTGTTCCAGTTTGTCAGGGAAATGGTTAATGCGATCCTTGGCGAATACACATGCAGGCTGTGACTGGGCTTAATTAATTGTTAAATAATCAATTAAGTCCCGGCCACAGGTGTATGTGTATTTGGCAGGAATAGTATTAACCCTATCTCTGCCAAACTGGAACAGAATGCAGGATTATTAGAGGGTGTGTATAAGAGCTATTTATTGTATCGTTTTAAAGTTTCCCATAGTAAAAGCATAGCAAAGTGTAATAAATCATAGTGAAAGCATGGTAAAGCTGGGGTATCCATTGTAATGCCAATAGAGTATAGTAACACATATTAAAAACCTGGCAAATCATGGTAAACTATGGTAATGCATAGCATAACCATGGGAAAAGCATGGGGAGATTGCAAAACTACTGTGCAAATTTACTGTTCTAAAGTCTTAAGAGTAGGTATGATGTCTGTGTGGCAAATCAGGATAACGTTTTTCATCTTGCCAGTTTCTAAGTTCTGGCTACTTGTTCTTGTTCACTTGTGTTGGTTTAATTTATAGTCAATGTCTTGTCTTGTTTTTGTTTTTTTTAAAGGTATCTTTGAAGACAGACCAGGAGAAACTTATCCTATACAACATAATTTTTATTGACTGCATATGGTGGAGGGTAGCTTAAATATTTATATTTTATCGTTATACTGGTAGTGTACCTGCTAATATTGTTATGTAATTTAGTTCTTATAGGAGTGCTATATGTTGAGAAAACTTATGGGCTTATGTATACATTTGTGTGCATCTGATATGTCTGTTATAACTATACAATTGTATTGGTACTAGGTTATGATAGATATTTATCATTTTGGTACCCATTACTGTATAATAGCATCATGTCTTCTTTAAGTGTTTATAAACGTATTGCCTTGTTGTGGCTGTTTCCTATCTGTGCAAACAGCATCACTGTCACGTTAACTGCTCGCCTACCACTGTGTGGAAGAATCATAGGAAAGGTGTACTGTGACAACTATTCGATCGTCAGACTTTCTTGTATAACCGTTAATCATATTTATGGATATATATATATATATATATATATATATAACAAGATTTATTTATACTTTTTTACCATTGGGATTGTTACTCTATACATATGCTAAAATACTCAGTCTGTATAAAGGCTTCAAAGAAACCAAAGGCTAAAGCTTTCAACACCTGTACTCCCCATTTAGAAACACTGATCAGCTATGTGGTTGCGTGTCTTTTTGAAGGAATTCAAAGCAGATTCAATATAAGGCATGTGCCCAATGTGGTTCGTATAATACTCTCAGTGTACTTCTTGATTTTTTCTCTCTACTCAATCCAACTTTATGGAGTTAGATCCCAAGGTATATGTATGGGGATTAAAAAAAAAAAAATGTTATGTGCAAGAAAACTAGTCCCGCTTCTGGAAAAATACTGAAATAAGTATGCACATGGATTATAGAACATATACAGTATGCTGAGTCATATTGTATTTTGAGGACTAAAATGTATCACATATTGTTCATTTTCTGCCTATTTTTTTCCACTGAACAATTTGACTTAATGAGGTTTCTCTTGTAAAGTAATGCAAAATTGACACACACATATATTTAACAAGGGCAACACCTGAAAGCCCTCTTCTTTTTTTATACTAACAATGTTCTTTGACGATTTTTTTGCAAAAGCTTTTCTTTTTTCTTAAACTTTCTAATACCACGTCATGAGCATTGTGCTGCAAATTAAGAGCATTCACACAAAAGTAACTTTTTCATGGTAATACCACACAATGTAAACGTAGTGTTTCTTAGAGTGCTTGGCTATGCTCAGGAATTGGACTAATGCATAATAATTTAAAAAAAAAAAAAATACCAAAATAATTGGGTGCGGCCTTTTACAAAAAACATTGTGCCGTATTCATAAACTGTGTTTATCAAGAGTTTTACTTTAGACATAGCTAAGAGTTACATGCATGCAAATCTGAGTTAAGCGTGTCGGGCTAAAAGAGCTTTCAACAAAACTTAACCACATTCATTAACCGATTTCCAGCTAACTGCGTCTAAAAGTGAGACAAGCATGGTGTAGCTATGTGTATGCAGATTGAAGTGGGCTATGCTTGCAGTCAAGTGCAATTGATTGCAAATGCACTGGTGAATTAGCCAATGGTTTAAAAGCAGGGTCGGCAATTCAATTTCATGGTGTGCCAAATGACCTGCGGGCAGTCGCAGAGCGGGCCACTTACACCCCCAACACAACCCAACCCCCTTCCCCCTCCGCCACAGCAATAAGCTCTACATATGGCGCATGGCATAGACAACACATACTGAACAATATAAAGGTATTTCAACCCATCATTCATATCATAGTCCAGGGCGCACGGCACATTTTAATAACCTATGTATGGCTGCTGCTGTATTTTTGATACGAGTACATTAATATTGTTATGTAATTTAGTTCTTATAGGAGTGCTATATGTTGAGAAAACTTATGGGCTTATGTATACATTTGTGTGCATCTGATATGTCTGTTATAACTATACAATTGTATTGGTACTAGGTTATGATAGATATTTATCATTTTGGTACCCATTACTGTATAATAGCATCATGTCTTCTTTAAGTGTTATAAACGTATTGCCTTGTTGTGGCTGTTTCCTATCTGTGCAAACAGCATCACTGTCACGTTAACTGCTCGCCTACCACTGTGTGGAAGAATCATAGGAAAGGTGTACTGTGACAACTATTCGATCGTCAGACTTTCTTGTATAACCGTTAATCATATTTATGGATATATATATATATATATATATATATATATATATATATATATATATATATATATATATATATATAACAAGATTTATTTATACTTTTTACCATTGGGATTGTTACTCTATACATATGCTAAAATACTCAGTCTGTATAAAGGCTTCAAAGAAACCAAAGGCTAAAGCTTTCAACACCTGTACTCCCCATTTAGTAACACTGATCAGCTATGTGGTTGCGTGTCTTTTTGAAGGAATTCAAAGCAGATTCAATATAAGGCATGTGCCCAATGTGGTTCGTATAATACTCTCAGTGTACTTCTTGATTTTTTCTCTCTTCTCAATCCAACTTTATGGAGTTAGATCCCAAGGTATATGTATGGGGATTAAAAAAAAAAAAATGTTATGTGCAAGAAAACTAGTCCCGCTTCTGGAAAAATACTGAAATAAGTATGCACATGGATTATAGAACATATACAGTATGCTGAGTCATATTGTATTTTGAGGACTAAAATGTATCACATATTGTTCATTTTCTGCCTATTTTTTTCCACTGAACAATTTGACTTAATGAGGTTTCTCTTGTAAAGTAATGCAAAATTGACACACACATATATTTAACAAGGGCAACACCTGAAAGCCCTCTTCTTTTTTATACTAACAATGTTCTTTGACGATTTTTTTGCAAAAGCTTTTCTTTTTTCTTAAACTTTCTAATACCACGTCATGAGCATTGTGCTGCAAATTAAGAGCATTCACAGAAAAGCAACTTTTTCATGGTAATACCACACAATGTAAACGTTGTGTTTCTTAGAGTGCTTGGCTATGCTCAGGAATTGGACTAATGCATAATAATTAAAAAAAAAAAAAAATACCAAAATAATTGGGTGCGGCCTTTTACAAAAAACATTGTGCCGTATTCATAAACTGTGTTTATCAAGAGTTTTACTTTAGACATAGGTAAGAGTTACATGCATGCAAATCTGAGTTAAGCGTGTCGGGCTAAAAGAGCTTTCAACAAAACTTAACCACATTCATTAACCGATTTCCAGCTAACTGCGTCTAAAAGTGAGACAAGCATGGTGTAGCTATGTGTATGCAGATTGAAGTGGGCTATGCTTGCAGTCAAGTGCAATTGATTGCAAATGCACTGGTGAATTAGCCAATGGTTTAAAGCAGGGGTCGGCAATTCAATTTCATGGTGTGCCAAATGACCTGCAGGCAGTCGCAGAGCGGGCCACTTACACCCCCAACACAACCCAACCCCCTTCCCCCTCCGCCACAGCAATAAGCTCTACATATGGCGCATGGCATAGACAACACATACTGAACAATATAAAGGTATTTCAACCCATCATTCATATCATAGTCCAGGGCGCACGGCACATTTTAATAACCTATGTATGGCTGCTGCTGTATTTTTGATACGAGTACATTAAGATGTGCAATGTGCACCCTGGACTATATGAGCTACCAGGCGTTAATACTGCATCAGTAATCTTTACATGCTTTCAACCCAATGTATCGATATCTGTTCCATAATGGGAAAAACCGGCAGATTAAACTGTTTCGCCAGCAACCGGCTCTTCAATAAAAAAATTAAAAAGTTGTGGACGTTTGAAAACAAATCAAAAAGGAATCATGTAACAATTGTGATAGTGTGTCCTTGTAAACTCCAAATACATAGCAGTGATAATATACTAACGAGAGGCCGAATGTCAGCATGGAAAACTCGAAGACGCTTCCCTGAAAGGCGAAGCGGAGGTATTTCCTGTCTGCAGGATGAATAGGGACTTGAACATATGCGTCCCTTAAGTACACAGTGGTGAACCAGTCGCCAGGCCGGACTGACTGGGGGATGTGGCAATGTCTGTCCATCTGGAACCTCCTCTCCTTCAAGAACCCGTTGAGGTGTCTCAGGTCTAGGATGAGGCGAAGGCCCCCATCCTTTTTTGGCACTAGAAAGTACCTTGAGTAGAAATCCTCCTCTTGAGAGGTGTGTTCTACGAGGTAGATGGCTTGTTTCAGAAGCCTGAGGGACAAAGCCTGTAGTGTAGCTGTGGACCTGTATTCATGAATGGGAATAATAAGAGACATGCAGTTCTTTCTTGTTTGATAACCAATAAAAATAACCACATTTCTAAAAAGTATAAAAGGTGATAAAAACATCTGTTTAGTTTTTGCCATTTATTTTCTTTACTAAATTTAAAGTGTTTCAAAAATTATTTTCACTGAGTGCATATTCTATGTGATTTCAATCTTTCACAATATTTATTCAAATGAATAAAGGACAGATAAGATTAGGTTTATTTATAAATGTTACAAGATTAAACATACAAAAGTTTTTTTTTTATTTTTTAGGCCGCACACAGCGAGTGGGACGGCAAGGTCAGCCCAGCGGCATCGACTCAACAGCTGGTGCGGCAGTGCCGGGCCCCAGTGGAGGAAGCGTCTCTCTTTTCTCTTTGTTATTTAATTATTTATTTATTTATTTTGCTACTAAAAGCAGAGGAAAAACAGAGACAGCATTGTAGGTTAGAAAGCAGCGTACAAAGAGTTGTTATTATCAGTTTTTTAAGCGTCTTTACCACTATGCAAGTGTTGAAAAGGAGGTTTTAACCTCAGATCACCAACAGGGGTCAGCCGGCTGAGCCTCAACTTTCCCTCCCGCAAACCCAGATGCTTGTTCAAGGGGGGAGGAATAACACTGAATAAGGTCATGTGTGTTTTGCACAAGGGGGAGGAATTGTTTTGACTAATCATTCTTGCTTTAACTACAATCTGTCTCCTGCCTCAAAAATAATAATACAAAATAACAGTCCACAAGGAAGGCTGATATGTTTGGTGATGTCATCATAATGCCCTCAAGGAAGAAAAACAGTATCAAAGACTCCCTGGATATTAGTAACTAAGAATAAACCAACCTGTAATGAGAAGTATATAAAGCCCAGCAAAGCTGTGCCTGACACCACAAAGCACCTGCTCTGCTGTCTGCTGGCATCTACACAGAAAGGCCTTCAAAGGCAGGTAAATGGATATGTAATTAATTTTGTTATTGTTTTAATGCACACATCTGTCATTTTGTATTGCTTTTTTATGTGTTAGGAATGATTTCCTCAAAATGAGATTATAAATGAATTGTCAATCTCTTTGTCTTTTATTTTCTATAGGTATGTAATAGATTTTAACTGCTGTTTTCTTGTATTTTTCCATTCTGTTGTTTACAGTATGTGTTGGTAATAATGTCGCTCCCACATTGAAAAACTATATTGTGATAACTAATCAGTTGTGAAATGATCTTGTGTAGGAACACTAACAGTGTGTATGGATATGTTAGAATTTGTATATTAATTGTACAAGAGTGTACCGAGGATCTAGTGAAGAAAGAAGTACATGTGTGATCAACCACTTCATTGCCGTGCTTTTTGATTTAATGTAAAGTAGATACGGTTCAAATGATTTGCCACAGGTTTTACACAATCTCTTGTCAGTGGAATTTCTAATCGTCCCTCCTGTTTTCAATCCTGTCATTTATGGTTTAAACTTTCAAAAGATCCGGAACAAAGTCACAAGAATGTGCAGCAGAAACAAAGAAATTCACACTTAATAGATTCCAGATGTAGTTGCTACTATCACCTTACATTTATAAGAAATCAAAACTTTATACTGTGTTGTATATTGTTTTCTATGCCTAACTATGAAAATAATACTACTACTACTACTAATAATAATAATAATAATAATAATAATAATAATAATAATAATAATAATAATAATAATAATATATAAGATAAGTGCTTATACAGGGTTATCTCATTTGCAATTGACTGAAGAAATTCACAGAACCAAGTAAGTTAAATAAGCCTGATGCACTTTTTCAACTGAATTGTAAACCTGAAAGGAGGCACTGGTGAGGCTGCACCTAGAGTACCTGGAGCACTGCAATACGGCTTAAATACAATTTAATGCATATGTTATGTTATGTATATATATACAGTATAGTACATATACATGTATTCATGTATTCAATGTATAAATGTGCCCTTAGAGAAAAAAATGTTTATTAACTGTACATATTGTTAAAATGGAATAAAAACATACATGTTTTTTTTTTTTTAGTGTTCAATTATGGTACAAAGGGAGAGCTCTGTATTTACTTACTTTTCCCAAGTCTAGTTTTCATGTGTTGAATAATAAGCATGTTTTCGGATTGGCTGGAGGGAAATGCTCCAGGAACATCCACACTTCTTGAAGTATCAACACTCAAACCTAATCCTAACCTTTCTACCCCAAACTTCTAACTTAATATTTTTAATGTAACTGTCATATTGCACAATTACTATTCAGCCCCCTCGATGGGACAATTAAAATGGTATTCTCACAATTAAAAGTGTAAATTCTCATGGAGCATTTTATGCTGGATGAACAGACCTTTAAGGGGTTAGTTTCCAATCTGAATTATTAAAAATGTGAAACATTATCCAAACGCATACATTCATTACTGCAGAGCTATTACAAGTGCACTCCCATATAACTATATAGAAAAATACATTTGTAATACATGCTGATCATTTGCTCTGCTCTAAATGAAATATTTTTCATAACTATTCTTAACTTTATATTTTGTGTTCCAGGTATAAATGAAAATTGGAATCTCCCGGAATAACAATGGAAAACGCATCCCATGTTTCATCGTTTACACTTATAGCATTTGGAGATATGGGTAACAACAAATATGTATATTTTGCTATCACTCTAATAGGGTATCTTTTTATAATCAGTGTTAATTCATGTTTTATTTTATTAATAATACTAGAGAAAAGCCTCCATGAGCCAATGTACATCTGCCTCTGTAATTTATTCATGAATGCCCTCTTAGGAACTGCTAGCTTCTATCCTTCATTTCTGTATCATCTTCTTTCAGACACCCGAGTCATTTCTTATGGATTTTGTTACACTACAAATATTTGTTATGTATACATATGTTATGGGTGAAACAACAATTCTAACAGTTATGGCCTATGACAGGTATGTAGCAATATACTTGCCATTAAGATACAACACTGTCATGACATGTGCAAAACTGTACAAATTATTAGTTGCAGCCTGGATATATCCTGTTGTTATGGTGTCCTTTTTACTAATCTTTTCTGTGTCAGTTCCTTTATGTGGAAACCAGATTAATAAATTATATTGTCACAACTGGGATGTTATGAAGCTATCTTGTATAGACACGACTGTTAATAATATAATTGGATTTTTGGTATATGCTTCATTTATTCCACTCTTTTCTTTTGTTGTATACTCTTACATTAAAATACTTATAGTATGCCATAAAAGCTCCAAAGAACACAATAGTAAAGCTTTGCAAACCTGTCTTCCACATTTAATTTCATTAATCAGCTTTTATGTTACTGTGTTATCAGAACTGGTTCAAAGCCGATTAAACCTTAAGAATATATCAAACATTGTACGTACAATCACATCACTGGAACTTGTAATTGTTCCTCCTCTTTTGAATCCCATTATTTATTGCCTGATTCTGCCTGAGATACGTAAAAGAGTTGTTAAAACATTTAGAGGAAAACAAATTGGTCCAAGAGTAACAATACTAAATGCAACCAGGCACTAGATCACATTTTTTTAACAATAAAAACTCTGACAACGCAATCGTATGTTATGTGGCATAATGCTGCTGTATATTTAAGCAAAGCTGATCCTGCACTCTGCTTTAAAGTGCCTACAGGGTTACACAGTGGTGACGTTGGCATATCAATGCAAATGAACACAATCGTTTACATATAGAGGGAATAAGACAAGACCAGACACTCAGCATGGATGAACTCCTTTTACCTTAATTGATTAAAAGACACCATACCGTAGTATCTTTTGCATGACTTCTTCCTCAAGATAAGCATGGACCCCTCTGGAGGCATTTATACCAATCATATTTTTTTATGTTCATTATCCAAAGGAGACTAAAGGTAATGAAAATTGTGGCACTTCATGTTTTCATAATTAAGGGAAATACTTTTCATTCAGAAAATGACCAGACATCATTTAATGAAATTAATAGTTTTAAGCCCTAAGTGTACTGTTACTTATTTATTGTGCAATGTGCACATGATGTATTAAAAGTTTTACATTTGATGATTTCAAATGTTTACGAGCGTATAAAATCACTTGATGAGACAACAAAATGGTTATTTTTAATTCAATATTAGTCTAATGGCTTGTTATTACAAAAAGCTATTGAAGCTCCACATATGGCACTCTTTCATATGCACATCCCTTCTGAAATAGCATCTGCATAGTGTGTCTGTCTAGAAAGGCAGGCGTTCATCCAGAGGTGAAGAGACAGTGTCAAATGCAGCAAACACACCAGAGCTGCTCTGCACTGAACTAGCATCTGATGCACTCGTTTATGAGCAGAAGACAATCTACTTCAAAAGTCTGCTCTGCATGAACAACTGCAGCTTGGAGAAAGAGAAAACTACACAAGCTTTCCATTTCTGCTTTCTGTATTGTATTGTAAAAATGTGTTTGAAAAATAAAAGTGCATTAAAAAGAAGACTACATATTTTTCTGTTAGATATTACAAGACCCAATCGGATCCTCTGAAAAGTATTAACTGATCCTATTTTCACAAATGTTGAACAGAAGAAAACAGACACTGCTTGACCTATTTTTCAAGATTCAAAAAATTCACTAATTTGGTTAATTCACGGTTAGCCCATGTTGCCAGTAAACTGTAAATATACTATATTTCACTGTATAAGGGCCATTCTCTAATTCACTGTTCTCCTGTTTTGATTTTTTCTATGTTTAAGCCAGATAGCTAATTTTTTTTTTTTTAATAAATGGTACTCATATGATTCTTGAAATGTATTTTTTGTTTACGAGTGCAAGTCACCCTGGGTAAGGGTGTCTCCTAAGAAAGAAAGAAATAATAATAATAATAATGTTGAAATAAAGCTGCCTCCACTTGTAGTTCATTGCCCCTTTAAAAGCAGACCCAGGACACAGAAATTGATTTTTTAAAGCGCACACATGCTATTTTTAATAAACACGAAACAAAATAAACAAAACAAACACCTAGCTCTTTTCTTTAGCACTTACATAAAACACAGCACAGGAATCTAAACTAACAAACAAGACTACTAAACTATTTACCTGTTAAAACAAAAATCAAAACAAAACCTACTGTTTTTAAACCAACACAAAAAGGCTTTACACTACCTTTCTTCTCATACACTTGTACACACTAACAAGCAGGCTCTCCACACAGCAGCCCTGAAAAGAATGGCTGCTTCGTTTAAATACCCTGCACCTAGCTCTAATTTACAATGATAGGCAGGTGCAGGGGATAATCACTAATAAAACAATTAAATTAAATTAAACAAAAGCAATTTTCTTGGCAGGGAGACTTTAACTCTGTCCCTGCCATAAAACAAAATATTTTTTATATTGCAGGCCCCCCTTTCCTGCTACATTCATTACAATGGCAGCAGTGTAGAGTAGTGGTTAGGACTCTTGACCAGAGGGTCGTGGGTTCAATCCCTGGTAGGGAACACTGCTGCTGTACCCTTGAGGAAGGTACTTTACATAGATTGCTCCAGTAAAAACCCAATTGTATAAATGGGTAATTGTATGTAAAAAGTAATGTGATATCTTGTAACAATTGTAAGTCGCCCTGGATATGGGTGTCTGCTAATAAATAAATAATAATAATGTATATTAACTGTTATTTTACAGTAACAAAATAAAACCTCCAATGAGAATTTGCATACATAACAGAAAATAAAGATACAATCATCCATCCCTTGAAAAGTGAAAAAAGAGAATGCCAATCCAAATAGCGCTGTTATCAAAGTTTCAAAGTCCTATCGATGGAGGCACATTGACTCTGAATTATCTGTCATCTCTCAGGGATCAATTCTACAAATTAACAGGGGCTGCATGGTAGTGGTAGCCTAGCTTATGAACAACTTATTTTTGCAAAAACAAAATCATATACAGTGATAGAAACTGATGTATTATACACACATAAGATAGGACATTTACTACATAGGGCTGAAAATGAATCTGCAGGGCTAAATCAATAATTATAGAAGCAGTACATATTTTCCACATCTATCCCAAAGGTAAGTAGGGCTGAGTCTACTGGTGTTGGTGGCACTGCTTTGAAGACAGTAAGTCAAGGTCCAGTCTACTTTGTGATCAAGTACCCTGACCCTTGTTTGAAGAATGCCAGGCATGTACCATAACATGTTCTCTAGGTGTCTCCAAGTCTTTGTAATGTTGATACGCATCGATTTCCATCAGGTCTGCCTCTTAAGGTGTTTAGATTTCAACATGTGGAGTTTCCATTTTATTTTTCAATATTATTCTAATATTGAATTTGAAAAAGTAAATGATCTATTTATGTATAGTCTTATAAAGTTCTATTTTTATATTTCTGCTCTAAATGATCTCATCAGAACTGGGTACATTAAGAACCTGCCCGTCACAATAAACTAAAATCTCCAGATGTAAAACTCGCTAGTACTCTACACATAGATTGCACAATAAAGAACTAAAATACACATCACCATTTTAAAATGATCCCTTGTTTAAAATCATTGTTCAAGTAATGTGTAATCACCTTGATCCTGAGTACTGAGAGAGCCCTGAGCATGTAAATTTTGCGAGACAGCCTTTGCTTGGGTGGCTCTTTGTTTTGTTAAATTATTTTTGTTTGTCAATAAAAATGTGCAAAAAGCACTTTAACTGTAATATGTGTCACCTGCCTCCGCTGTCCATCTGGTCTTTGACTGAGCCAGCTGAGACCCAACTTTCCCTCCTGCAAACCCAGGTGTTTGCTCAAGGGGAGGTGGCTGAATAAGGCCATGCGTGCTTTGCACAAGGGGAAGGAATTGTTTTGATTAACTATTTTTGCTTGTCAATAGAAGTGCACAAACAGCCAAGATCGGATACTCTGAAAAGTACTAAATATCCTATTTTCACAAATGTTGAAGAGTGGAAAACATATACAGTGCTTCCTCTATTTGTCAAGATTCAATAATTCATTAATTTGGTTAATTCACGGTTAGTCCATATTGCCAGTAAAAAAAATGCTATTTTACTGTATAAGGGCCATTCACTAATTCACTGTTTTCATGTTTTAATATTTTCTGTATGCAAGTCAGACAGCAAAATAAACAGGGAGCACTATACATAAATATAGTAT
>CM060255.1:47554867-47580263 GCA_030684275.1 Acipenser oxyrinchus oxyrinchus | reverse complement strand
TTCTTCTATTGCCTTTACTTTCTCGGGATCAGGTCTAACACCCTTCTCAATTATTTTTTTATTTGTTTATTTAGCATAGCTATTTAGCACAATATCTGTATTCTGCACATTTTTTCTAGGAGAAAGTTTGGTAAAAGTCTCCTCACTCATCACAGCGGCTTCAGCTCCTGTATCAATTTAAAATTTTACAGGGGTGCTTCCTATTTGCAATTTTCCCAATATTCTTCGTATTTGTAACATTGTTGACTGAACCCAGGAAATATGAGCTGCCCTCGGCTTCTCCAGTAATTTCTCTAACTACTTTACTACAGCAAGCACGCTCCCAGTGTCCCATTTTCTGGCATTTCCTGCACACTGTTTTACACCCTGGGCAGATTTCTTGCTTTCTGTGTGCTCTCTTTTGCAAAATCTACCGCATTTTCTTTCAGTATATTCCGGTTTCTTTGCATTACAATGTTGCCATTTACCTCTTCCCCGTGTGGAGGTTGTATGTGCTACTTCTTGTATAATGCCAGCAGCGCCCTCATGGTAACCTCTTCTAACTGCCGCACCATCTTTACCGTCTGTTCTAGCGTCAAATCGCTCATTAACTGCGGCTTTCTGGAGAGCTCTTTATCTACTATCCCCACAACGATTCGGTCTCGTATGTGTTCATCTTTACTTATGCCAAACTCACAATGCTCTGTAAGCTTGTAAAGGGCTCTGATAAAGGCTTGTCTACTCTCTGGTAGAAACAAGCATGCTCATGAATGTCATTCCGTTTCGGAACAAAATACTCGTCAAACTTCTGTATGACTGTCGTATAATCATCATTTTTAGCGTCATCTGTGAAAACGAAAGATCTGAAAATATTTTTTGATTCACTGCCCATTGCATAAATCAGTTAACTGACCTGCACATCTCCGGTTTCCTTATCCAGTTCTTTTGCTGTCCTGAATCTGCTGAAGCGTTGTTTCCATTCTGGCCATTCAGCAGGCTTATCGAAAAACAAAAACTCTCCGGTGGGTTAAACTTTGGCATTTTTTATTTTTTTAGTTCCGTACTTCTGACACAATGTCAGGTTAATGAATTGAGGCAAGGCAATGTCTTGTCTAATTAACTGTGTTTTATTTATAACAACAACTGTGCAACTAAAATATAGTAGAACTCCTCTCTTTCTGTCTCTGCTCTCGTGGTTGTTTATGGGGCGCCGTTTGTGTCATGCACAATTTTGTCCACGAAAGGGCTTTTGTACACAGAATACATTACAACATGTATTTCGTCCCACAAAACGAAAAACAAATGCATATAATGTTGTCCACAAAAGGCAAAAGACAGTTTTCATTTTGTGGACAAAAGGTAAAGAGAGTTTTCATTTTGTCGACAAAATGAAATTGAATGTTTTCATTTTGTGCACAAAATACACTTTTTCTTAGATCATTTTGTGGACATAATGAACAGTCAAGTATGCATTCTATCCACAAAATCATTTAACATACAATTATCATTTTGTGGGACAAAATGCATATTTTGTGGGGCTAAAACTAATTTTGTGGGACTAAATACATATTATGTGGGACGAAATACACATTATGTGGGACAAAATGCTAATTATGTGCACAAAATACACTTTCTGTGGAATGAAATACACATTTTGTAGCACACAGTGCTAATTCTGTCCACAAAATACAATTTTGTGGGACGAAATACACATTTTGTGAGACGAAATGATAATTATGTGCACAAAATACTCATTATGTTGGACAAAATGCAAATTCTGTGCCACAAAATACAATTTTGTGGCACAGAATACTCATTCTGTGGGACAAAATCCCATTTTGTGGGACAAAATGTACTTTTGTGGCACAGAATACTCATTTTGTCGGAGAAAATGCACTTTTGTGGGTCACATGACTTTCTATTTGTGATGTCACCATGGCGCACTGATAAGTGTTGCCCAATGTGCACACTGCTTTGTGGCGCGCATGCTTTTCTATGGAAATATACGTCATTTTATTCCAGACAAGACAGTAACTATGGCTGAAGCTGCTGGTCGTGTGTTCATCGCCGGGTCTTCAATACAGAGTCTTGTTGATGGGGTCAGCAGCCTAACAAGACTCGTTCAATCGTTAGTTGAGCCTCGAACTAGCGGTGTACAACAACCTGCTGTACAGCATGCCATTGCGAGTCCACTGGTACAAGTTCAACTGTCTGATGATAGGCAGCGCCCAGCAGTGAATCACCTCTGCCACGGGTAAGTCTGATGAACGTTAGTTTATTTTATTTTTTTAAGTCTCTCTCCCGTTTCGTCCGACTTTTCTCCTCCTCTTACAAATTCAATTGACGATTATTGGGTCATTAGTGTCTCAACGACAATGCAGAAATGTGTCATTTCTGTGCTGTTATGTTTCACATCGTGTTTTTTTTTTCAAAATGTAACTTTGCTGTATCTTGCATGACACAATTTTGTTGTTTATATCCCATTTAAAAAAAATCTTCTTCTGAATAGTTGAGTTATATAGTTTACATTAAATAAATACATATAAACACGACAAACTTTTTACATTGGTAAGGTTAACATCCACAACACTACAGTTGAACAAATGACATAACAATTGTGAACAAGGTTAAAGAAAAAAACCTTGTACCCATACCTGCCCTGAAAACACATGCAGCCACACTTTACACATCTTTTGATTAGAGACCTCAATTTTATTATCACTGAAACAGCATTGGCCAATTCTGATTGTTTTAAACTTCTTCAGATGCGCCTTTCTGGATGAATTTATTATAAACTATTCTGACAAAAGAAAAAACAACCAGATTGGATTAATGATCTGATGTCAGGCTACTAAACATACCTTTCCAATCCACTCATTTGAAACAAACAGTACTTTAATTGTTATATTTATCCTGCTAATTATCAAATTGCCATTTATGAGCTGCCTGGTTTTCACAACATTCAGAATTGAAGTGGATTTATCCTGGATCTAAAGTATGCACATTGTTTCTTTATCAAATACATTGCTTCAATGAGTGACCTAAAAGTCATGGGGAATGACAATGTACATGGTTCTATAGATGCACAAGACCTTTTTTTTTGTAAAATTGCCATTTAAAATTCCCACTTGAAACAACGTGATAGCAGCATTTGTCAACATCTACACATATGCTGAAACAAACGCGCTTTACAGCAAAGTTTTACTAGCAGCCCTAAGTTCCAGAGTTTATGATTTCCCCGTGGTTACCTAGTCGTCTTTTAAAATGACCTGACAGCACCAAAAATGTGTTTTTGTTTCTAGATTAAAATGGAGAAATGTGTGAACTGTGGCAGGAGTTAAATTAGGTGGAATCTTATTATATATTTCCATTTTAAACGTGATTCAAATGCGTTTGTCTCGACTGATGTATGAACTGTGGGAACGCTAATCAAAGTTTGTCGTGTTTATATGTATTTATTTAATGTAAACTATATAACTCAACTATTCAGAAGAAGATTTTTTTTAAATGGGATATAAACAACAAAATTGTGTCATGCAAGATACAGCAAGGTTACATTTTGAAAAAAAAAACACGATGTGAAACATAACAGCACAGAAATGACACATTTCTGCATTGTCGTTGAGACACTAATGACCCAATAATCATCAATTGAATTTGTAAGAGGAGGAGAAAAGTCGGCGAAACGGGGAGAGACTTAAAAATAAAATAAACTAACGTTCATCAGACTTACCCGTGGCAGAGGTGATTCACTGCTGGGCCGCTGCCTATCATCAGACAGTTGAACTTGTACCAGTGGACTCGCAATGGCATGCTGTACAGCAGGTTGTTGTACACCGCTAGTTCGAGGCTCAACTAACGATTGAACGAGTCTTGTTAGGCTGCTGACCCCATCAACAAGACTCTGTATTGAAGACCCGGCGATGAACACACGACCAGCAGCTTCAGCCATAGTTACTGTCTTGTCTGGAATAAAATGACGTATATTTCCATAGAAAAGCATGCGCGCCACAAAGCAGTGTGCACATTGGGCAACACTTATCATGTGACAGTGCGCCATGTTGACGTCACAAATAGAAAGTCATGTGACCCACAAAAATGCATTTTGTCCGACAAAATGAGTATTCTGTGCCACAAAATTATATTTTGTGGCACAGAATGAGCATTTTGTCCCACAAAATGGGATTTTGTCGCACAGAATGAGTATTCTGTGCCACAAAATTGTATTTTGTGGCACAGAATGAGCATTTTGTCCCACAAAAGTACATTTTGTCCCACAAAATGGGATTTTGTCCCACAGAATGAGTATTCTGTGCCACAAAATTGTATTTTGTGGCACAGAATGAGCATTTTGTCCCACAAAATGGGATTTTGTCCCACAGAATGAGTATTCTGTGCCACAAAATTGTATTTTGTGCACAGAATTCGCATTTTGTCCGACATAATGAGTATTTTGTGCACATAATTATCATTTCGTATCACAAAATGTGTATTTCGTCCCACAAAATTGTATTTTGTGGACAGAATTAGCACTGTGAGCTACAAAATGTGTATTTCATTCCACAGAAAGTATATTTTGGCACATAATTAGCATTTTGTCCCACATAATGTGTATTTCGTCCCACATAATATGTATTTCGTCCCACAAAATTAGTTTTCCCCCACAAAATATGCATTTTGTCCCACAAAATTATAATTGTATGTAAAATGATTTTGTGGACGGAATGTATACTTGACTGTTCATTATGTCCACAAAATGATCTAAGAAAAAGTGTATTTTGTGCACAAAATGAAAACATTCAATTTCATTTTGTCGACAAAATGAAAACTCTCGTTTACCTTTTTGTCCACAAAATGAAAACTGTCTTTTGCCTTTTGTGGACAATATTATATGCATTTGTTTTTCGTTTTGTGGGACGAAATACATGTTGTAATGTATTTTGTGTACAAAAGCCCTTTCGTGGACAAAATTGTGCATGACACAAACGGCGCCCCATAGTTGTTGTCACCCCTGACCTTTAGCTAACCTCCCCCACCCCCTCACTGGTTATGTGCTCTTAAAGGTACATTGAACAATTTCTTATGACAATTATCAATATTACAAAGAAAAAAAAACTCTTTTCCACACTTGCATAGTGGTAAAGATGCTTGTTCTGGGTGTGCTGGCTCTCTATCAGTACTCAGGATCAAGGTGATTACACATTACTTGAACAATGGTTTTAAACAAGGGATCAGTTTAAAATGCTGATGTGTATTTTTACTTCTTTATTGTGCAATCTATGTGTAGAGTACTAAAAATGTTACATCTGGAGATTTCAGTTTATTGTGATGGGGCAGGTTCTTAATGTACCCATTTCTGATGAGCTCATTTAGAGCAGAAATATAAAAATAGAACTTTAAATTATCTAGAAATAGATAATTTACTTTTTCAAATTCAATATTAGAATAATATTGTAAATAAAATGGAAACTCCACATGTTGAAATCTAAACCCCTTAAGAGGCAGACCTGATGCAAATCAATGTGTATCAACATTACAAAGACTTGGAGACACCTAGAGAACATGTCATGGTACACGCCTGGCTTTCTTCAAACAAGGGTCAGGGTTCTTGATCACAAAGTAGACCGGACCTTGACTTACTGTCTTCAAAGCAGTGCCACCAACACCAGTAGACTCAGCCCTACTTACCTTTGGGATAGATGTGAAAAATATGTTCTGCTTCTATAATTATTGATTTAGCCCTGCAGATTCATTTTCAGCCCTATGTAGTAAATGTCCTATCTTATGTGTGTATAATACATCAGTTTCCGACACTGTATATGATTTTGTTTTTTGTAAAAAAATCAGTTGTTCATAAACTAGGCTACCACTACCATGCAGCCCCTGTTGATTTGTAGAATCGATGCCTGAGAGTTGACAGGTAATTCAGAGTCAATGTGCCTCCATCTATAGGACTTTGAAACTTTGATAACAGCGCTATTTGGATTGGCATTCTCTTTTTATTTTTCAAGGGATGGATGATTGTATCTTTATTTTTTTGTTATGTATGCAAGTTCTCACTGGATTATATATCAATTATAAATATGAATACCATTTATTTAAAAAGAAACTAGCATATTTATGTACAGTGCCCCCTATTTATTTCGCTATCTGACTTGCATATAGAAAAAATCAAAACATGAAAACATTATTGAACCTTGAAAAATAGAGGAAGCAACATTTGTGAAAATAGGATATTTAGTAGTTTCCAGAGGATCCGATTGGGTCTTGTAATGAGTAACAGAAAAATATGTAGTCTTCTTTTTAATGCACTTTTATTTTTCAAACACATTTTTAGAATACAAAACAGAAAGCAGAAATGGAAAGCTTGTGTAGTTTTCTCTTTCCCCAAGCTGCAGTTGTTCATGCAGAGCAGACACACAATTTATGGTTGAAACAAAATACCTTTTTTTCACTTTTCTTTTTCTTCCGACATACACCAAGAATAACCTTCTGAACATAGGATTTGAACATGTTGCATCTGACAACCTTTTTAAAGGCTGCAGATTTCCATGTGTGGAGCTTCAATAGCTTTTTGTAATCACAAGCCATTAGACTAATATTGAATTAAAAAATAACCTTTTTTATTGTCTCTTCAAGTGTTTTATACCGCTCATAAACAATTGAAATCATCAAATGTAAAACTTTGAATACGTCACATGCACATTGCACAATAAATAAGTAAAAATACACTTAGGGCTTAAAAACTATTAACTTCATTAAATGATGTCTGGTCAAGTTAATCAAGTAAAGGTAAAAGGAGTTACTAGTCTTGTCTTATTCCCTCTAGATGTAAACGATTGTGTTCATTTGCATTGCTGTGCCAACGTCACCACTGTGTAAACCTGTAGGCACTTTAAAGCAGAGTGCTGGATCAGCTTTGCTTAAATATACAGCAGCATTATGCCACATAACATAACTTTTGCGTTGTCAGAGTTTTTTATTGTTAAAAAAAAAAAAAAAAATCTATTGCCTGTTTGCGTTTGGAATTGTTACTCTTGGACCAATTTGTTTTCCTCTAAATGTTTTAACAACTCTTTTACGTATCTCAGGCAGAATCAGGATATAAATAATGGGATTCAAAAGAGGAGGAACAATTACAAGTTCCAGTGATGTGATTGTACGTACAATGTTTGATATATTCTTAGTGTTTAATCGGCTTAGAACCAGTTTCGATAACACAGTAACATAAAAGCTGATTAATGAAATTAAATGTGGAAGACAGGTTTGCAAAGCTTTACTATTGTGTTCTTTGGAGCTTCTATGGCATACTATAAGTATTTTAATGTAAGAGTATACAACAAAAGAAAGGAGTGGAATAAATGAAGCATATACCAAAAATCCAATAATATTATTAACAATGGTGTCTATACAAGATAGCTTCATAACATCCCAGTTCTGACAATATAATTTAGTAATCTGGTTTCCACATAAAGGAACTGACACAGAAAAGATGAGTAAAAAGGACACCATAACAACAGGATAGATCCAGGCTGCAAGTAATAATTTGTACAGTTTTGCACATGTCATGACAGTGTTGTATCTTAATGGCAAGTATATTGCTACATACCTGTCATAGGCCATAACTGTTAGAATTGTCATTTCACCCATAACATATGTATACATAACAAATATTTGAGTGTAACAAAATCCATAAGAAATGACTCGGGTGTCTGAAAGAAGATGATACAGAAATGAAGGATAGAAGCTAGCAGTTCCTAAGAGGGCATTCATGAATAAATTACAGAGGCAGATGTACATTGGCTCATGGAGGCTTTTCTCTAGTATTATTAATAAAATAAAACATGAATTAACACTGATTATAAAAAGATACCCTATTAGAGTGATAGCAAAATATACATATTTGTTGTTACCCATATCTCCAAATGCTATAAGTGTAAACGATGAAACATGGGATGCGTTTTCCATTGTTATTCCAGGAGATTCCAATTTTCATTTATACCTGGAACACAAATATAAAGTGAAGAATTGTTATGAAAAATATTTCATTTAGAGCAGAGCAAATGATCAGCATGCATTACAAATGTATTTTTCTATATAGTTATATGAGAGTGCATTTGTAATAGCTCTGCAGTAATGAATGTTTGCGTTTGGATAATGTTTCAAATTTTTAATAATTCAGATTGGAAACTAACCCCTTGAAGGTCCGTTCATCCAGCATAAAATGCTCCATGAGAATTTACACTTTTAATTGTGAGAATACCATTTTAATTTTCCCACCAAGGGGACTGAATAGTAATTTTGCAATATGATAGTTACTTTAAAAATAGTATTAAGTTAGAAGTTTGGGGTAGAAAGGTTAGGATTAGGTTTGAGTGTTGATACTTCAAGAAGTGTGGATGTTCCTGGAGCATTTCCTCCAGACAAACCGAAAACATGCTTATTATTCAACACATGAAAACTAGACTTGGGAAAAGTAAGTAAATACAGAGCTCCCCTTTATACCGTAAGTGAGCAGTTAAAAAATAAAAAATAATAACATATATACATATATATATATATGTTTTTATTCCATTTTAAAAATATGTACAGTTAATAACTACTTTTTTTCTGTTAGGGCGCATTTATACATCGAATACATGAATACATGTATATGTACTATACTGTATTTATATACATAACACAACATATGGATTAAATTGTATTTAAGCCGTATTGCTGTACTCTAGGTACTCTAGGTGCAGCCTCACCAGTGCCTCCTTTCGGTTTACAATTCAGTTGAAAAAGTGTATCAGGCTTATTTAACTTACGTGATTCTGTGAATTTCTTCAGTCAATTGCAAATGAGATAACCCTGTATAAGCATGTATCTTAGGAAACTAATCAATGTTCTTTCTATTTTGCTTTGCAATTAAGTGTCCTTGTAAAAAAATATATATCTTATTACATTATTATTATTATTATTATTATTATTATTATTATTATTATTATTAGTCAGGCATAGAAAACAATATACAATATAACACTTTGATTTCTTACAAATGTAAGGCGATAGTAGCAACTACATCTGGAATCTATTAAGTGTGAATTGCTTTGTTTCTGCTGCACATTCTTGTGACTTTGTTCCGGATCTTTTGAAAGTTTAAACCATAAATGACAGAATTGAAAACAGGAGGGACGATTAGAAATTCCACTGACAGGAGATTGTGTAAAACCTGTGGCATATCATATGAACCGTATTTACTGTACATTATATCAAAAAGCACGGCAATGAAGTGGTTGATCACACATGTACTTCTTTCTTCACTAGATCCTCGGTACACTCTTGTACAATTAATATACATATTCTAACATATCCATACACACTGTTAACGATAGTCCCTATACAAGATCATTTCACAAATGACCAGTTATCACAATATAGTTTTTCCATGTGGGAGCCACATTAGTACCAACACACACTGTAAACAACAGAATGAAAAAAAACAAGAAAAGAGCAGTTAAAATCTATTTCATACCTATAGAAAATAAAAGACAAAGAGATTGACAATTCATTTATAATCTCACTTTGAGGAAATCATTCCTAACACACAAAAAAGCAATACAAAATGACAGATGTGTGCAGTAAAACAATAACAGAATAAGCTGTTTGTCCATTTACCTGCCTTTGAAGGCTTTTCTGTGTAGATGCCAGCAGACAGCAGAGCAGGTGCTTTGTGGTGTCAGGCACAGCTTTGCTGGGCTTTATATACTTCTCATTACAGGTTGGTTTATTCTTAGTTACTAATATCCAGGGAGTCTTTGATACTGTGTTTCTTCCTTGAGGACATTATGATGACATCACCAAACATATCAGCCTTCCTTGTGGACTGTTATTTTGTATTATTATTTTTGAGGCAGGAAAAAGATTATAGTTAAAGCAAGAATGGTTAGTCAAAACAATTCCTCCCCCTTGTGCAAAACACACATGGCCTTATTCAGCCTCCTCCCCCCTTGAACAAGCATCTGGGTTTGCGGGAGGGTAAGTTGAGGCTCAGCTGGCTGACCCCTGTTGGTGATCTGAGGTTAAAACCCCCTTTTCAACACTTGCATAGTGGGAAAGACGCTTGCTCTTGGTGTGCTGGCTCTCTATCAGTACTCAGGATTAAGGTGATTACACATTACTTGAACAATGGTTTTAAACAAGGGATCAGTTTAAAATGCTTATGTGTATTTTTACTTCTTTATTGTGCAGAGTACTAGAAGTTTTGATAACACTTTATTTTAAGCACTACATATTAGACATTTATTATGTAGTTATTTGTGACTAATTAGCACATAATACATCATGTATAGCCTCCTAATAAGGGTTTGTTAGGTACTTATTATGCTTATTCTCAAACATGCCTTACTAACAGGTTACTGTACATTAATAAAGGATTTGCATGCCTTAGACTGAAGTGAAGATGGTTCCTGGCCATATTAGGTCCTACTAGCTGCTTGTATATGATTAATACATTGGTAGTAAAGCAGCAAAACAAACTGGACCATGCATGGATATCACTCTATATCAGAGTTGGACTTTGTTTCCAATAAAGGGCTTATTAAGAGGATGTTGGTCACTAGTAAAGAGTTTTGCAGCCCCTATTCTGAAGTGAAGGTTTCATTTTCATTAATTAAGAACTTATTAGAAGCATATAGGTCATTAATAAAGACTTTTGCAGCCCCTATTCTGAATTCAAGGTTTCTTTTACATTACTTAAGAACGTATTAGCAGCATATGTCATTAATACCGTTTTGATCTGGCAAATAAACACAAAGAAGCAGTTATCACCAGGGCATCTTTAATCAGTTGTGCAACCTGTATACTGAAGAGAAGACTCCAGGCACCCCATGAAGCTCTTACTCACATTAATGAACCTGGCAAAAAAAAATACAAATACGTTGAAGTAAAAAAGAAACAGACAAAATCCTTTTAATTAGGAATTTATTTGGGTTTTTTGAAAGAACTGTTAAAACATGTAACAAATTGCTATATAATTATTTTCCCAGTAAAACTTACAATCTTAAATTGGAAATCTTTTTTTTTCCAAAAAAGGTCAGATACATTCTGCATTCCTAAATGTATAATGTATCATTTTTTTTTCTAAGGCCATCAGCAATCTCTTGTAAGGGATAACATATTTTCAGGTATTTAAAGGCCTGTTCTTGTTCATGGTCCCACCTGCATGCCGTGTCTGATTTCAAGAGTGCACAGAGTGGCTGACCAATGGTAGAGAGGTTGGGTATATACTTGCCCAAGTAGTTAATCATGCTCAGGACTCGTTTCAGCTCCAGGACATTCATGGTGAAGGTAATTCTTCTATTGCCTTTACTTTCTCGGGATCAGGTCTAACACCCTTCTCAATTATTTTTTAATTTGTTTATTTAGCAGACGCCTTTATCCAAGGCGACTTACAGAGACTAGGGTGTGTGAACTATGCATCAGCTGCAGAGTCACTTATAACTACGTCTCACCCGAAAGACGGAGGATAAGGAGGTGAAGTGACTTGCTCAGGGTCACACAGTGAGTCAGTGGCTGAGGTGGGATTTGAACCGGGGACCTCCTGGTTACAATCCCTTTTCTTTAACCACTGGACCACACAGCCTCCTCCTTCTCATCTATCAGTTGTCCTAGAAAGTGAAGTTCTTTTTGTCTCAGCACACACTTCCCCTGATTTAGTTTCAGTCCTGCTTACTCAACGTCTTGTAAAACTCTGTCAAGTCATTTGTCATGTTCTTCTATGGAGTTTCCAAATACAAGTATATCTTCCATATATACTGCGACTCCTTCTGCTCCATGTAGTGTCTCTGTCATTTTCCTCTGAAAGATCTCTGGGGTGCTTGTAATGTCAAAAGGCAAGCAGTGGAAGCAGTATCTCCTGAATGGGGTAATGAACGTAGTCTAGTGCTGTCACTGTGCAGGGGAACTTGCCAAAAGCCACTAGCAGTGTCTAGTGAAGAGATGACTGTTGCTCCTGACAGCTTGGAAATAATTTCTTCTATGGTAGGCAATATGAATCTCTCCTCTTCACTGCTTCATTTTGCTTTTTAGATCAACACAAATGCAGATTTTCCTGACTGGCACCATAGGGGCACACCACTCTGTTGGTTCGGTTATTTTCTCAATTATGCAATTTTCTTCCATTCGTTGTAGTTCTTCTTTAAGTTTTGCCAACAATGGAATAGGCATTCTGCGGGCTTTGTGGACTGCATATGGCTGGGAACTTCTTTCAGGGAGATTTTAACTGGTTCAGTTTCAGTTTTTCTCCAAACTCACCACACACTTCTTCTACACGTCTCACTCATTCCATTTCAGCAGCTGTAGAAAGACTTAACAGGTTGTTTACACTTAGTCCACGAATGACAAACACTTGGAAGGAATAGTCCTTATTTTTGTATGTGGAGCAGACCTGGAACTGTCCTAAGCAATTTAATTTGCCCCTGGGCTATTTCGCACAATATCTGTATTCTGCACATTTTTTCTAGGAGAAAGTTTGGTAAAAGTCTCCTCACTCATCACAGCGGCATCAGCTCCTGTATCAATTTAAAATTTTACAGGGGTGCTTCCTATTTGCAATTGCACTGTCCAATATTCTTCGTATTTGTAACATTGTTGACTGAACCCAGGAAATATGAGCTGCCCTCGGCTTCTCCAGTAATTTCTCTAACTACTTTACTACAGCAAGCACGCTCCCAGTGTCCCATTTTCTGGCATTTCCTGCACACTGTTTTACTTGCTGGGCAGATTTCTTGCTTTCTGTGTGCTCTCTTTTGCAACATCTACCGCATTTTCTTTCAGTATATTCCGGTTTCTTTGCATTACAATGTTGCCATTTACCTCTTCCCCGCATGGAGGTTGTATGTGCTACTTCTTGTATAATGCCAGCAGCGCCCTCATGGTAACCTCTTCTGACTGCCGCACCATCTGTACCGTCTGTTCTAGCCTCAAATCGCTCATTAACTGCAGCTTTCTGGAGAGCTCTTTATCTACTATCCCCACAACGATTCGGTCTCGTATGTGTTCATCTTTACTTATGCCAAACTCACAATGCTCTGTAAGCTTGTAAAGGGCTCTGATAAAGGCTTGTGTACTCTCTGGTAGAAACAAGCACGCTCATGAATGTCATTCCGCTTCGGAATAAAATACTCGTCAAACTTCTGTATGACTGTCGTATAATCATCATTTTTAGCGTCATCTGTGAAAACGAAAGATCTGAAAATATTTTTTGATTCACTGCCCATTTGCATAAATCAGTTAACTGACCTGCACATCTCCGGTTTCCTTATCCAGATTTTTTGCTGTCCTGAATCTGCTGAAGCGTTGTTTCCATTCTGGCCATTCAGCAGGCTTATTGAAACAAAAACTCTCCGGTGGGTTAAACTTTGGCATTTTTTATTTTTTTAGTTCCGTACTTCTGACACCATGTCAGGTTAATGAATTGAGGCAAGGCAATGTCTTGTCTAATTAACTGTGTTTTATTTATAACAACAACAGTGCAACTAAAATATAGTTGAACTCCTCTCTTTCTGTCTCTGCTCTCGTGGTTGTTGTCACCCCTGACCTTTAGCTAACCTCCCGCCCCACTCACTGGTTATGTGCTCTTAAAGGTACATTGAACAATTGACTTATGACAATTATCAATATTACAAAGAAAAAAAAAACTCCTTTTTAGCACTTGCATAGTGGTAAAGACGCTTGCTCTGTGTGTGCTGGCTCTCTATCACTACTCAGGATCAAGGTGATTACCCATTACTTGAACAATGGTTTTAAACAAGGGATCAGTTTAAAATGCTGATGTGTATTTTTACTTCTTTATTGTGCAATCTATGTGTAGAATACTACAAATTTTACATCTGGAGATTTCAGTTTATTGTGACAGGGCAGGTTCTTAATGTACCCAGTTCTGATGAGCTCATTTAGAGCAGAAATATAAAAATATAACTTTATAAGACTATACATAAATAACGAAACAAAAACTCTTCGGTGGGTTAAACTTTGGCATTTTTTAATTGTTTTAGTTCCGTACTTCTGACACCATGTCAGGTTAATGAATTGAGGCAAGGCAATGTCTTGTCTAATTAACTGTGTTTTATTTATAACAACAACAGTGCAACTAAAATATAGTAGAACTCCTCTCTTTCTGTCTCTGCTCTCGTGGTTGTTGTCACCCCTGACCTTTAGCTAACCTCTCCCCCTCACTGGTTATGTGCTCTTAAAGGTACATTGAACAATTAACTTATGACAATTATCAATATTACAAAAAAAAAAAACTCCTTTTCAGCACTTGCATAGTGGTAAATACGCTTGCTCTGGGTGTGCTGATTACCCATTACTTGAACAATGGTTTTAAACAAGGGATCAGTTTAAAATGCTGATGTGTATTTTACTTCTTTATTGTGCAATCTATGTGTAGAGTACTAAAAATGTTACATCTGGAGATTTCAGTTTATTGTGACGGCAAGTTTTTAATGTACCCAGTTCTGATGAGCTAATTTAGAGCAGAAATATAAAAATATAACATTATAAGACTATGTACTGCTTCTATAATTATTGATTTAGCCCTGCAGATTCATTTTCAGCCATATGTAGTAAATGTCCTATCTTATGTGTGTATAATACATCAGTTTCTATCACTGTATATGATTTTGTTTTTTGCAAAAAATAAGTTGTTCATAAGCTAGGCTACCACTACCATGCAGCCCCTGTTAATTTGTAGAATTGATCCCTGAGAGATGACAGATAATTCAGAGTCAATGTGCCTCCATCTATAGGACTTTGAAACTTTGATAACAGCGCTATTTGGATTGGCATTCTCTTTTTTTACTTTTCAAGGGATGGATGATTGTATCTTTATTTTCTGTTATGTATGCAAATTCTCATTGGAGGTTTTATTTTGTTACTGTAAAATAACAGTTAATATACATTATTATTATTTATTTCTTAGCAGACACCCATATCCAGAGCGACTTACAATTGTTACAAGATATCACATTACTTTTTACATACAATTACCCATTTATGCAATTGGGTTTTTAATGGAGCAATCTATGTAATGTACCTTGCTCAAGGGTACAGCAGCAGTGTTCCTTACCAGGGATTGAACCCATGACCCTCCGGTCAAGAGTCCAGAGCCCTAACCACTACTCTACACTGCTGCCATTGTAATGAATGTAGCAGGAAAGGGGGGCCTGCAATATAAAAAATGTTTTGTTTTATGGCTCGCCAAAGCGGTAGGCGTCACAGCAAATGGCGAAGATGTGGCCAAGTAAGCGTTCCAGCCAAAGCGGCCTCAGGAACACCAGTGGTGCAGGACACCGCCACAGCAGCAGCAGGCAACTACGGGGTAGTAAGACCTCCCCTTCAGGTCCATCGCCCGGCCAACCAGCGTTTGTAAGACCGCAGCGGAGGGTGGCGCCTAGAGGAGGTGGCAGGCCACACCCTCGTGGCTCTGGCCAGGCCCCTGCGAGCGAGCACAGCGAAACAGCCCTGAGAACTCCAGGCAGCTGTTAACCCACCCCTACACTGTCCCACAGCTCCAGTTCTGGCAACAATGCACCAGCGACATCTGGGCGCAAGACTATATTCACCGGCTACACCCTTCAGTTCGGTTAAAACCTCCCCCTTCCGGGAGTGGTGGTAACTGCAGTGAAGGACTCGGTTCAGTCCTCAGCTCTGAATGTGGAAATACAGGCATTGCTCAGGAAGCATGCCATTCAACAAGAAGACCCTGCTCTGATCGACCAGGGTTCTATTCCAAATACTTCCTGGTGCCCAAAAGGACGGCGGTCTCCGCCCTATTTTAGATCTGCGAGAACTGAACAATTACCTGCGGGTGTTATCGTTCAGGATGCTTACGCACAGGAAAATCATCCAGTCAGTCCGACCGCGGCGACTGGTTCACCACCGTGGACCTGACAGAATCGTGCTTTCACGTTCCCATCTGCCGGGTCACAGGAAGTATCTGCGTTTCGCATTTCAGAGCAGGGTATACGAGTTTTGTGTCCTTCCATTCAGCCTGTCACTAGCTCCTCGAACCTTTTCGAAATGTATGGATGCCATTTTAGCTCCCTTGCGGGCTCAAGGTGTCTGACTGCTGAACTATCTGGACGACTGGCTCGTCTGCGCGCAGTCGAAGGAGCAGTTGGCACAGCACACAGTGATGGTTACAGACCATCTTCAGCGGCAAGGTCTGAAGGTCAATTCAGAAAAGAGCCGCCTCGTGCCGAGCCAACAGACCGAATTTTTGGGTCTGCATCTGGACTCAGTGTCCATGGAAGCGACCCTGTCGACACAAAGAGTTGCCTCGATGGAGTGGTTTCTCTCCCTATTCAGGTTGAGAGAAACAGTCAGCATGGAGCTGTGTCAGCGCATGCTGGGGTTGATGGCTGCCGCCTCGCAAGCCCTTCCCTTGGGCTTATTACACCAGAGACCTCTGCAGGCCTGGTTCAATGCCTTCGCGTTGCATCCGCGGAGAGACAAACACCGCAGGGTGACGGTATCCCGAACCTGCTGGGAAGAGCTGCGTGGTGGAAAGTTCCGTCGAACATCTGCCAGGGCGTACGCTTGGGTCCCATCTTCCGAAGGGAGGTTATCACGACCGACGCTTCCAACCAAGGTTGGGGAGCAGTCTGGAACGGGACACAAACCCGTGGAGTGTGGTCAGGACCCTGGAGGTCAGCCCACATCAATGCTCTGGAACTCAGAGCGGTGGACCTCGCCCTCCGGCACTTCTAGCCAGTGCTTCTAGGCAAGCATGTGTTAGTGCGGTGAGACAACACTACAGTTGTGGCGTATATCAACCGCCAGGGTGGCTTGCGGTCCCCCGGTCTTCACTGGATGGTAACACGGATGTTGCTAACCTCTCTGCGTGCGGTTCACCTACCGGGCAGAGTCAATTATGCAGCAGACCTCCTATCCAGAGGAGGCCCTCTTGCCGACGAATGGCGTTTCCACCCTCAGGTGGTAGAGCACATCTGGGAATGGTTCGGCACAGCGCAGGTAGATCTCTTCGCCGAAGAGACCACGCACTGCCCCTATGGTTCTCGGTGAAGGACCTCGACAGCCCCCTAGGAGTCGATGCACTGGCTCACGAATGGCCACCAGGGCTCCTATATGCATTTTCACCGACTCCGATGCTCCACGCCTTCTTAGAGAATGTCAGGGTAGAGCTAGCGACAGTGATTCTGATCGCTCCTCGGTGGCCTCGGAGAATATGGTTCCCGAGTCTGGTGCAGTTGTTGCATGGTCGCCCGAGGGAGCTCCCTCTGCGAGCGGACCTGTTGTCCCAAGCCCAAGGAGGGCTATGGCACCCGAACCCCACGCTCATGCAGCTGTGGGCTTGGTCCCTGAACGGGAGCGCCTGTCAGCCTTAGGGCTCTCGACGGCGGTGATTTCAACCATTCAGAGTGCTAGAGTGCCCTCTACTAGGTCGCAGTATACGTACAAGTGGCAGTTGTTTCAAGATTGGTGTCTGGCAGAGGGCCATGACCCAATATCCTGCCCTATGGCAGTGATAGTACAGTTTCTACAGAAACTGTTAGATGAAGGGAAATCTCCCTCTTCACTTAAGGTGTATTTAGACTCCATATCGGCTTGCCATGTACGCATTGTCGGTTTATCACCAGGTTGCCATTTTCTGGCATCTCAGTTCCTGAAGGGCGCAAGACGCTTGGGCCTCAAGGATAACAGTTTACCGTCATGGAGCCTTGACGTTGTGTTAGAAGCCCTTACCAAGGCACCGTTCGAGCCTCTCCACAGCGTGGACATGAAGCTTGTGTCTATGAAAACTGTGTTTTGCTATCAGTGGTATCAGCAAAATGCGTGGGCGAGTTACACGCACTTTCAGTGCATTCATCATGTACTCGTTTCGCAGGAGATGGTTCTAAGGTCTCCATGCGTCCAAATCCGCCTTTTACCCAAGGTCATATCCCGTTTCATATGAACCAACCAGTCGAGTTGATGGCGTTCCATCCTCCTCCTTTTCTTCCCAGAGGAAGAACGGTTGCACATGCTCTGCCCCGCGCGGGCATTGAGGAGTTATATTGACCGTACAACGACTGTGAGGCAAACAGAACAGTTGTTCATATGCTATGGTTCTAGGACCTTGGGTCAGCCGTTGTCTAAACAACGCCTTTCCCAGTAGATAGTGGATGCTACTAAATTAGCATATGAATCTGCAGGCCTTCCGCCACCAGGGCAGTTGAAGGCACATTCCACTATGGGTATGGCGACATCCTGGGCCCTCTTTAGAGGGGTACCGGTGTCTGACATTTGCGCTGCAGCCAGCTGGGCTACACCGCATACTTTTATGAGGTTCTACCGTTTAAATGTACTGGAATCCTCTGCTCAGTCATTCGGAGCATCCGTGTTACACTCTATGTGCCCTAGTTGGCGGTCATATTGAGTATTGTCACGATATGGTGTTGATTGTTCCACCTTATGACAGGTGTCATTGCGAGCATAGATGCTGAGGCACGGTTCCGCATACGCGTAGATGTATTCCCTACGCAGTTGCGTTATGACGTAAGTCTGTCCTACTGCCGAGAATCCTCCCTCACGACGGCTTGGGTACACTGTTCCCACACTTGATGGTTATTTTCGACTTGAAAGGGAACGATAGGTTGCGGATGCAACCCCGGTTCCCTGAAAGAGAAAATAACCATCAAGCCGCGAGGTCGCTCCGGAAGCCTTCACGGCCTGAAGAGCAAAAGAAGAAGAGAGTCTCTGCGTGCTGCGTATAGTAAGCTCCCAGGGAGGCGGGCTTACGTGGCAACTCGCACAGAGGCCTATCGGCAGCTTTGCTATAAAGCTCAGCCAATCCCTACTGCCTGACGGCAATATCCCACACTTGATGGTTATTTTCTCTTTCAGGGAACTGGGGTTACATCCGCAACCTATCGTTTTCAGGGCTGCTGTGTGGAGAGCCTGCTTGTTAGTGTACACAAGTGTATGAGAAGAAAGGTAGTGTAAAGCCTTTTTGTTTTTGTTTAAAAACAGTAGGTTTTGTTTTGATTTTTGTTTTAACAGGTAAATAGTTTAGCTGTCATGTTTGTTAGTTTAGATTCCTGTGATGTGTTTTATGTAAGTGCTAAAGAAAAGAGCTAGGTGTTTGTTTTGTTTATTTTGTTTTGTGTTTATTAAAAATAGCACGTGTGCGCTTTAAAAAATCAATTTCTGTGTCCTGGCTCTGTTTTTAAAGGGGCAATGAACTACAAGTGGAGGCAGCTTTATTTCAACATTATTATTATTATTATTTATTTATTTCTTAGGACACACCCTTACCCAGGGTGACTTGCACTCGTAAACAAAAAATACATTTCAAGAATCATATGAGTACCATTTATTTAAAAAAAAAAAAACTACCATATGTATGTATAGTGCTCCCTATTTATTTAGCTATCTGACTTAAACATAGAACAAATAAAAACAGGAGAACAGTGAATTAGTGGCCCTTATACAGTGAAATATAGTATATTTACAGTTTACTGGCAACATGGGCTAACCGTGAATTAACCAAATTAGTGATTTTTTTTTTTTAATCTTGAAAAATAGGTCAAGCAGTGTCTGTTTTCTTCTGTTCAACATTTGTGAAAATAGAATCAGTAATACTTTCAGAGGATCTGATTGGGTCTTAATATGTAAAGAAAAAAACACAGTCTTCTTTGTAATGCACTTTTTCAAACACATTTTTACAATACAATACAGAAAGCAGAAATGGAAAGCTTGTTTAGTTTTCTCTTTCTCCAAGCTGCAGTTGTTCATGCAGAGCAGACTTTTGAAGTAGATCGTCTTCTGCTCATAAACGAGTGCATCAGATGCTAGTTCAGTGCAGAGCAGCTCTGGTGTGTTTGCTGCATTTGACACTGCCTCTTCACCTCTGGATGAATGCCTGCCTTTCTAGACAGACACACTATGCAGATGCTATTTCAGAAGGGATGTGCATATGAAAGAGTGCATATGTGCATATGTGGAGCTTCAATAGATTTTTGTAATAACAAGCCATTAGACTAATATTGAATTAAAAAATAACCATTTTGTTGTCTCATCAAGGATTTTATACCTGTCATAAACAGTGTAAAACTTTTATTACATCATGTGCACATTGCACAATAAATAAGTAACAGTACACTTAGGACTTAAAAACTATTAATTTCATCAAATGATGTCTGGTCATTTTCTGAATGAATAGTATTTCCCTTAATTATGAAAACATGAAGTGCCACAATTTTCATTTCCTTTAGTCTCCTTTGGATAATGAACATAAAAAATATGATTGGTATAAATGCATCCAGATGGGTCCATGCTTATCTTGAGGAAGAAGTCATGCAAAAGATACTACGATATGGTGTCTTTTAATCAATTAAGGTAAAAAGAGTTCATCCATGCTGAGTGTCTGGTCTTGTCTTATTTCCTCTATATGTAAATGATTGTGTTCATTTGCATTGATATGCTAACATCACCACTGTGTAACCCTGTAGGCACTTTAAAGCAGAGTGCTGGATCAGCTTTGCTTAAATATACAGCAGCATTATGCCACAAAAACATATGTTTGTGTTGTCAGAGTTTTTTATTGTTAAAAAAAAAATTGATCTAGTGCCTGGTTGCATTTTGAATTGTTACTCTTGGACCAATTTGTTTTCCTCTAAATGTTTTAACAACTCTTTTACGTATCTCAGGCAGAATCAGGCAATAAATAATGGGATTCAAAAGAGGAGGAACAATTACAAGTTCCAGTGATGTGATTGTACGTACAATGTTTGATATATTCTTAGGGTTTAATCGGCTTAGAACCAGTTCTGATAACACAGTAACATAAAAGCTGATTAATGAAATTAAATGTGGAAGACAGGTTTGCAGAGCTTTACTATTGTGTTCTTTGGAGCTTTTATGGCATACTATAAGTATTTTAATGTAAGAGTATACAACAAAAGAAAAGAGTGGAATAAATGAAGCATATACCAAAAATCCCAAAATATTATTAACAGTCGTGTCTATACAAGATAGCTTCATAACATCCCAGTTGTGACAATATAATTTATTAATCTGGTTTCCACATAAAGGAACTGACACAGAAAAGATGAGTAAAAAGGACACCATAACAACAGGATAGATCCAGGCTGCAACTAATAATTTGTACAGTTTTGTACATGTCATGACAGTGTTGTATCTTAATGGCAAGTATATTGCTACATACCTGTCATAGGCCATAACTGTTAGAATTGTCATTTCACCCATAACATATGTATACATAACACATATTTGAGTGTAACAAAATCCATAAGAAATGACTCGGGTGTCTGAAAGAAGATGATACAGAAATGAAGGATAGAAGCTAGCAGTTCCTAAGAGGGCATTCATGAATAAATTACAGAGGCAGATGTACATTGGCTCATGGAGGCTTTTCTCTAGTATTATTAATAAAATAAAACATGAATTAACACTGATTATAAAAGATACCCTATTAGAGTGATAGCAAAATATACATATTTGTTGTTACCCATATCTCCAAATGCTATAAGTGTAAACGATGAAACATGGGATGCGTTTTCCATTGTTATTCCAGGAGATTCCAATTTTCATTTATACCTGGAACACAAAATATAAAGTGAAGAATAGTTATGAAAAATATTTAATTTAGAGCAGAGCAAATGATCAGCATGCATTACAAATGTATTTTTCTATATAGTTATATGGGAGTGCACTTGTAATAGCTCTGCAGTAATGAATGTATGCGTTTGGATAATGTTTCATATTTTTAATAATTCAGATTGGAAACTAACCCCTTGAAGGTCCGTTCATCCAGCATAAAATGCTCCATGAGAATTTACACTTTTAATTGTGAGAATACCATTTTAATTGTCCCACCGAGGGACTGAATAGCAATTTTGCAATGTGATAGTTACTTTAAAAATAGTATTAAGTGCCAGTGCCTCCTTTCAGGCTTACAATTCAGTTGAAAAAGTGCATCAGTTTTATTTAACTTGATTCTGTGAATTTCTTCAGTCAATTGCAAATGAGATAACTCTGTATAAGCACTTAGGAAACTACTCAATTTTCTTTCTATTTTGCTTTGCAATTAAGTTTGCCTTGTAAAGAAAAAAAAGTATGTGTATATATATATACATTATTATTATTATTATTATTATTATTATTATTATTATTATTATTATTATACTTAGGCATAGAAAACAATCTACAACACAGTAAAAAGTTTTGATTTCTTACAAATGTAAGGTAGCAACTACATCTGGAATCTATTAATTGTGAATTACTTTGTTTCTGCTGCACATTCTTGTGACTTTTTTCCAGATGTTTTTAAGGTTTAAACCATAAATGACAGGATTGAAAACAGGAGGGATGATTAGAAATTCCACTGACAGGAGATTGTGTAAAACCTGTATCTTCTGTACATTATATCGAAAAGCACGGCAATGAAGTGGTTGATCACACATGTACTTCTTTCTTCACTAGATCCTCGGTACACTCTTGTACAATTAATATACATATTCTAACATATCCATACACACTGTTAACGATAGTCCCTATACAAGATCATTTCACAATTGACCAGTTTTCGAAATTACTTTTTCCATATGGGAGCAACATTAGTACCAACACATACTACAAGAAAACAGCAGTTAAAATCTATTTCATACCTACAGAAAATAAAAGACAAAGCAATTGACAATTCATTTATAATCTCACTTTGAGGAAATCATTCCTAACACACAAAAAATGCAATGCAAAATGACAGATGTGTGCAGTGAAACAATAACAGAATAAGCTGAATATCCATTTACCTGCCTTTGAAGGCCTTTCTGTGTAGATGGCAGCAGACAGCAGAGCAGGTGCTTTGTGGTGTCAGGCACAGCTTTGCTGGGCTTTATATACTTCTCATTACAGGTTGGTTTATTCATAGTTACTAATATCCAGGGAGTATTTGATACTGTGTTTCTTCCTTGAGGACATTATGATGACATCACCAAACATATCAGCCTTCCTTGTGGACTGTTATTTTGTATTATTATTTTTGAGGCAGGAGACAGATTATAGTTAAAGCAAGAATGATTAGTCAAAACAATTCCTCCCCCTTGTGCAAAACACACATGGCCTTATTCAGCCTCCTCCCCCCTTGAACAAGCATCTGGGTTTGCGGGAGGGTAAGTTGAGGCTCAGCTGGCTGACCCCTGTTGGTGATCTGAGGTTAAAAACCCCTTTTCAACACTTGCATAGTGGGAAAGACGCTTGCTCTTGGTGTGCTGGCTCTCTATCAGTACTCAGGATCAAGGTGATTACACATTACTTAAACAATGCTTTTAAACAAGGGATCATTTTAAAATGCTGATGTGTATTTTTACTTCTTTATTGTGCAGAGTACTAGAAGTTTTGGTAACACTTTATTTTAAGCACTACATATTAGACATTTATTATGTAGTTATTTGTGACTAATTAGCACATAATACATCATGTATAGCCTCCTAATAAGGGTTTGTTAGGTACTTATTATGCTTATTCTCAAACATGCCTTACTAACAGGTTACTGTACATTAATAAAGGATTTGCATGCCTTAGACTGAAGTGAAGACGGTTCTTGGCCATATTAGGTCCTACTAGCTGCTTGTATATGATTAATACATTGGTAATAAAGCAGCAAAACAAAGTGAACCATGCATGGATAACACTCTATATCAGAGTTGGACTTTGTTTCCAATAAAGGGCTTATTAAGAGGATGTTGGTCACTAGTAAAGAGTTTTGCAGCCCCTATTTTGAAGTGAAGGTTTCATTTTCATTAATTAAGAACTTATTAGAAGCATATAGGTCATTAATAAAGACTTTTGCAGCCCCTATTCTGAATTCAAGGCTTCTTTTACATTACTTAAGAACGTATTAGCAGCATATGTCATTAATACAGTTTTGATCTGGCAAATAAACACAAAGAAGCAATTATCACCAGGGCATCTTTAATCAGTTGTGCAACCTGTATACTGAAGTGAAGACTCCAGGCACCCCATGAAGCTCTTACTCACATTAATGAACCTGGCAAAAAAAAAATACAAATACGTTGAAGTAAAAAAGAAACAGACAAAATCCTTTTAATTAAGAATTTATTTGGGTTTTTTGAAAGAACTGTTAAAACATGTAACAAATTGCTATATAATTATTTTCCCAGTAAAACTTAGATTGGAAATCTTTTTTTTTCCCAAAAAAGGTCAGATACATTCTGCATTCCTAAATGTATAATGTATCATTTTTTTTATAAGGCCATCAGCAATCTCTTGTAAGGGATAACATATGCAATAAAATTGGAAATTTAAATAAAGTACTATTTATTTTTTCCGTATTCGGTATCATTGGCATTACAGAAATGGGGATTTTGAACATGATTTCTAACATGATTTTCAGCTTTAGTATCACAAATTAACATTAACAGTTAGGGCCCCATGAAAATCGTTTTATTATTTTCTGATTTCAGTTTCTACTATTTTAAAAATGTAATTAGGTTGATTTAATTGAACTTATATACACCGCAAGCGCAGCGAACAACACAAAACAATAAATCTGCAGGCTTATATATTTTTTCCATTCGGTGTGTGCATTGGAGTAAGAGTCACGTTTTGTTGAATTGTATTGAAAAATAGTATTGTTGACTTTTAAAATGGGTTGTATAAGTAAAAAACTTTTTTTTTCTCTGTATTGGTCATCAGTTATTACGGTACACCAGTATGGAATATGCAGTTAACAGATTCTGCATCAAGTGCAGCAATGTGAGCTTCCACATGTTCATGGGTGTCAGCACTGTCAGAGTACTCAATGGCCTTCTGGATAGAGCATCTGCAACGAACAGTGTCTTTCCCAGTGCATACTCAGCTGTAGGTTTGAAGCGCATTAAGCTCATGAGCAGTCTTTGACATCTTAGCGGAACGTTGTCCAGGTCTCTGGTATTTATTAGTGGCACAAGAGGCTTGTGATCAGTTACTAGCTTGAAATTGTCTAACCCATACAGGTATTTATCGAACCTCTCACACGCCCACACGCTTGCAAGGCACTCTTTCTCATTTTGAGCGTACCTCATCTCAGCATCTGTGAGCCGTCTGGAACAGTATGCTACTGGTTTCCAGTCCTCTCCCTGTTGCTGTAGTAATACTCCACCAATCCCATAACTGCTGGCACCTTCAGAGACAGCCATGGGCTTCAGCACATCACAGAATGTTAGCACTGGTGAGGTGATTAGGAGTTTTTTCAGGTATTTAAAGGCCTGTTCTTGTTCATGGTCCCACCTGCATGCCGTGTCTGATTTCAAGAGTGCACAGAGTGGCTGACCAATGGTAGAGAGGTTGGGTATATACTTGCCCAAGTAGTTAATCATGCTCAGGACTCGTTTCAGCTCCAGGTCAT